>JAMPIV010007899.1:0-185976 GCA_024509875.1 Oreohelix idahoensis | reverse complement strand
TCTGGAGCACGCTGTCTTTGAGAGTTTCAGCTTTAAATCTTTTCCATCATCACATCTGGTATTTCAGGTAATCTTACAGGTGCATCAGCCCCTGCATTGCTCTCTCTATCAGCTAAGGAATCCAATGTGACATTATGAATACAAGCTCTGGACAGTGTGTCGGCTATAAGAAGATCGGAACCTTGTACCCATTGGAATTCAAAGTCATATCGATGGCTGCGCATCAGTAAATTCTGCAGTCTTCGAGGAATTTGACTCAGAGGTTTCTTAACGATGGCTGCCAAAGGTTTATGGTCGTTGATGACTGTAACTTTCCTTCCATAAGTGTACTGGTCAAAGCGTTCCAAACCATATACAACAGCTAAGAGCTCCTTCTCAATTTGAGCCCAGCGTTGTTCTGTTTCAGTTAGAGCTCTAGAAGCAAACTCTATTGGCTGACCATTTTGTAGGAGGACAGCCCCAAGTCCATAGCTGCTACTATCAACTTGAATACACAAAGATTCATCAGGATCATAGTATGCGAGTACTGGAGTAGAAGTAATCAGTTTCTTGACTCTCTTGAAAGCTTGATCACATTCAGCAGACCAGATAAAGGGAGTATCCTTACGGGTAAGTTCTCTTATTGGATGAAGAACTTCTGAAAGATTGTTGAGAAACTTTGCTAGATACTGTATCATGCCGCAAAATCTGCGAACCTCATGACAGTCCTTAGGAACGGGCATGTTTAGTATTGTCTCAACCTTTTTCTTGTCTGGTTCAACACCTCGAGCAGTAATAAGGTGACCCATGAAGGTAATTTCTTCTTTCTTCTCTTGAGCTTTACCGTCATTCAGTTTAATACCTTTCTCTTTACACCTGTGTTTCAGTGCTTTAAGCTTCAGATCATGGTCCTTAATTGCTTGCTGTCTGTTTGATCCACAACTTGCAATAACTATGTAATCAGCGACATTGTTGCAACCATGAAGACCGTCAAGAGCTTGTGCTAGATGCCTCTGGAAAATTTCACTGCTTACATTCAACCCAAATGGTAGTCTAGACCATCTGAACCTACCATAAGGTGTAATCATTGTTGTAAGTTTACTAGACTTCTCATCAAGTTTGATATGCCAGAATGCTTTCTTGATATCCAGCTTTGTGAAAATCTTGGCATTATTGAGTTCAGGCAATACATCATCCAAAGTTGGTAATCTGTAATGCTCTCTCTGCAAAGCCTCATTCAGGGGTCTAGGATCAATACATATTCTTAAGGAACCATCAGATTTTTCAACAACAGCCATTTGGTTAACCCATTCAGTCGGTTCCTCTACTGGTATTAATATACCTCTGTTCATTAGATTTTGAAGCTCTGACTTTACCTTGCTCTTAAGTGAAAATTGTATTTTTCTGCACGGCAGTGCCTTTGGACGAATATTAGGATCAATATGCAACACAGCTTAACCCAGGACACCTAGATGGTTATCAGAGTTATGATCATTATCTGAACTGTCAGTAACCGCCTTAGCAATAAATTTGTTTGTGTTGACAGTCACAAACTGTAGATCCTGCAGTGTGTTGTTGCCCAGCAAACATGTGAATTTATTCTTCACAACAGTAAACCTTATATTGTGTTTTGTCCCAGTCTTAGGATTCTCAGCAGTTAATAGAACTTCTCCCAGTGGAGTCATCTTAGTACCATTCCACATAACAAGCCTCTGTTTAGTGGGTAACAGTTGTTGTTCTTGCATCACAAAGCGTTGACATATTGTATTCACATCAGCAGCTGTGTCTAGCTGAAATTTTACCATTTTCCCATTGATAATGAGTTGTGCAGATGTACAAGCTTTGCTAGACTTCACACAATTAAGAAAAACTTCAGAATCTTCCACTGACTCTGTGTTAACAGTGTGAACTTTCTTGCATTTAACTTTGAAATGGTTTCTTCCCCCACAGTTTGAGCAAAACTTCCCCCATGCAGGACACTTTTTCTTGATCAATAGATGTTTCTGTCCACAGTAATGACACTCCTTTCTAGGTTCAAAGTACCCACTGTCAGTGTTACTTTGACAGGCTTTACCAGCAGCACGCCCAGTGTCTCTCTTGGGAGGTTTATGGTTGAGTGATTTTTTCTGTACCTTTTCAACCCTTGCTTCAGAAGGTTGAACTGTATTACTCATCTCTCTTATGTCGTTTCCAGTTTGCTCGAAGACTCTGCATATGTGAATGGCTTTCTTTAGATCGAGGTCAGCTTCTCTCAAGAGCTTCTCTTGTAACCTTTTGTTAACAGTAAAGACAATTTTGTCTCTTATCATACGATCCTTGTCGTTAAAGTTGCACAAATCTGCCTTAGCTCTCAGCTAAGTCAAAAAGGAATTAAAAGGATCTTGAAGAGGTGTGTTCCAGAATCTGAACGTATGTAATACTTCATTGCTTCGTGAGCTACAATGGTTCTGGAGCAAATCGAGAATTTTAGTAGGATTAGAATGATCTCCTTCCTCTGCAAGTTGATCAAAAACTTCAACAGCTTGAGGTCCAGCACAGTGTAGAATAATGGCCGCCCGAACAGAATCAGGTTTAGACGCCACTTCAGATGCATGCATGTATAGATCTAACTGTCGTCTCCATTTATGAAATGTGTCTGATTCGACGTTATTTATGTCTAGGCAGGGTGGTAACCGAAATAAGGGCCGTTCTGCCATGACGAAATGTCTAATAATGGTATGCAAGCAATGACCTACCAGAGTCTGTGACGTCAGCACACGTGTCGGAAGATATTCAGCAGAATAGTTCGAATTCTGTAGAAATAAACACCGCTGCCACCATGTTGATATTTACCGTCGTGTGTAGTAAATATTGTAAGATATAATGAGACGTGGCTGGCTGTCATATATTCTCACGTTATGGAGTTTAATCACAAAGGCGAACACACTGAATACAGGACACATATTTAATCGGACATCTTGGAAAACAGGAAGTAGTAAGAAAGAGGTAAACAGAAGAGTTCCCATAAAGGGCAAGTAACTCTAGAAACATCGAAACAGGATTATATATACAAAGACCATATCAACACACTCAGTTTTTGGATTTTATTATTTTCATTTTGATTCCGACCCCCACGTGGGCGCATGCAATATAATGGTGTACTGTAATTACTGTTAACAGCTTTTTAATGTGAATTCAAGCAATGTCATAGCATGACTGGTGCTTCAACAAAATGAGGACTACAGTTTGGAAACCCCATGTTTATTTATCTGAGGACACAACTTCAATGTTACTATAAGAGTTAATGTTATGATGTACATGTATGTACAAATAAATTTATTCTATGTACGCGGCATGGAAACACTGAGGTTCATAATTGATATTGTGGAATGAACAGGAGGACAACCATTATCGGAGGGACAGCATCAGGACTTGCCTAGCAAAATAAAACAAATACCATGCAGGTGCATAAATGTTAAATATAAATTTATGTTCTCACTTGTATTTGCTTTAAGGTAATGTATTTATGTCTGGCTCAGTTCTAGAGCCACTGCTAAACCAAGCTGAAGACAAGCAACCAACGGAGGGAACGTACCATTCCACATTCCGTCTAACCTTCAGAAAGCAGATTTTTGTTAAATGCCTGTCAACATAACCCACTTTGCTCATCCCAATACACTGGTGGCAATCACCAGAGAAAACAGTTCATCACAGTGTTATCTCAGTAACCACATCCTGACTCCATTAAGCGTTGTGCAGTTAGTCACCTGCTCAGCTTGGTGGCAACAAATACCTCATTCTACTCAGGTTTGATTGCACATTGAAAATCGGGTATCCGTGTCACTTCACATACCTGGGGTCGACCATCAATGACAAACTCTCACCGGACACAGAAATTGACAGCCGCGTTGGCAAAGCTGCAGCTACGGGTACCTTTGCCCGCCTCACATCGCTTGTTTGGAGAAACTCCGAACTCACATCGAAGAAAAAGGCATCTCGTGGAAAGAGATGTTTGTCAGGCTCAAAGACAGAACACTTACCATGGAATAATAATAACGTACACTCCAGGAGGAAGACAGGCGCTGCACTGGTCACAGTATCTTGTTTTGGACTAGTTTTTGCTGCATAGACTTAAGTCTATTGTGTGTCATACCAATTTTGTTCTTGACGTTTGGAATCAGTAATTGCTACCTTTGTGATTTGATCTTGTGCTGTTGTGATGTCCTTTTTAGGATAGTCAGGATCCTATTTGGTTCTCCTTTCTTTATCTAGCTCGTGTATGGATCCTCGAAAACCGCTTGTGTACGGCGGTGGCCACATCCGGGGCAACAGTCTTGGCTGACTGGCTAAACTACATGAGTGGAGTAGGAGTAATCTTACTTAAGGGAATGTCCATCCCTAGTACACAAAGACTGAGACGGTGAGTGAGGCGGAGGAATCTGAAAAGATCAGCGGCTCGCAAAGCGAAACAGCAAAGTGTGTGGCGCACTAGTGGCGTGTCGGACATAGAAAAAGACAAGGGCTAGCCACCGTGGAAGAGATTGGGGCCTTACCACGTACTTCCTACAGAATGTAATGGGATCACAACAACAAGATAAAAACCGATATGTAGAGAACTCTCTGTCCCCTGGGGAAGAATCTACTGTACAAATTAACAGGGAAGAGGCATTTCCTCTAATGAGTAAGGAAGTCCATAATGACGAGTGTTCCTTAAATTCTGAGAAAGACCACCTAAAAACTAGTAGGAGAAGCCTAAAAATAGGAACATGGAATGTTAGAACTCTAAACGGAGAAGGAAAGCTTGACAATTTAATATTAGAGGCAACAGACATGAAACTCGATATACTGGGAGTTGCTGAGGCAAGACTATTGGATACAGGCTACATAACAAGAGACCAGTACACGCTTATACACTCAGGAGGAGAAAAACATGAAAGAGGGGTAGGAATGTTAAAAAAGAAGGAGTTAGAAAAATACGTATGTGGATACTGGACACACAATGACAGAATGATGTTACTAAAGATGAGAGCAAAGCCATTCGACATATCAATATTACAAACTTATGCACCAATTAAAGATCACAGCGAGGAAGAAATAGAAGAATACTATGAAGAGCTACAACACACACTTAAACCAGTCAAATCTACAGACAGCGCTGAAACAACCAGATATAAAACAGAAATATTTAATCGACGTCAAAAAAAGATATAACAGTTATTGACAGAAAGCATGGAGCAGTATGGAAGAGAAAACCCAGAAGAAAAAGCAACCGCAAAATGGGAATGCTTAAAAACAAGCATACAATCAGCAAATGCAAATTTACCTAAAAAGGAGTCTAAGAAATATCAAATTTGGATGACAGATGACATCTTGAATAAAATGGCAGAAAGAAAGAAAGCAAAAAACACTCCAGAATATAAATTAATAGACAATAACATACGTACTATGTGTAGACAAGCAAAAGAACGGTGGATAGAAACAAAATGCAAGGAAATAGAAGACTTGGAAGCAAAGCACATGACAAGAGATATGCATGAAGAAATAAAGAAATTATCAAATCGGTCACAGTTTGCACAAGGAGGAAGCTGTATCAAGAACAAAAATGGTGTAATATTACTTGATGAGAAAGACATATCAAACAGATGGGCAGAATATGTAAAAGAACTATTCGAGGACGACAGAGGTAAAAAACCATCACCAGATTCTAATGAAGGCCCAAACATTCTCAGATCAAATGCCATTCATATGATACAAAAAGGAAAATCAGCAGGCATGGATAACATAAAAATTGAAATGATAGAAGCTCTGGAGAGCTTTGGTATAGACACAATCATAGATCTATGCAACGATATATACAATACATGATATATACCACACGACATGAAGACATCAGTTTTTATAACATTGCCCAAAAAACCAAATGCAACAGAATGTTCAGACTTCAGAACAATCAGCCTGATGAGTCATGCAATTAAGATACTGCTCAAAATCATACAGGAAAGAGTGAAAAATAAGGTAGACAGCGAAATCCAAGAAGAACAGTTTGGTTTTAGACGGAACAGTGGAACAAGTGAGGCAATATTTTGCCTAAGAATATTGGCAGAAAAATATACAGAGGTCCAAAAAAGTATGTACATGTGCTTCATTGACTATAAGAAAGCTTTTGACAGAGTCCATCATGAGAAAATAATTGAATGCCTCGAAGACATAGGTATTGATGGAAAAGATATAAGAATACTCAGTAACCTTTATTGTGAGCAAACTGCCACAGTAAGATCTGGAAGGAATTATTCACCACACATAGACATAAAAAGAGGTGTCAGACAAGGTTGTGTGCTGTCCCCCTGCCTATTTAATTTATACACCGAAAAAATTTTCAAACAGATACAGGACTGAAATACCAGGACTGAACATCACAAGAACTAGTGAAGCAAGTGAACAGTATAAGTCATGAATATGGACTCAACATTAATATTGAGAAAACAAAAACTATGATAATTAGCGAAACAGATGATAAACCCACATTAAAGATAAGCGTAAATGGGAAAATCCTGGAACAAGTCAAGAGCTACGTATATCCTAGTCATATAATAACAGAAGATGGCAGATGTGAAACAGAAATCAAGAAGAGAATAGGAATGGCCAAAGCTACATTCAACAACATGAAACATATAATGACATCTAAACAGTTATCTCACAAATTAAAACTGAGAATCATAAAGTGTTATATATATTCTGCATTTCTGTATGGTGCGGAAACATGGACGATGAATAAGCATTTGGAAGAAAGAATTCAGGCTCTTGAAATGTGGATATATAGAAGAATGGGGCGTATCTCATGGTGTCACAAAATTGGTTTCAAGTCATTGCAAACGTCTTCAGGTAGATTTATAAACCCGTCAACGATCGATTGACCGCTTTCAAAATGGTGGCGTATCAGCGAAATGTGTATCAGACAGAGGAAATCGCCAACGATAAATAAAAGCAGAAGGGAATCATTAGGAAAAGGATTTCACATTTTGGTCCAGGAAAGGATTGTGTATAACTAAAATCAACAAATAACAGTTTGGGAAATTACATGGATAGGAAGGTAGAGAATTATCAACTGTATAAAACTAGATAAGATGGAACAATATGGATATTATATATGCCGAGAATGAGAAAGGCAAAATTTCAGTCGACGCACAGATCGGCTGAAATCACTGTTCGGGAAGGATTTTTCAGGCTTAGGTTTAAGCTGTGACGTCACTGCTCTCCGATACGGCCGCGTGATGCGTATAAGTAGCGGATCGGTAAACTGGAGACATACACAACGAAAGAGGTTTGAGACAGACTGGATGCAGAGTTTCGCCACTACCCATGAATTGTGAGCGGATCGCCAGAAACATTTTTAAGTCCAGTATCTGAAGTCTGAGGGTAAGCGAAATTATGATAACTACCGTGTATAATATTTGTTATTTCAGGTTCATATAGAATTCACAAAATATGCCTGTATAATAGTCATTGATATAATGTATTGTATTTTTAATATGATCTAAACATGTGCATTGTGGATGATTGTTGCTTGTACAAAAATTAATCACAAATAGCCCCACAGCCTAATGAAGATATATTTATCATATTGCTTTATCGCTTACGAAGATAAAGGCAGTCCCATGGCAGAGATTGTCATAGGGAAATGAAGTGTTAGAAACTTCATCATGGAAGATCCCAGTTTACGAGGTTAAGGTGACTAGTCCCCTTCCTCGCTGCCTTTGCCTTCCCTAGTTCGAGCGCACAACTGAGTGCCCATTTACAGCTGGTAAAATGGAGTGTTCCACAGCCAGGTTTCAATTCCAAAACTATGTAATTGTACTACCGAGGAAAGCAACTTGATCGCTTGGTCACTCTCTTTATTTATGTATTAATTTTGTGTAGATGCTAAGAATAGCATCAGTATTTGAATTTGTACTTGATATGGTTTGGAAGGATCAAGTTATAGATCAGAAAAGGATGTATAGGAGCGGAATAAACCAGATGATGTTTATTACTGATATGTTAATATTAATTCTGTATCATTGAAATGATGTTACTTGCTATGACTGTATAACTTTGACACCTGATGACTGACTAGTCTGACTTATGTGCTAGTCAGTTACACTTAATTGAAATGTTAATATTAATGCTATATCACTGAAATGATGTCCTTACTTACTATGATTGTATAACGGTGACATCTGATGACTGACTGGTCTGACATCTGTGCTAGTCAGCTACAAGTCTAGCCAGATACTAGCCAAGGCTGATATGTTGCAGGTTCCATGAAATAACTCAAACCAGACTGTCCAGTATCAGAAGCCTGTGTCGTTCATCAGAGGCAATCCCACAAAAGTGCAGGACCCCAAAGAGTGAACTTCAACTGGTCATTGGCATCCCTACTGTTGGGCCTACCAAGTCTGATATCAGCAAAGGACAGTTCAGTGTCAGCAGTATCAAGTTGAACAGATAAGTGTCACTTAGGACACTGACTACCACAATATATGAAACACAGTAAATAGTCAAGTGATGACATTTATCAGAGGACTAAGATCAGAGAATTATTTAAAATGAATGCAGTCTAAATAGACAATAATAGGAATTGTGTGACTTAATTTTATATATATATATATATATTTCACTGCTCTTTTCCAACTATTAGAAATAGAATATTAGTGTAATTATTAAACTATTTTAACTGTACCTGAGGATTTATTCACTTCTTCCATTTATGGTTTCAGTGAATGTACATTTTACTTATCCCCTAGAGTATAAGTAATCATAAGATAGTCACAGGGAGGAGACACCTTAAATCCTGGTACTACTTCTTACCAACTGGGCCAGGGTTTTCACAGTCTGACTATTTTTATGATAACAATACACCAGTGCTTATTTCTAAGACTGGAGTATTACTTGTAAGGTCAGAACTCTTTACTGGCATACTCTTACATAAATAAATAATTTTAAATAACCTCCCGCTACACATGGAAAGAAATGAAAACAAATAAGGAGGTCCTAGAAAATCTAGGTATGAAAAGAGAACTAATGAGGGAGGTTAAAGTTCGGCAGCTAAAATACTTTGGCCACATAAAAAGGCATAACACCTTGCAGAAGACCATAACAGAAGGGAGAGTTGAAGGCAAACGTGCAAGGGGAAGACAGCGCTATAAGTGGGAAGACAACATCAAGAGATGGACAGGAAAGAGTCTATCGGAGTGCACCACCAAGACAAGAGACAGAAGACGTTGGAGATCCATTACAGTTAACCTTCGTTGTGGAGATGGCAACTGATGATGATGATGATGTTGTGATGAGATTTGTTTTATTTATTTCTCATTTTTCAAATCTAAAAGGAATTTTAATAAATGTTATCTTTGTGTTAATGCACTTGTTTCTGACCTTCGTCCACTTCTACTAATTAGTGAGTCTTAAGTGACTTCAAAAGCTTTTACTATTTCTCTATCAGCGAGAAAGAAGAAAGATAAAGCGGGTGATTCTTAAGAATGCGGAAGTGAGTTGTGGGGCTTGGAAAGAGTGATAACTTTAATATATTTTTCAGGCTATCTGAAGGATTTTCAAAATCGCGCAGATTATCATTATTTTCTCCTGTCAATCTTGAATTGCACTAGAGTTCTTACCTCACAATACACAAAATTCTCCCCAACTCACAACACTTTCCTAATTATTACATTGGGTAAATCTCTACCAAGGTGTTACTTTCTTCCCATCGTGTTTATTACAACAAAGTCATCGGAAGTGTTAAATCATTTCCTAGTGGTCGAATAATTTCCAGCTGGTCATGTCTAGACATGGCACAACTCATGACTGCGACATAAAAAAAAAATATCTTTAAATGCCAACTGATGTCCAAATTGGAAAAACTAAGACGACGATTTGTGTGTGTGTGTGCGTGCGTGTTTGCAATTTTCAGACAATTGCTATCTTCATTCACCAACACAAATGTCGGTTTATCGCAATTTGTCGGCCAGTGCAAAACTGGTCCGTCTAGTTTAAACAAATAAGGAGAGCGTGAGAAGAAGAGAAAACATGGTAGAGTAACACTGACGGAGCAGAGTTTTGAAAGAAAAATTATCGGACGAAATATGTTCATTTTGTCACAAATTGTGACGCCCATATTTATTACAAATTAGTGCGCGCGTGTGTGTTATGGGCGTATACCAGGGGCGTTCAGAAAGTAATGCACCACATCGTTTTTCTCAGGAGCTGTTTATTCAAAAAGCATGAACTTTATAAACAATTGTTTATAAAGTTCATGCTTTTTGAATAAACAGCATACATAGATATGTCATGTAAACATTGGTATTATTCAACATAATCCCCATCAACTTGTACGGCTTTATGCCAGCGCGAAATAAGTGCATATATTCCTAGCCCGCACCAGATTTTGTCTTGATCATGTAGCCATTTCTTCGCTGCATGAATCACTCCTTCATCATCTTCAAACCTTGTCCCACGGAGTGCATCTTTAAGTGGACCAAATAGATGAAAATCAGAGGGTGCCAAATCGGGACTATAGGGTGGATGGGGTAGTACAGTCCAACCCAATTTGGTGATTGCTTCCCGTGTTGCCAGACATGGGTGAGGTCGCGCATTGTCGTTAAGGAGAAGCAGGTCTGCTGGATTCTTGTGCGGCCGAACTCTGCGAAAACGTTGATTGAGTTTTTTCAATGTCTTGATGTAAGCTTGCGAATTGATTGTCTCTCCTCTTGGCATAACGTCCACAAGAATCACACCTTCAATGTCCCAAAAGACAGTGATCATGACCTTTCCAGGTGAAGGAATTGTCTTGAATTTGTTTCTTCGTGGTGATTGCGGATGATGCCACTCCATTGACTGTCTTTTTGTCTCAGGTTCAAAATGATGTGCCCAGGTTTCGTCACCTGTAACGATCTTAGCCAAAAAGTTCTCTCCATCAGCATTGAAACGCTCCAACAATTCAGAAGAAATTGCTTTCCTTTGCAATCGGTGGTCATTTGTGAGACTTCGAGGAACCCATCTTGCGCAAACCTTAGAAAATCCGAATGTTTTTATAACTGCATTTGCACTACCAATGCTGACTGACAGCTGTAAGGCCAATTGTTGAGTAGTGATTCGCCTATCAGTAAGAATAATGCCCTCAGAGCATTTCAACATTTCTGCGTTGGTGGCTGTGGCAGGACGTCCACAGCGCGGCCGATCAAGCAGCTCCGTATCTCCACTTCCTGATTCTTTGATTCCTTGAACCCAGCGACGGACTGTAGTCCTGTCGACTGCATAACTTCCATACACAACACATAGACTCTTGTGAATGTTCACAACAGTTTCCTTCTCTGCAACAAGAAATTATATCACAATTCGCTGCTTATAACGCAAGTACTAACACGCTCTGCTTCTATCTTCATTATTACCTGAGAAAAGCGATGTGGTGCATTACTTTCTGAACGCCCCTCGTATATACGAGGCGTGTTCATAAGAAACCCGACCGTGCAGCACCAAGTGGACATTCGTAGGAGGAGCATGATGACGTCACATCTGACGTAATAAGCACATACGAATGTACAAGTGTGTAAGTGTTCATTCTCCTAGTATTCATTGGTTGTGCTGCAGACCGTTAAAATAATGGCCGGTGTGATAAGGAATACGTCCAAGGTCGATCACCATAAGGAAAAACGCATTTGGTGGAGTTTGAACCGCCTGCTGCGTTATGAAGAGGAGTGTGATGCATTTCTGTTGCGCATAGTGGCAGGCGATGAGTCGTGCTGCCACCACTTTGAGCCGTGCAGCAAATCAGCGAGCATGCAATGGAAACATCCCGGATCACCAAAACCCCAAAAAATTCAAGTCACAGATTTCCGCCGGTAAGGTTATGCTGACCGCATTTTTTCACCATGAAGGGCTTCTATTGGTGGACTTTAAAGAGCCTGGCGTGAACATCAATGCCATCCGCTACAAAGACACACTAGACAACCTGCATACAGCCATCAAGAATAAACGACCCGGCATGCTTTCGCGTGGTGTGATTCTGTTGCACGATAATGCTCGTGCACATGTTGCGAACATTGTGCTGGAAGGGTTAGCAAGGAAAATGTGGGAAGTTCTGCCACACCAAGCCTACAGCCCCGATCTGTCACCATGTGACTTTCATTTGTTCGGACTCTTAAAAAAATCTCTAAAGTGACAACGATTCGACTCCAATACAGACGTCAGGGCCTCGGTGACCAAATGGTTCAATAAGCAACCAACGTCATTTTTCTCGGACGGCATCCGCCGTCTACCCAAGCAGTGGGATGCGTGTCTGAATGCCTATGGTGACTATTTCTAAAGAACCCCAGTGAGTACTTGCTTCATAACAATTGCTGTATTTAATTCTACTACTCCTGCTGGTGTGTCAGCACATATTTTAAGTAATACTGCACCCGTATGACCCATATTTAGTTAAGTAACTCAAACATATAGAACACCGGTGTTTGTCCGCTATTAAAAATCGCTACGTTAGTTCTAGGGCGTCCGATTGACAGAGTGGTTAGAGCGCTGGTCTCTGGCGGTAAAGGTGCTAGGTTCAATTCACAGTATCGTCACGCTCCAGTTTATTCCGGTTTTTTTTGGGTACATGACTTTGCTTTCGAGTTAAGGAAGGAAAAGGCCGCGATGAAAGGAACTGGTCACCCCACCACTCGATGCTTGACCTAGTATAGTAAAGTCTCTAGCACTTCACTCCTCTACGGCAGTATCTGCTATGGGACTACTTTGACCTTTTTACGGTTAACCTAATTTCTCGCCAGCGAGGTCACAGCTTTTTGTGCAGCGGGAATATATATATATATATATATCATCAAAATTGGCAGACTCTGGAGTTGGGTTGGCCACGTCCTCAGATGAGACCTTTGATGCTATCACAAGAACAGCTGTGTTATGGACCCGTGAAGGAAAGCGAAAGTGAAGCGGACTCAAACACAACTTGGCGGAGAACTATGGAGGCGGAGATGCAAAGAATGAATCAGAGCTGGAGCACCGCATGAAGGATGGCCGCCGACCGAAAAGCTTGTTCCTGCTCTACAAGACTCCACCAGGCGTGTGGGAGTTCATCAAGGGGAGATCAACAGCGCTCTGTTGACCAACAGCGCGCTGTCTTGACGGGTAAGACGTTAGAAGAACTTCGCCAGGAGTCAATACACAGTTCAAAGTACATTCAAGTTGATCTTCCTGATGATGATCTCACACACTTCTTGGACGGGAAAAGAGATGCAATCAAGTTTCCACCGGCCAGTGCAAAAGGGCTTTCGGGACAGTTGGACTAAGCCTTGGCAAAAGAGGGATAACAACCTGAAGCAGATAACTTTGGAGTAGAAGCTGGAAATCTTCGGCGACATAATATATCTTTACTGTCGCAAAGTGTTTGGAGTCACGGAGGCAATGGATAGTAACCCACCGCAAAAAAAGTAGAAGACAAATTAAGCTAGAAGAAATCAGGAAACAGAAGAAGCATGCCCGAAAACTGTTCAATAATGCAGTGGTCACAGAGAAGGAAGTGTTACAACAGGTTTGGGAGCACCTGAAAGGCGAAAATAATGCCCTTTGCAGAGTAGAAAGGTTGTGCAGGAAGAGAATGAAGACACGGAGGGATAGGGAAAGATTCTTCAGAGAGTCCTTCAAGTTCGAACTGTTTGAGCAGCCACGGTCGGTAATGTTAAACATGCAGAAAGAAGATCTTGAAGAACACCACAGAATGACCTATTCAGACAGTCGCAAAGATGAGCCGCCCAGCAGCATGGCAGGTCTTAGATGGCCTAGTAAGGCAGGAGCTGAATTCAACACCAAGCCCCCAACAATGCAAGCAGTAGAAAGCATTGTCCAGAAAGCTCAAGTGCAAGTCAGCTCCAGGTCCTAATGGTGTCCCATATGTTGTGTATAAGAGATGCCCCGAGGTGCTGAAACGACTGCTGCGTTTACAGAAAAATGCGTGGAAAACCCAGCTTGTAAGCAACGAATGGAGAAAGGCGAACTGAGTCTACATATCAAAGGAACAAAATTCCACAGACATCAGTCAGTTCAGGCCAATCTCACTACTTGATGTGGAAGGGAAGATATTCTTCTCAGCGGTGGCTAAAAGGTTCACACATACCTTCTGGAAAATGGGTACACTGACACTACCATCCAGAAAGGAGGCATCACAGGTAATCCAGAGGGTGTCTAGAGCATGCCACAATGATCTGGCAAGCAATTAAAAAGGCGAAGTCTGACAGAGCAAACCTCCATGTAATCTGGTCGGATCTAGCAAATGCCTATGGATCTGTTCCACACCAGATGTTGTGGCAGGCCCTGAAATGTATCATGTTCAAAAAGAAATTGCAGTAATGCCGAAGCTGTATTTCTCAGGGTTTTCTGTCAGATTTTCAACCAGAGAGTACACAACGAAGTGGATTGACTTTCAAGTTGGAATTGCGATGGGATGTACCATCTCTCCGAAACTATTCGTGTTGGCTTTGCAGGTAATCCTCAATGCGAATGAAGGAGTGGCTATAGGTCCAAAGCTCAGGGGAAGTTGTCACATGCTACAGCTCAAAGCATTCATGGATGACACAACAATTCTGACATCAGATGAACACCAGACCCGGAGAATATTAGCACGCCTTGATGAACTAATCAGCTGGTGCAGAATGAGCTTCAAACCTAAGAAGTCGAGAAGCCTATCAGTCAGGAAAGGGACGATAGCGGAGGTCATATTCATGGCTTCCAACCAAACAATCTCTACTATCATTGAGGAACCTGTTAAAATTCTTGGCAGGGTGTACGATGCCCCATTGAAAGACTCAAAGGCAGCGCAACAGACAAAAGAAATGGCAGCCAGAGGGCTACAAATCATAGACCAAAGCAGACTCCTAGGAAAGTTCAAACTGTGGTGCCTCCAGTTCATGTTGATACCCAAACTGCTGTGGCCACTGCTTATATATGAAACAAGCACCAGTACAGTGGAAGCTATAGAGCAGAAGGTCAACAAGTTCATCAAGAAATGGCTAGGGTCAGACGTAGCACTGTACTACAAAGAGTCAAAACTTGCGCTTCCTTTCAAGTCATTTGTTGAAGAGTACAAAGTGGTAAACGCAAGACTCACAATGATGCTGTGCGAGTCAGCATATGACATGGTTAAGTCCATTCAGCCCACACTGAAAACGGGAAGGAAGTAGAAAGTGGAAGAAGCTGTTGATGCTGTCCAAGAGTCGCTCAAGCTAAGGGAGGTAATCGGATATATACAGACGAATAGACGGGGATTTGGCCATGGAGACATCCGCTGGTGGTCCAGCGCATCATGCAGGGAGCGCAGAGACATGGTAGTTCAGGAGATACGAGGAGCTGAGAATGATAAGAGGTTGCAAAAAGCGGTGCAGCAGGCCCAACAAGGCCAATGGACTACATGGGAAGGAGCCCTGCAAAGGTCTTTGACATGGAATGATAGATGGCATATTATCTTAGGCTCAGCTTCATTATTAGATAATGCATGACCTGCCATCGGCCACAAACCTTGTGAGATGGGGAAAGTCGGATGATGAGCGGTGCCCCCTGTGCCAGAAGAGGCTGACACTTTAACATGTGCTCTCAGCTTGCAAGGTGTCATTGGGGCAAGGGCGATACACATGGCGCCACAACAAAGTGCTAAGTGAGCTGGCTGCGAAAATAGATCTGGCAAGGATGAAGGCGAAAAGCAAAGTCAGGAAGAACACCGCAAATACATACTTTCTGAGGGCAGGAAAGTCAGCACATCCCAAACCGAGTAAATCAGGTTGCAGTTTACCATCTCTTCTTCACTGTGCAAATGACCGGGAGATGGCGGTAGACCTACCTGGACGAGGGGCATATCCAGAGAGTATAAGAAAATCTCGAAGACGGCCCGATATAGTGCTGCATTCTTCATCATCGCAGCAGGTTATCTTGATTGAACTGCCGTGCCATTTGAATCCAGATTGGACGAGCAACATTCGTTCAAAACGGCAAAGTAAAGTGCTCTGGCAGTGGATCTAAGACACGATGGGTTCACTGCAAGGGTCATGGCTGTTGAGGTGGGTGCAAGAGGGCTCGTGGCTGCGTCAGCGTATGATTTATTGAAACTGTTGGGCTGAGGGGACAGTCGAGAACAAGGCACTGAAGAGGCTTAATGAAAAGGCATCATGCTGGCCTCGGAACAACCGCAATGGGCTATGGAACTCGGGACAGTAAAATTTAGCCCCACCTGCGGTATAGGAAACACCCTGATAATGAAATTTTTCTAAGTCTGCAATATACTGAGTTTTTCTTTGCATTGGTGAAAGGGCAGCTGCTCTATAGGTAACCCGCGGTTTATAATATGAGGTGTCGGGTGCAGTTAGATTTCAGTTGTCAGTTCGTAATGGCTTCACGCTTCATCGGCTTCGTGCAGGTGTGTCAATTGTGTGCTGCGGAACAACCACAATAATTTGTCTTCACTTTGTTACTTTCACAACTGCCTGCGGCTGGCGGAATTGTGGATTTTAATGCTGCAACCAAACTGGAATGGGTTCATTTTCTACACACCACAACAGAGGCTGACACTTGGGAGTCCTGACTCAGGTGGGCCCGTCCCCCTTACAGTGTAAAGGAGAATAAGGTGCCGAAAACCTTAATCGACGGGAGACTACTTCTGATGATCAGATTGCCTCCTCATGTATCGCTCTGTATAGAGTTTCCTATCTTTCATAAATAAATAAATAAATAAATAAATAAATAAATATATATATATATGTGTGTGTGTGTGTGTGTGTGTGTGTGTGTGTGTGTGTGTGTGTGTGTGTGTGTGTGTGTGTGTGCGTGTATGTGTCGTAAAACGAAATCTGTACGGACAACCGTTCAAATAACCCACATTTATAAAGTTAAAATATGGTAAAAATAAAATATTGGGTTGCGATTAGCTTCGTCGCCCCGCCAGAAAATGTATCGCTTTCGATAGGCCCAAAACGTAGGGAAAATATATATCTATAACATTTTTTGAGAAAAATCAAATCATAATTGTTCCAAGACAGAGTGAAAGTAGAAGAAAAACTAAATAAAGCCCGTGTTTATTGCCCGACATCATCACCGATGCCGCGAGGCGAGCCGTATGTTAAAAAGTGTTCGCGCTAGAGAAAATGAAAGCCTATCTCACACCCGCCCGCGTTTTCGTCAGTCCGTCTTGGGAAGAATAAATTAACACGAAACAGTTTGCGCGATGCAAATACTTCTTTCATTCATTGGAGCGGCAGACGAAATAGACACTAAGGGGGAGGGTAATCGAGTGAGAGAAAAAGTAACTACGGTAGTGTATTGTATCTAGACGCATAATAAACTTGAGTTTGAAAATTTGCTCTATGGCGTGAGAAAAGTCACTCCGTGTTACCCCGCCACTTCGTTAGGCTAGACACGCAGATAGCGACGATTCAAATTAGTATTGAGAGACAGGGGGAGTAAGGAAAACGATACCAAAAGTGAAACTGACTTTCTTTATAAACTAAAAAGGATAGTTTGGAAGAATAGAAGTAATATTACTTACTTACTTAGTCGTTCCTCTTCTACCGTGAGGTGTAGAGGTTTGGAAGAGAGAGCGCCAGACTATCCTATCGGCTGTCTTCCTCCTGGCCTGGTCCCATTCTAGTCCTCGGTGCTTCAAAGATTGTCTAATGTTGTCCTCCCAGCGGACTCTGGGTCGTCCTCGGGGTCTGGATCCTTGGCTCTTTGTTTCCCATGCTTGCCGTGGTATCCGATCTTTTCCCATTCTACAGACATGACCAAACCATCTTAATTGGGACTGTTCTACTTGGGTCTGCAGGGGGTAGGATTTAAGGCCTTGACGTATCGTCTGGTTGCGTACCATGTCTCTTCTTGTTACTTCAACCACCTTCCTCAGATACCTCATTTCTGAGGTTTGGATCTGGCTTTTATGGGTTGTAGTCATTGCCCATGACTCGCATCCATATGTCAAGACTGAGACATAGGTGGAGCGGTATACAGCCATCTTCGTTTTCTTACCAACCTCTCTCTTGCTGAGGAATCCTCGATTTATGGCCTGAAAAAGTCTCCCAGCTGCTGCTTTTCGAGTGGCCAACTCTTCTTTGATGCCTCCCTTTCGGTCTATAATAGCTCCGAGGTATTTAAAGTGGTCGACCTGCTCCAGGACCTGTTCTCCCAGCTTAATCTGATGTCTTCTTTCTTCTCGTGATATCACCATGGATTTTGTTTTAGAGCTGCTTATGACCATCCCTCTCTTCTCCAGCTCTTCCTTCCAGACTTGCAGGTTGGATTGGAGATGTGCCTCTGATTTAGCAATCAGGGCAACATCATCAGCAAATGCCAGGTCCGAAATATAGACTTGTCTCATCTTCCAGTACCCCACTGAATACTTTCTTGTTCTCTCTTTACATGCCTTGATGACATCGTCCATAAGGAGTATGAAGAGGTAAGGTGATAGGATATCACCTTGTCTTACACCAGTGGTGGTCCTGAACTCTTCTGACTTATGGTTTGCTGTCCGCACATAATTTCTGCAAGACTTGTAGAAGCTCTGTATAGCATGAATCAGAGGTGCTGGAATATTCTTCCTTGCCAAACAGTCCCAAAGTTTGCTCCAAGGGACCCTGTCAAACGCCTTTTCCAGATCTATGAAACAAAGATGGATCTCACTCTTATACTCAAGGGCCTTTTCACTCAGCTGTCTGAGTGTGAAGATTCGGTCTTGAGTACTTCGGTTTGCTCGGAATCCGCACTGGACCTCATCCAATTGTGACTCAGCTAGGCGTCGGAGTCTCTGCTCTAGGATTCTAGAGTAGATTTTACCAGGGACACTGAGAAGGGATATGTCTCTATGGTTTCCACATTGTCGATTGTCACCCTTTTTGAAAATTGGTGTTATGATGGCAATCTCCCAATCCTTTGGTATGTTCTTGTTGCACCATGCTGCCTGTAGGACCCTTAAGAGTAATAGGTCGCCTGATGCTCCCATGTACTTAACCATTTCTGGTGTTATACCATCATGCCCTGCTGCTTTGCCCATCTTGATTTTCTCCAGTGCTGCCTTCAGTTCTTCCATCTTTATGTCATCTACATCACCATTTGTTTCATCTTCTGTGCTAGTGGTTATCGTTTCTGATGCTTGACCTTGCTCACCATCAAGGAGTTCTGAGAAATATTCTTTCCATCTTTCCATTACTTCCTTCGTGGCAGTAAGCAATTTGCCTTGCTTGTCCTTTATAAATTTGAGAGGGCATTGTTTTTCCTTCCTCGTGTTCTTTAGGGTCTTAAAGAACAATTTCTGGTTTTCTTGTGCATCTTTTTCTAGGTTTTCTCCAAATTCTTCCCAAGACTTCTGTTTTGCTGTTAGCACTTTGTTCTTTGCTTCTGTTCTGAGTGTCACATATTCTCTGTATTTTTCCATTTGTCCTGTTGTGTTTGTAGCTCCTAAGTACTGTTTCCATGCCATTTTCTTCTCTCTTATTTTCTCTTTGACTTCCTCTGTCCACCAAGGTGTCCTCTTTCTCTGGTTCCCAAGTCGGACTTCACCGCATGCTTCTGCAGCAGCTGTCTTTATGATATCCTTGAATTTAATCCAGAGGGTTTCCAAGTCATCACGTCGTTCTTCTGTGTTGCTCACCGCTGCAGCAATAAGCCCCTGATATCTGGTCTTAATTTCTGGCTCTCTCAGCTTGTAGGTCCTTATGCTCATTTCTCCTGCTCGTTTACTAGGTTTCATGCGTGATGTTGAGCAGTTCCTAGGCTGAGCAACTCTTTCAGTTGTTCGTTTGATTGTTAGCAGGTAGTGATCACTTCCAATCTCTGGCCCCTTCCAGACTCTAGCATCTCGGACATATTTGAATGCCAATTTTTCAAATTCGTCCTTGACATAAACGTACCACTTTTCCAAGTTCAAAAGAAATATTTGCCTAAAATGCATTGTGGAAAGGAGGGGCAAGGAGGTAGTTTAAAAATAAACAACTAACATAGAAACAATATGAAATATTGAACCAAGCCACTTAGCCCCACAAAAATCATATATTCTTGTACCTGAAGACTTGCTGACCAAGAATATGTTGTTAGCTATCTAAATAGTCCATTAAATAGTTTAATCAAATATTGGTAATAATACATAGAGAATCGGAGATACTGTCAGGTCAAGTCATGTCTGCTTAGATTGGATAGCATATTTTTTGGGGGGAAAAAAATTAGGTGAAGGAAAGGCTAAGATGGTACGAGGAAGTGGATTGGAGGAAATTTGAAGGAAGCCGAAATATTATTGGCTGACCTCAATATACAAATCTAGTTGGTAATAGTAACCCATAGGGTTTGAGATATTTAAAAAAAAAAAAAAGTTTCATTCAAAAAAAGAGATACTTGGTCTCATTGGCCAAACCCTTTTGCTTTATCGAAACAGTAGGCTGATCGCTGCCATTTTTTCAAAGTATTCAGAGGAGCAAGAAGCGATGAGCAGACTTGTGATTTTTTGTTAATAATAATATCTGAAAGCAGTCTGAACAGAGGCAGGGATGAAAGTGTGCCTTATTCTATTGCCTAATTCATCGTTACTTGTTTATATTTCCTTGATATGTGGTAAGATTGATTTTATTGACTTTTTAATTAAACAAAGGGTTGTGTGTAAGAAAAGGCCATGAAAAAAGATTGTAATTAAATGGTTCCATAACAGACTTAGGCATGGCCTAGATGTTGACCAATCACATAAGGGACTATCTAAGAAGTTTAGAACTACAGGACTATATATATATATATATATATATGATGGTCATACAGGAACATTACACCTATCTTATTGCATGGAAAAGATTACTGCAGCAATGACAGAGGCGTAGCATCCATTAGGGAAGAGAAAAAGAAAACTGGTACCATTTGTTCCATCAAACTAAAGGGGAGAAGCAGGGTTGTCAGAGAGAGCTGACCATGTTCTGTTGTATTGAATGTATGCTTTCATGTAAATTAGGAGGAATTAGTTTGATATTAAGACAGAACCATAACTTGCTTTGACAGGGGTTCCTGTTGGCACTTGTCTGGTGCTGGTACTCGATGAGAGAGAAATTCAGCACGATTTCTAAGAGTCTCTGGCACCTGCTTGTATTAAAGAATTTCAAGACCAGAAGAGACTGAAGTGTTTGGCCAAACCAACTACAATCGCTGTGTATCCAGGACCAAGATAAGTTGAATATCTGGCCTGGGACAACCTGTCACAATTAAAGAATAATCTCCTGTGCTTACAAAAACAATCCTCCTAAAGAATATAATAAACAATCCTGGTGAACCAAAAGAACGTTGGGATGATGATAATCCCCAACCTGCCTCCCAGGACCAGTGGCTAATTAGAGTAATTAACATCAAATTGAACATTTGTAGCAATGTACTATGGACATATTGTCTTTTGTATGTAAATATTTTTATACATATATGTAAATATATCTCTCCATCTAAATTGATTCTCATTTAAAGTAGTCCTGACCAAAACAATTTTCGGCTTAGGACCAATAAAGTTTAACAAAAGATATTTTAAATATAAAATTTAACAGCTGGAGTTAGTTGAGTTTATCATAGTACTTAGTATATGTTTATATATGTTTTGTATTGAGATTCTTTAACAACACTCTTACAATACCCTAGACACTTTATGTAGCTTTCAGTCACGCTAGTCAAGAAAGAATATAACTTTGAGTGAGATCGTAAGGTGGTAACAAGAAAGGTACTCTGTAACACAGTTGTTCATTGTTTACCTCAGAGACCTTCACAGTTGACCTCCCTCAAGTACAAATATATGCACACCATTCTTCTTAACATCTAAACCCACCACAAAGTCGATCACTGACTTCTCATTCTTTGTTGGTTCACATCTAGTGTATGCATGTATGCGCTTATGGGGGAACTTTGAGTTTGTAATGATCAGATTATGCTCACTGCAGAATCTAAGGAGTCGCTTTCCATTGTCATTGATAGTATCTTCTCCATATCTTCCGATAACTCCACCCCATCTAGCATTGTCATTTCCAACTCTGGCATTAAAATCTCCAAGCATGATAACTTCATCTAGGCAGTCATCCACTGTCCTTTGAAGCAGCTCGAAGAATTCCTCCTTGACCTCTGCTCTCTCATCCTCATTTGGCCCATACATTATGAGCAGGTTGACTATGGTTTCTCCTTCTTTTAGTTTTACAACCATAATGCGCTCCGAGACAAAGTTCCATCCCTTGATACTATCTTTTTGATTTTGGGCCACAATGCAACCCACGCCCCCTTTAGCTCTTTCAGATATGGGTACACCACTATAGAGCAGCGTGTTGCCATTGAGATCCATGACTCCTTGTCCTTTTTTCTTTGTTTCCGTTATAGCCAGGATTTATAGTTTTGCTTTCCTCATCTCTTCCACCAGCTCCTCTTCCTTCCCATTTATACTTCTTGTGTTCCAAGTTTCATAAGTCGTAGTCCGTAGTCCGTTCCAGTTCGTCGCCTTTAGAATCAGTCCAGTTTTCTCTCTTGTATTGCTCGTAATCGTGATTTAAAGCAAACAGGTGATTGGCCTGTTGTGCTTTTGCATGGTGGAGGGGCTGCCTCCTTACGGCCTCCATGCAGGCCGCCCTCCTCCTTATTCATCCGGGCTTGGGACCGGCATAGGCGGAGTTGAATTAATATTATTACCTATAAAAATCCTCCATAGCCCTTATAATATATTAGAAGATAGATTTTATTAATATTGTGATAAAATATAAGAAAACCCAAAATGCAGTAGTGTTAATTGTAAAATAAATAAATAAAATTAACCTTCTGGACAGCGGCAGAGAAACTGAGGCCATATTCGCCAGTCATCGTCACTTGTGTTAGTTATATTTCATTGAATTTGTGGTAAGAATGATTTTATTAATTATATGCCTTATTAAAACTGCAAAAAGCTAGATACTGCTATTGGGAAAAGTGAAGGACATGCCGGGAGCAAAAAGTATTGATTCCTCATATTGAACTGTGTTTGAATGTTGTTATTGATTATTATTATTATATCATATTAGGTTAGCAAGCCTCTGTGTTCCATGAACACTCATCAACATGCCTAAAGCGTTGATAGTTTGGAAAAGAAAAGAAAATCATACAGAAGGAGATGTGGTTACTCCATGTTATTGTATTGAAGAAAACTATGTAAAGTTACAGTGGCGTATCCGCCATATGGACCTGAGGTGTGGTCACAGGGGGGTGTAAAGTCATATGAATTAGACGCTGGTGCACTTGTATTGTAACATATATTTTCCTCATTTTCAAAGACTTGTTCAAAAGAGATTGCAGGGCAGGCAGATTAAAAATTGTACAAAAAAATAATTAATGTTCAAAAAAACTTAAAAAACAGACTTATTACTTTACTATTAGAGTGTTATAGTATGTTGGTTTGAGGTACCATCATTTCATTACATTCCCTAGACACTATTCACATCAAACACCACACACTAGAAATAAAATACAATTCCGTGTGAGATCTAGAGAGGTAGCGTTAGGTACCCTGAAAATTCATCATCATTTTCATCAATTACTAGATGCAGGGTCTTATATAGCTTGACCTCACACTGTTGACACTTACACAGCTGTCTCTATTTCTTTTACCATCTTAACCTCTCCAGCAAATTAGACTTGCTACAGTGTACCTCTGTTGTTACTTTAATTATCATCTGTGCCTCAGTTTCCTGTTAGCAAGAAAGCCCTGGAATTCACCCAAAAAATAAATGCGTGTAACAAAAAGAAACCTTTTAAAATCCGTGGAGATCGGTACATACACACATCTCCTGCTTACAGGGTGAAGACAGACATGACACGGATGAGGAAGACACGGAAAGACTATGAGCTGATGGTACGGGACAGGAAGACGTAACAAAACTTTGTTGAAGGCTAATGTACCATCAATACGTGCAGAAAAGAAACAGTTTGCAGGTTCTGTGCGGGAGGTCACACATACAGTCACTGTCCCAGTGCGAAGAAAGATCTCAACTATAATCATCAGAATTTGCGCAAACTGTCTTGAAAACCACGCGGCAGGGTGTCCGCGGTTGTTCTCTGTATCAGCAAACCAAACAAATACTGAAAGAGTCCGTCGGAAGAAAAACCCACACAGAATGTGTAGATAGTTCCTTCCACCCCCTCCCCCACTTTCCCCGGGACTGTCTTCACGTGAGAGGTGGTAGCCGGTAAGGCTAAACTCTCATAAGGGGTCGTCGTTACTGTAAGTTAAAGGAAACACTGCTGCAAAGCATACTAATCCAATAACTTCAACGCTACGCCAATGTATCTTGTGCCATCCCTTCAAGCTCTTTCCGTGTCTCTCTGTAATTGTGTTTCATATTTTGCATTTCAATATTCTTCTTTGATCCATAACCGCCAACTGTCAAAGCAGTCAGCGGCCATCACGCCTCGTGGCGTCTTGTAGGGCAGCAACAAATTGATTCCACCTTGCTCGGTCGGCGGCCATCCTTCGTACAGTGCCCCAACTGTGGTTCATTCTTTGCATCTCAGCTTCCACAGTTCTCCGCCAAGTTGTTTTTGGTCGGCCTCTCTTTCGCTTTCCCTCGGGGGTCCACAGCACAGCTGCTCCCGTGATGGCACCAGGGTCCCCCCTGAGGACATGGCCAACCCAACCCCAGCGTCCGCCAGCCACGATGGCGTGCATGTCCCCCCGGTCACTCCGAACAAGTAGCCCCTGGCCGCTGATGGTGTTTGGCCAAAAGACTCGGAGAATTTTCCCTAGGCAGATTGTGTGGAAGGAGGACAGTCTCGACATTTCCCTCTCTGCTACTCTCCAACATTCCGCACCACAGAGAAGCACAGAAAGTACACAGCTCTCATACAGTCTTAATTTGGTGTTTGTGCTGTATTGGGAAGACTTTCAAATGTTGTTGAGAACAGCAAAGGCTGCTCTCGCTTTATTCACTCTGCTGCCAATGTCCCCGCCTGCTCCGCCGCCAGGTGCCACCATGCCTCCTAGGCAAGCAAATGCGTCTGTCTGTTCCAACCTCTGGCCCCCCACTGCTACTGGCTCAGGATTGCCCACATCTAGTGTCATGACCTCTGTCTTCTTCAAATTGATGCCCAGGCCAACCCGCCGGCTCACCCATTCAGTCCATCGGCCTTGTCTTGAATGTGCTGGTGTGAATGCGCGAGTAGCGCAATGTCATCTGCATACCCCAAATCCTCCAGTGCAGAAAACGCCGTCCATCCAATACCTCTTGGACTGCCCCCTGCTGCCCGGCGCATCACCCAATCCATGACTGTCAAAAACAATGTTGTTGATAAAGGGGCATCCCTGTCTTACTCCTGTTCTCACCTCGAAAGTTACATTACTCGATCCAACACTGCACGTAAAGTTAGAATAGAGGCTTTTTATAATGGAAACAATGCGGCCGGGAATTCCACAAGCCCTCAGAATTTTCCATAGGCTGTCCCTGCGCATGCCGTCGAAAGCCCCTTCAAAATCAACAAAGTTAATGTACAGCTGTCTCTGCCATTCTGAGCACTGCTCTATAATGTTCCTGAGGGTAAACATATGATCTGCACATCTTCTGCTCTTTCTGAAGCCCGCTCGTTCCCTCTTCAGTCCATGGTCAACCGCCTTTGAAATTCCCTGGATGACTATCCCGCCCAGCACCTTGCTGGGAACCGAGAGGAGGGCAACCCCTCTCCAGCTGCCGCAGTCTGCAAGGTCGCCCCCCCCCCCCGGGCATACTGACAACCATTCCCCCACTCCACTCTGCCGGTGCTGTCCCAGCCCCCCAGACCTGTGCAAACAGTGGCCCCAATAGTTCCGCCGCTAGCTCAGGGTCTGTCCTGAATAGCTCAGCATTCAGATTGTCGTGACCAGGCGCTTTTCCATTTTTTAGCCCTTTGATAGCTGTGATAATTTCTTCCTCTCGTGGAATGTCTGTATTTACGTCTAAGTCACTTTCAGCCTCAGGAACATTCAGCTGAGTCTCTGGTGGCTCCTTATTCAGTGTTTCTCTGAAGTGCTCTGCCCATCTTGTTTCCTGCCCCTGTGCTGTGGTGATGAGATTTCCTTGCTTGTCTCTTACTAACGTTATGTTGTTTGCACCTCGTCTTCCACTGATAGCTTTAGTTATTTTATAAACTGTGCTTTGTTCATTTCTCAGTGCTGCCTCTTCTGCCTGTCTTGCAAGGTCATCCAGAAATGTCCTTTTGTCAGCACGGGTTTGACGTTTTACTTCCTTGATTTCAATATACATCAGATATAAAAGACCGAGATCATGATCCGCAAAATCCAGATTGTCAAAGCTGTTTCGTTAGAGTCCGCTGTTTCGTTAAAGTCCGCTGTTTCGTTAGAGTCCGCTGTTTCGTTAGGATCCGCTGTTTCGTTAGAGTCCGCTGAATTCATTTCTTGTGAGTGAATTATGTGTTTTCATAACCCAATTTACAGGCAATAAAATTCATCCCCGCCACACTGCAGCTCTAGTTCCAACGTGTTTCTTCGTGAGAATTGCAGCCTTTCCTTGTCTTTCTTTGCTCTTCTTATCATGTTAATAAACTTACTGAGGACCCAGACTAATTCATTATTGATTTCAAAGTCATTATGTGTCTACATTCTTTTTTTTTTTTTTTTTTTTTTTTGCGTTCGCCCGCTAATACTCGAGGCGAAATCTCAGGTTATTATTATTTCTAACCTGACATTGATTTTACGTGAGTATCCCTTTATTTCTTGTACAGAGACAGGTGTCCCTCGCCATTCAGGCAAATACTCGCCGATTTCGGAAGTACCCATTGCAGCTGGGTCGGCTCAGGAGCCGCCAGTCCCTGGTCGACGACACTCCTTCAAATGTCCTCGCCAGGTCTCGAGTTAATCCAGTCCAAATCCCGGTCGACGAAAAATCCTCAATTGCCGTCGCCCGGGTTTGATCCCGTATCACCCGGTCGCCAGAGCGGTGTTGTAACCACTACGCTAGCGCGGCTCCCCGTGTCTACATTCAACTCTAAATGCCTTATTATAAGCACACGCTCAACATTTTGTCGAAATATTAGCTGTCTCTATAATGTGCCTGTTTATGGGGTCTTTTAATCAATGTAGGATGATCATGTTTAATATTTTTGGGGGGATAGATAATATCGTTACTCCTCTGTAATTTGGGAAATCCTGCAAATCTCCACTCCTTGACAATATGACCAGATATCGCAAATCTCCACTCCTTGACAATATGACCAGATATCGCAAATCTCCACTCCTTGACAATATGACCAGATATCTTTCATTCCAGTCTGCTAGCATTTCTTTTCTCTCTCGGATGTCATCTATTGCTTTGTAGATTATTTCTCCTGACTTGTCCATGCTGCTCTGTTGGGAACTGGTGGAATGCTATCTAGGCCCGTAACTTTTCTGTCATTTTGAAGCTGTATGCCTTACTTCACATCTACTTTTGTTTGGATTTTTTTTACTTTGAACTTGTAAAACCTTTTCTGCCTGCCAGATGACGAGAATAAGGTGGAATTTATCTACTTCATATGTCTACACACTACTGTGTCAATTTCTTCGTCTGTTCTATTATGTTCTTGCGCAATTTTCAATTCTTATCCTAGTTAATCAATTTGTTTGATAATATTTCCCTGTCGGCTTCTCTGTGATGTTGTACAGAACTCCTCTATAATTTTGCTCTCAAAGCTTTTTAACATTTGCGAACGAAATCTTGGCATGTTGCACCTTTTGAAATATAAATATTTCCTTTTATCTTTTAAGTCATACCTTGCTTTTTCTTTATGCAGTTCTATACTTGATACAATTTTCATCTTTTATATATTATAGCCATGTTTTGCATTCTCTGATATGTAAACAGAGTTGTATACTAACTTGGCCGTTTCCTATAATTATTTATATACAATGCTTTAAGTTAGCCCATAATGTATTTTCATAACAGCATGAATTTATTTTTTTTTTTTTTCCAAACTGAATTTCTGTATCAGATATTGCGTTTTTCCATGAATTCAACTTTTCGAGTTTTTTTCAATTTTAAGTTCTCACAAGTTCCATATAGCTGCTTGAAATGGTTATCTTATTCGAATTTCTTGACAGTTTCCAGTCCGCTGTGCCGTCTGAGAGTCCTTTTTATTTTTCTTTACTGCACTAACAATAATAAATAAATAACAATTAACTGCCGAATCCTTGGATCTATTTAGCTTTGCCAGAACCCCAACACGTTTTGACAAGTTTTTCCCGTCAGCTTTTAATTTCTATATAAAATCACGTATTTTCTCCGGACAGACTGGCCGATGGTACAAGAGTAGCTGAAGTTAAAAGATGTGCGCAAGAGAGACATGAGGGCAATGGACATAAATTCAACATCGCGGAAGGACAAAGCTACCGATCGCACCAAGTGGAGAAGCTCCCTACGGAGCAGATAAGGCGATAAGACGCTCTTACAATAAGCAGAAGAGTAAAGAATACGTCGTAAAGAACACCACGACAAACGAAGCTGATGATTAACACTCAAAGGGCGCATCATATTCAATGTCAGTTATGACTGGAGGAAGTTATTAGTAAAGCGTTATATTAAATCAAGACAAGACTTGAGATGGCCTCAGCTGCCATGACAAGACTGAATGTGATCTGGAAAAGTAACATCAGTTTTCCCGTGAAGATCAAATTATACAAATCACTTGTATTATCTATTCTCTTATATGGGTGTGAGAGCTGGACACTCACTGCAGATACGGAGCGAAGGATTCAGGCTTTCGAGCATAAATGTTATAGAAAAATTTTGCGCATTTCCTATAAAGAGCACAAAACAAATGTCTATGTTAGAGAGAAGATAAACACCTATGCAAGCCACCAAGAACCACTTTTGTCAGTAGTGAAACGTCGAAAGCTTGCCTAATTTGGGCATGTAACTCGTCATGACTCCCTTTCGAAAATGATCCTCCAGGGAACAGTCGAAGGTAAACGGAGAAGAGGAAGGCAAATAAAATCCTGGGCTGATAACATCAAAGAATGGGCAGGACACGGTTTTTCCACACTTGTACGCATTGCTGAGGATAGAGAGCAGTGGAGGACCCTGTCTGCTGATGCTTCCACCATGGCACCTGTCGTGGAATATTCTAATCCACATATATAAATTATTAGTTAAATATTAAGCCTAACAAATAAAATTAATAAAGAAAAGAGCAATGGTAAATAACAGTGCTGTCACAAAGACTGTACTCGAAATCCCCTTGTTTTCTACTGCGTAAGCAAATTGTAACGTTTCACGTTGATATTAAAGGCCTTCTGCAACATACACGCGTTTCCCAAACACACAATAAAATGTGCTGCCTTTCTAAGAAAAACCTTGAAATATGCAAGTTGACCTAAATTTTAAATTCCATTCATGTCTTTTTCTACACTGCGTTACCAAAACGAACGAGACAGATGGACAAAAGGATAGCGGGAAGGGAGAGGCAGAAAGCCGAACACTAAACACGCTTCGCGCGATACACAAATGCTGCCATCACGCGTGTAAGACTACATGCACTAACTTTTTTTTTCAGACGGACAGTGATAAAATACATTACCCATCCCAGAGTTAGGTTTATAAATCATAAAAAACGCTTATTAGGAAAGATAACAATAGATGGGCTTACGGTTGAAAACATAACAGTACCCAGACAGCACATCTTCGAAACAGGAGGTAGAAAATACATATTTTGAACGCAGCCACGTAGCTCTTTTAAATTGGGATATTTGGGTTCCTTAGGGTTTGCTGACAAAGAATATGTAAAACGTTACGCAAATAGTCTAGGAATTAACAAGTTATAACCAAAATAAAATATTGGGGATGCCTGACAGCATGAAATCATTTCTGCTCATAAAATTTTTTTATAACATGTTTGAAAAAACCTTGCGTTACAGAAATAGCCTACCATGTAAACTCCAAATTGATTGGAGCGCAACAAATGAAAGACGAACCACGATTGGTCGGACTATAAATACTATCTTGGTTGTTAGGGAGACGTAGAAAGGTAACATTTTTTCAAACACTTGTCGAAACGTGGCCTCATTGGCTAGACTTGCTGATATACTCACTTAGGAGCGTTAGTTCGAGACCACTAGTGCAAATAATCTTGATAAAGCGACAGTGCGTTGAAGCCAGCTCACATTTTTGCTAAAATAAAAGCCTGGAACATAAGCAGATGGAAATTTGTGCCAGTAATTGTGCCAGAATTCATTGCTAATCAACGTATCTGTGTTTATTTCCATGAAATTGTGGTAAGCTTGAACCATTCAGTATCTTTTAATGAAAATTGAATGTAAATTGTTAATTTATGCCTGTATATATATGTGTAGTTCAGTGGCAAACAGGAGATAAAGCCTATAATGCTCCAGCCTGAACAGAGGGTGTCGGAGGGAAGTAAAACGGCATGGAATGGCCAAACAGTACACTGACACCTAGATGATTGACTAGAAAGAAATAATGCTGGAATTGCAGAGGCGTGGTAACCATTAAGGAGGTTAATGCTGGTATAAAGTACTTCAGAATGAAGCTGACAGTTGGCCTAACGCTCTGAACTCAATGTTTGTGTTGTATTGTGTTCAGTGTAGAACTAGAGTATCAATTAGTTATGAAGTAGAAGGTATATCCTTCTTGATTTCAGGGACCGTGGTCTTGATGGTACTGAGCAGCACCTGGTCAGAGCTTTGCTGAATCCAGAGTCGGACAGCATACTCCTTGGTCTTTTTAGCTATTAGTGAGGTGTCTCCAGAGCCCAGAGGAGAATTCGAGCAGAGGAGTCCTTTCCTGCCACCATCACTCAAGATAAGCTAATTTGGCCAGCTGAGCTCAACATTATGTCCCCACATCTTGAAATGACTTTGTAAAAATCACCTTAAGAGGGGAATTTAATTGTCTTAATATCAGGAACTGAGAACATCTCCAATACTAGTCCCTAAAGACAAACTATTGAAGTCATGATGACAAATACCAACAGAGCTTGAACAAAACAAAACCAGTATTACCTCATTTTACCACTACACAACTGACACACATAGGATATTTTAAATAATATATGTCACTACAATATTCATATTAATCCATTCTGTACATAACTTGTAATGAAAATTGATTGTGATTCCTGGTTCCTTTGTAATTGAATCAGGACACATATTCATTCATATCAGCAATGAATACATATTGTTATTTGAAAAGTTATCAGTGACTCCTTAAGATATCCTTTAGAGTGTTATATGTATGTGAGTGTCCCAGTGTTGTCAAGTATAGTGGAATAAATTAAATTGTTTATCTGTCTGTTGTTGTTTTGACTTACACTTCATCCTACACATACCCTAGACACATAACGTAGTCATCACACTATTGCAGAATAATTCTGACTGAGATATATAGATATGTGGTAGCAAGTAAGGTTATCTATAATACACTACTCTTAATAGATATAGATACCTTCACAGCTGATCTCAGTCAGTACACTAAGTCCCCTATAAATATTTATAACATCCCACTTCACCACAGCACCCCTACGACCCATGATGGGTTACGGGTTGAGATGATGATATTTATATCGATGAAAATTATATAATTGAAAACTAACAAAAGAATGTAAAGAAAAACACCGAAACAATAAATACATTATTTTTTTAAAACTGCAAACATAGTATCGTCATAGTGCAATTGATGGTTAAAATCAAATCTGGTTAACATAAAACATTACATCGGTGGAGCTAGAACATCGTACTTCACTACAAATATACTTACAAATTATGCTGTCTCCGAGATCAGAAAGTTCCTTTGTCGTTTTTATACAATTGACCAAACTATAACTTGTCAATCAACAGGAGGCGGGGCATCCGTTGTTCATTTACCATAAGTTAATCACCTACTTAGTGCGGCGTCTTAGATAGATAAGAAAAATGCAAATATAATTTGTAATTAAGTTTTGAATTATCAATTCTTCTATCAAGAATATATTACTTTAAACACTTCTTTACCGGCAGAATTAAAGCCATGCTCTTAACTCCCAATTTTAGTTCATGCAGCTGTACGTGCTGGGATTAATAACTATATAATTATAGATGTGGATATTAAAGATGGCGAGCGATTTAAAAAGAATTATATATTTGCACTGGTAATCATAAAAATAATATTATTAATCCCCCGTCTCAATCCCACTTTCAACTTTAATTAATGTTAAGGTAGCGGTTTTATTAAGGCAGCTGTGTTTGTTACGAAATTACATATAAGTTTTTAAGAAATTAAGACTCATAAAACTTGTCGCCACCAATATATATATATATATATATATATATATATATATATATATATATATATATATCTATATATATATATATATATATATATATATATATGTGTGTGTGTGTGTGTGTGCGTATTCTACCTACAAACATACAGATATAAGTACACACACACTGTTACTATTTATTATAAGCTACTATCGAACACACGCCAAGGCTTCCTGGCCTGTGCTATCCATCCAAGATCTTTCCATCTCTTCTTTACCACCGTCATGTCAATTGTCGTAAATTTATTTTGAGAGAAAGAGTCTTAGAAATAGTGGTCCGGTTTAGAGTGGAGAATGATGATGAAAGCTCAGTGATAGAAAAGGTTACAGAGTAACTAGTTGCTTCACAGTGTGCTGGGGAGAGAAAAGACAGACTTATTTACGATAAATCGTTTCTCTCAATCTTCTCTTCATCCCTCCTGGTCAAACAATTATTTGCCAGTTTTCCAGACACACACCTGCGCTCACACCGATTTGGTGCTTCAAACACACAGACGCACGTGGATACAACTATATTAAACAAATAGGGGAAATGTTGGGCTTTGGGTAATTCCAACACAGTGCTAACTAGGTTTATGATGTTTATTAACCAAATAGAAATAAAATCACAAACAAATATCAAGTGTTACATAAAATTATCATAAGTACAGAAAATGCAAATAACAAGGTGGGGAGGGGGTGAAGAAGATTGGTATCGACTACGCCCTTCCCGCTTATTAGACAAAGATGAACCCAGTCCAAAGATAGATAGTTATCAGGAACATAGGTAATGTAACCTAACAGTAAAGTTAATTACTCTGAAAGAGGGGTTACGATACTAGGTATGGGTGGTAGAAAAAAATCCTGTTATCCCAAATTGTTCTTCCCTTTACTAAGCAATTGAAAGGGAGGGGGTTAAACAGAGTTAACAAAATATCCCACTTAAAGGAACAATGCGGGGTATACAGAAAATGTATTGCCCGGTAGGCAAGTTAACAAATGGTTTGCAAAACAATTAGATTTCCTGTCATTCATGCACGCGCGTGAGGATCCACACTCATATACACACACACTTACCGATTGCAGCATCAGACAATCCATAGAATTATATAAACAACAATTACTCTTGACACGTGAAAATGTCTAGTACTTCGATGTCCCGCCCCAGATGTAGCGAGGTTTGCTGATAGCGAATATTCCCACTAATCGCCGGACTTGAAGACTCGGAGTTATTATGTTTTATTATATAAAAGGAGTCTATGGGATGGCACTGACACAATTCAATACAGGGGGTGAAAATGAGGTCTCTTTAATTTCGCTGCTAGAGGTAAAATTCCTTCAAGGCGTGATGATAGCAACTAACCGGTATGGTTTAAATCCAGTGAGGAAAAATAGGCCAAGTCACAGTTCAGGTAAATAGGTACTCTCTCACAACAGAGCAGTAAATAAAATATCGCTATTGAAACTGTTCATCTTCCAGATTATCTTACCGATTGTAAGTTAATATGATGATTTATTGAACTGTTCTTGGGTAGGCTTTCTTTCATGTAATTATGATAGCTGGGTCGCATCGGACCGCCACAAGAATACAATTTTTAAAAAAAATTCATCAATATCTCTGGAAGTATTAAGATGTATGATTTCTTTATTGCTTTCTTTATGCTGGGATCGCAAAGGTTACGATCACTCTGTATGAAAGAAAAAGACATGTAATATACCGAAAAATCAAATAACATTCTAAAGCGCGATGCATTTCCCGTTAAGACTTTCTAAATATAAATATAAATATATATATATATATATATATATATATATATATATATATATATATATATATATATATATATATATATATATATATATATATTGATAAAGCCCACTCTGTTATTCCCGTTAATGATATCCACCAAAAGATAGATATAAGTGGATGGAAGCAGACATCATCATCATCATCAGTTGATAAGATCTCTATGGTGTTGTTTGCTCCACTGTAGGGTATGGAATGTCAACTTGACCTACGCAGTGGTGTGTAGACATGGATTGAGTGTATAATGTGCGAATGTTAATAAGGGTTCGTGGTGTTGACAAATGTTCTTTTCTCACACTCATGTATGGCTGGAAGTCATCGACACCAACGACTGTGTACCTTTACTAAAGTTTAATTGGACGTACACACTCGACAGCACAGATAGTGACAAATCACAGGTTGGCATAATACATCATGGTACAGTGGATAAATGGTCTTGCAATGTTACATGGGCACTCATGTAGAATAATAGTATAAAGGACTGTCAGTAGCCAAGCCCTCAGTATCGCCCATACGTATATATCATCTGACTTCACTGACTGAGCACGTCAGCTTATAAACAATATTTCAGATAGCTTCTAAACCTAATCTCGTTTAGCGACGATTCTCCAACATAATGTTCAGCACATATTTTTCCATATAATAATATTGAACCGCTAATAACGGGTTCTCATGTGTAGCAGTGATCTCTGGACTAAACAAGCGATAATACGGGCATCCCTTTTCTCTTCTTGAAAGTCACTACATGTTTGGTTCCAAGATGGCTTCACTCGTGAGCTGTCACTCACGTTTGGATACAGATAATGAATCAGTCCTAAAGTTAGTTATTCATTAAATCTTTCATTGCTCTGTAGATTTGATCATGAACACTTGACTGCATTCTACAGGATATAGTGCTGCTAGGAATCGAAGTCGTTTTCATCGAGTCAAATATATTCTCTTAGACATTCAAATCGTACCTATCGAAAATGGTGGCTTCGTACGAGAGTTCATAAGAGTGTCTATTATTACCTTGGTATCAGAAATATGATTCTGCCATTCCTTGGCAATACGAATAAACACTGGGGCAAAGCATACACGATAGGTCTAGACGACTATCACTTTCCCCACAAATACTGAGATCACTTTTTCCCGGCGACAAGCCGACATAGAAAACACAGTCCCTATCGGGACGAAGCCAAATCACACCACTCTCTAGCGACACATCCGCCGAATAGCCTTTGACCTCTCTAGAGACAACAGAACATATAGTTCGACTTAGATATGTAAAGATATACAGATATAAGACAGACTCGTCCTACTCAGACAAACAATACACATAAATTCAGGCCATAGATATTCTGAAGCAAGAACAATCTATTATTACCCAAACAACGAATAAATCGCAGTAAAATGGATTCATCCGCGGAGTTCGATCGAAGAGACGGCACAACTTTCAAGGGAAGTAACTCAATAATGATTTTTCCTTAAGCACTATTTTGTTTACAAAATATTTGCGAACATAACAAGTATACCAATGTATAATATTGTAAGATATCAAAGACTGCACGTAACAGTCTTACCACACCTCCCGGGAAAAAAAAAAAGGAACATTTTTTTTTTTTTTGAAATACATCTAGGAGCAACGTACAATAGGCTCACAACGCATGAATAATGCGCAGATGAAAATATCAGGAATACCTATAACGCATAATATGAGGCTAAGTCGACTTATGGAGCGACTGGTGAGAATGTGTCTCATAAACTGAGAGAAATTATTTCTCTACAAGTATATTTTTCCAGGAAGGTGTCATCAAAGTATAATACAATTCTGGCAATTACACAATGCCTAAAAAAATTCATATCATCATTTCGTATTAGATATCTTAAATTTATGATTTATGAAGAAAAAATCATCAAAGCACAGCGGTGAATAAACATCAATGAACCGCTATGTAGTGATACAATCATTATATTATTAAATTACAAATGTGTATCTATCATGATATAGAAAAGGAACTACTATAGAACTAGACATATCAAGAAGTCTAAGCCCTAATAGTTATGTGGAATCATGTGGGCATCTTGACAGAATGTCTGCCATCACATTATCTGATCCACGAATAGCTCGCACAGAGAAATGAAAAGGTTGAAGAGCAATTGCATATCGAGTAGACCTCGAGCTCTTCCAATTCTTACTCTGTATAGCAGTAAGAGCTTTTTGGTCGGTTTCTACTATGAAATGTGCGCCTAGAAGGAATCTCTGTAGTTTGAGGATCGACCAAACCATAGCTAATAGCTCACGGTCTAAAACCGAATAATTCCTTTCTGCCGCGTTAAGTTTTCTGGAAATATACATTACAGGATGCAGAGTTCCAGAGTACTCTTGCATTAGTGCCGCTGCAATCCCAGTGGATGAAGCGTCACTACGAAGAACGAATGTCTTATCTTTAGTGGGTAGCACTAAAATAGGTGGTGTTGAAAACAGTGTTTTAATCTTATCCAGAGAGCATTGGCATTCCTGAGACCAGTGGACCACATTGGGCGAACCTTTCTTTAGAAGTGTTGAGAGAGGTGCCATGATAGAGGATAGATTCTGAATGAATCTGCCATAAAATTGAATAAGACCTAACAGACTTCTCACCTGTTTTTTAGTCTTAGGGATTGAGATGTTAAGTATCTTACTAGTATTATGGTCCTCTGTCTTTAGGAAACCATGACCAACTCGGTGGCCTAGGAAAGAAATTTCGCTAAAACCAATATAGGCTTTAGAGGGTTTCGCTGTCAGGTTGTGCTCACGCAAAGTAGACAGCAATTCATCTAACCCTGAATAGTGATCTTCCCAAGTATCGCTGAAAAGACAGATGTCGTCTAGATATGCAATGACATCTGACCGATAAGATAGGATTCGGCGCATCATGCGTACGAATGTAGCTGGTGCGTTCATAAGACCGAAAGGCATAAAATTCCATTGGAACAAACCTCTAGGTGTTGAAAAAGCCGTGAGAGGTTTGGCGCGTTCAGATAAAGGAACTTGCCAATATCCTTTAGACAAATCAAGTTTAGTGAAAAAATGAGATTTGGAGAGTCGAGTAAGTAGCTCTTCCAGTAAAGGCATAGGTTCGGCATCGAACTTCGTTACTTGATTCAATTTTCGATAGTCAACGCAAAGACGTATGTTATTGTCTTTTTAACGAACAATAACCATCGGCGAAGAATATGCAGAGGTGGATGGTTCGATTATTTTCAAATCTATCATCTCATCCAACTCTTTCTCGACCTGTGCTTGAAAATGTATAGGTATAGGATAAGGTCTAATCCTAATAGGAGTATGGTCAGTTAGAACAATGTCATGTTCAATGACATGCGTTTGTCCAGGGATGTCAGTGAGTACATCCTGAAATGTTTGCAACATAGTTGAAACTTGTCGCTGTTCTCCTAGAGACAAATCAGGGGAGACAGTAACGTTCTTCCATGATTCACTAGAATGAAGTGGGATCATTGGAAGAGGAAGATTTACATCTGAAAAAACTTGTTTCCTCATCCTGTATCACGGACAGTGATGAGTAATGACCATGTGGTACTGGAGAATTGTCCGTTGCTTGGAAAATGGGTTGCAAATAATCCGGACGTTCATGGAATTCAGTAAGCATATTGATGTGGAAGGTTTTATGCTTCTCATCAATATCGACAATATAGTCGACATCGGAAATTTTCGATATTATATCGTACGGACCTTTCCAAGAAATAAGTAATCTGTTTTCCCTACAAGGTAGTAATACACATGCTTTGTCACCAGGACAAAGTTGTCGTAAGCATCTCTTCTTATTGGCAAATTGCCTTGCCTTCTGTTTCGCAAATTCAGAAGAAGAAGTTGCTAATTTGCATGCTTCGATAATCTATTGTCTCAACGCGATGACATATTCGTAGGATGACTTTGTGTCATCGTCAATATTGTCAGATGTAATGAGATCGTGAAGCAACGACATAGGGCCACGCGGACGCGCGCCAAAGACGAGTTCAAAGGGAGAAAATCCTGTATGTTCATTGGGTATCTCTCTGTAAGCGAAGAGGGCCGCAGGTAAAACTCTGTCCCAGTCTTGAGGATGATCCTCAGTTATCTTCCCCAGTAAGTTTTTAAGTGTTCTATTAAGGCGTTCGACCATACCATTAGACATTGGATGGTAGATACTACTTAAAGATCTATCTATCTGCAGAGTAGACATTACTTGAGACATGGTATCTGATATTAGTTGGGTGCCATGGTCTGACAATATCTCTCCGGGGAACCCCAGACGAGAAAATATAAGCCAAAGAGCATCTGCAATATCAGCAGTAGTAATGCTCTTCAGAGGAATAGCCTCTGGCCAACGTGTGCACATATCAACACACGTCAAGATAAACTGATGTCCTCTGGCAGACTTGATCTTAAATGGACCAATTATGTCTATGGCCATTTTTTGGAACGGCCGAATAGGAATGTCCGCCGCCTGAATGGGTGCAGCATGCCGTGGACCTTTGGATTTAACTTCCTGACATACTTTACAAGATCGACAATAAATCCGTATGTCCTTGTTTACCAATGGCCAAAAGAAAGCCGCAAGGACTCTTGACTTAGTACGGGAAAAACCCATGTGTCCAGCACACTGAGAGTCGTGAGCGTGTGCTGCAAAATTTTAACTCTCAAATTCTTGGGAACCAGGATTTGAGAATGACTTGACGTAATGGAGTCTTGAACCATACGTACAAGTACGCCATTCTTCTTTGTAATCCACGATTTACGACTTGTGTCTTTATTCGGATCACCTTTAGTTGCAAGAATGAAGAATTTATTCAGAGTGGGATCATCTTCTTGCTGTTTTATAAACGAGTCACGAGAAATTACCAAGGGATTATCTTGGTTATGCACTTCATTATCTTCAGTAGATGAAGTTTGAGGCATATTAAGAGCCTGAGCTCTAGTGACTACAGCGTTAGCAATCTGCATGTTTTGCCTTTCCCACGTGGAAATTTGTTGCGGAGTGCATTCTCTGACTCCGTGAATGCGACCGATGATGAGGTCAGCGATCGGATTCGGAAGAAGACATGCGTGTACATCTCCTGTAAAGAAAGGAGTAGCAATCCTAATGATAGCAGTAGAGTATTTCTCTAATGTGCCGCCAAATGTTACACATTTGACTACTTGTCCAGTGGCACGGGAAGGATCTACGAGTGACTGCCTAACACCAATTGTGGTGCATCCAGAATCAAATAGCACAGAGACTGGATTGTTATTCACTAAACCCTTATGTAAGACAAGAGAACCTCTTCCATCATGCGCGACTGATGCCGGAAGAGCAGGAAGAGGATGGCCACAGCTTAAAGTAGACACTGTGGTTGGCTCAAATAACGTTTTGCATTGGGGGCACTGAGATGCACTCCCAAAATCAAAAGCGGCACATGCCATATTACTAGCATAATTATTATCTTTACTCTGTTTATAGGCTTCATTGGACTCTTGTTGTGCAGAGTTTGCCTGAAAATGTGGTTTATGTCTTTTGTATTGAGATCTACCTCGGTTATTATCACCTCTGTAGTTATTGTTACCTCTATTGTAACCCCTATTTGGGTTTGAGTCATAGTTCCCTTGGTTACCATTATCATATTCATTATAATGAGTATCTCTGTAATTATGATCTTGTTGACTCCAAGACGGATAACCCTGATAGTTTCTATAATTACTTCCTCTACGGAAATTCCTATAATTATGACCACCCCTGTGTCGAGAGCTATCAGCTCGTCTCCAGTTCTTTGAAGAAGAACCCTGAAATGATTGGTTACCTTGGTTTTGATAACTATTATGGTTACCTTTTTTATCAAATCTGTTTTGAGGTCCCTGAAATCTGTGTGAATAATTGGGATTGTATGGTGTTGCTGAAGCAACTGGCATACTCTCCTTAATCTTAGCGTTGCCAAAAGTCACGTCGGGGTGTGCAGTGACATATTGGGAACAATATTCTTCCATTTCTTTTAGAGATTTGGGTTTACGCTCATGTATAAATTCAAGGAAAGGTTTGTTCACACATGACATAATCTTATCTCTGAGCAACAAATCCATAAGTCCTTCATACGTTTTTTCTGTTTTGGAAAGCTCAATCCAACGATCAACTGTGAGACGTGCCTTTGCAGTGAATTCTGAGAATTCTACACCCGTCTCAGGCACCATCGTTTTAAATAAAAGGCGATAGCCTTCCTCACTTAGCTGATATTTTTTTATCAAAGCCGCCCTAATGACATCATAATTATCCTTATCTGCTTCTCCTACAAGGCATAATCTAGTCAAAGATTCACCTTTCAAGTTTTCTGATAATTGATTAGCGTATTGTGATTTATCCACATTATGTGTACGACAAGAACGTTCAAATCTATCCAGCCAGAATGTAATATCGTCACTGGACTGATTGAACGGTGGAACCTTAACCTTGTAAGTAGAAGGTTTACCATTACCACTAGATGCCTGATTAACATTACTCATACTTGTCAATCTCAATTCTCCAACTCAAATTCATGTTCTCTTATTGCTTTTTTCTCTTCAGCCTCTCTGTCTAATCTTTTTTGTTCAGCTTCCCTGTCTAATCTTTTTTGTTCAGCTTCACTGTCTAATCTTTTTTGTTCAGTTCCTAATCTTTTTATTGTTCCCCCTAATTTTTTTTGCAGCAGCAGCTTCTCTTTCTAATTTTTTTTGTTCAGCTTCAAATCTCCTTTCCTCCACCTGCATCTGCAATTTCTTTTGTTCAGCAGCAGCCTCAGCTTCTCTTTCTAATCTTTTCTCTTCTGCCATAGCTCTTCTCTCTTCTGCAGCTAATGCTTTGTCATATTGAGCAACAGCCCATTGTTCTAATTGTTGACCAGTCTTATCAAGGGTTTTCCCTTGTATAATGAAGTATTCTAATGTAGACATGATGTCTAACAATAATACTAATCACCTGAACCAATAATAATACCACAAGTTCTCAATGACTTGATTAATCAGTATACTATCCCAATATCTGTGGGTCACAAGCCTTTAATAAGGTCTTGTATAATAGTAATAATAATCAGGTACTGGTTTATACCATAATCCAAGTGCAGTGCACAGGCAATTGTGTCTTATGAAATATACCTATATAAAACATATGTCAACCAACAGAATACATAAAGTACAAATAGGACTGACAATACAAGAACGTTTGCAGAAATCAAAATAAATCAAATAGGGAAATCAATGAAAATAATCACTGAATCTGCAAAGAATAACAACACAAATGACGTCACAATATATGAATATAAATTGTGAATAGAACTGAAAGATAGAAAAGGTTAGACCAACAAATTACAAACAAATCAAAACAAAACTAAAGAACAAAGAAATATTACAAAAATAACAATAATTACAGACTTCACAGCTAACACAAAAGCAACAGTTGTCGCAGCAAATTTTCAATCAAGAAAATTGCACCTATAGAAAACGCCCACAACGGACCCTCTATGACGTGGGATATTCTGTTGTGAGGACGCCGCCCAACCTTAAACACAACCCGCTGACATAGAAACTAACATACTATACAAACAAATAACATGTAAACATAAATATATATAAATTATGTGTATGATAGTATGTGTTGCAAAATAGGCTCAGTTTTACAGTAATGGCAAAGTTATTTTTATGAAAATAAACAAACTGCCACTTTATTCAATTAAACATTCTGGCCTTAAATATTAAAGTTCATATACAGAAAACAAGAAGATCCATCGATGAAAATAGGACTTCTTAGTTCACTAATACTGTCTTCCTGTTAATATTACAAGAATTGATCCAACTGTTCCGTGAAACTCTGTAATGTCTAATGTAAAAATGTCAACAACGCTGACCTACATACTGCATTCACTTGACAGGTCACGTGACGAAGTGTTGACAAAGAGCAAACCAATACTGCAAGTGTGTCGTATCAGCCACAGGAAACGGTCTGGTATCGGTACTCTGTTGACTTCTGAACTTCTGCGAGGTCAAACCCAGAAAGCTGGTCCACCAGTTGATAAAGTTGTCATTTTAATTTTATTCCCGTTAATGATATCCACCAAAAGATAGATATAAGTGGATGGAAGCAGACATCATCATCATCATCAGTTGATAAGATCTCTATGGTGTTGTTTGCTCCACTGTAGGGTATGGAATGTCAACTTGACCTACGCAGTGGTGTGTAGACATGGATTGAGTGTATAATGTGCGAATGTTAATAAGGGTTCGTGGTGTTGACAAATGTTCTTTTCTCACACTCATGTATGGCTGGAAGTCATCGACACCAACGACTGTGTACCTTTTCTAAAGTTTAATTGGACGTACACACTCGACAGCACAGATAGTGACAAATCACAGGTTGGCATAATACATCATGGTACAGTGGATAAATGGTCTTGCAATGTTACATGGGCACTCATGTAGAATAATAGTATAAAGGACTGTCAGTAGCCAAGCCCTCAGTATCGCCCATACATATATATCATCTGACTTCACTGACTGAGCACGTCAGCTTATAAACAATATTTCAGATGGCTTCTAAACCTAATCTCGTTTAGCGACGATTCTCCAACATAATGTTCAGCACATATTTTTCCATATAATAATATTGAACCGCTAATAACGGGTTCTCATGTGTAGCAGTGATCTCTGGACTAAACAAGCGATAATACGGGCATCCCTTTTCTCTTCTTGAAAGTCACTACATGTTTGGTTCCAAGATGGCTTCACTCGTGAGCTGTCACTCACGTTTGGATACAGATAATGAATCTGTCCTAAAGTTAGTCATTCATTAAATCTTTCATTGCTATGTAGATTTGATCATGAACACTTGACTGCATTCTACAGGATATAGTGCTGCTAGGAATCGAAGTCGTTTTCATCGAGTCAAATATATTCTCTTAGACATTCAAATCGTACCTATCGAAAATGGTGGCTTCGTACGAGAGTTCATAAGAGTGTCTATTATTACCTTGGTATCAGAAATATGATTCTGCCATTCCTTGGCAATACGAATAAACACTGGGGCAAAGCATACACGATAGGTCTAGACGACTATCACTTTCCCCACAAATACTGAGATCACTTTTTCCCGGCGACAAGCCGACATAGAAAACACAGTCCCTATCGGGACGAAGCCAAATCACACCACTCTCTAGCGACACATCCGCCGAATAGCCTTTGACCTCTCTAGAGACAACAGAACATATAGTTCGACTTAGATATGTAAAGATATACAGATATAAGACAGACTCGTCCTACTCAGACAAACAATACACATAAATTCAGGCCATAGATATTCTGAAGCAAGAACAATCTATTATTACCCAAACAACGAATAAATCGCAGTAAAAATGGATTCATCCGCGGAGTTCGATCGAAGAGACGGCACAACTTTCAAGGGAAGTAACTCAATAATGATTTTTCCTTAAGCACTATTTTGTTTACAAAATATTTGCGAACATAACAAGTATACCAATGTATAATATTGTAAGATATCAAAGACTGCACGTAACATATATATATATATATATATATATATATATATATATATATACATATATACATATATATATATATATATATATATACATACATACATACATACATACATACATACATACATATATATATACACATATATATACATACATATATATATACCCTCGCGTATTTAATTCTGTATATATAAATATACATACATACATACATACATACATATTACATATACTATATATATTATATATATATATATATTATATATATATATATACCATCGGTAAAACCCTGCGTGAGTTCTAATGGTTAAAACACACATTTATATATATATATATATATATATATATATATATATATATATATATATATAGAACTTAACTAAATTTATTAATTATAAATTCCTTCGCGACTTTAAAAGTTACTTTAACATTTAAGCCTCTATTATTTTTGGAAATAATATAACAAGTATAACATTACATTTACTACTGGGAACTATTGAGATGGTTTAATTTAATAAATTTAAATTAACGCAATATCCAGTGAAATAGAATGAATGAACTAAACCACTGATCACTAGACACAGTTATATTTTACCGTTTTGCACAGAATAGAATTCACTGCAAATATATATGAAAATCCAGGGGGAAAATCTATAACAAGATTTCAATATCGCTAGTGCTTCTGTCAAGTTCTGGCCAACGAGTGATAACATGCATTTCTTCATGGTCTGTATATCTACAACTGGAATGCCAGATTGGGGGGACATGTGAAATTTGACACCTTTTTTGATCTCAGAAGACTTTTGGGGATCTGACCGATAGACTAAAGAGAGAAGCCGCCCCTGGTCTCTCGTATCTTAGCTCGCTGCTTGCGCCGGCTTTCCCGTTCGCCCCCACTGCGATCGGTTTTGTGTTTAACACCGAGATGCGAAATACCGACAGGAAACTTGCGTCGCTCGTTTCAGGGACCACTACTGCCTTTGATAGCATGTCGCCAGTCCTTCCTGAGATCTCCCCCAGTGTCTTTGATCGTGGTCACTACTATCGTTTGATGCTGGCAACGCCCTCCACTGGCCAAGTTAATGAAAATACCTGCATATGATTGCTCAAGAGATATCCGCGGGCGTGATTTAATATCTCCTTAAATCAATGCGATGACCAGAATGAACAGTAGATAAACTGTCCACATATTAATCAGCAAACGTGTTGACCATCTTCGTGGAAAGGTTGCATAGCTAATGAGTCCAGGTGAAAAAAATCCCGTCTGTCACATCAATGTGGAGCATCAAACGTGCTCCAAGACGTCTACCGTTTCCATCGTCGCATGCGTCTTCAGTATTACCATAGGAATGGTAATGATTCTCAGCCAGACGGGGACATCTTTCGTCATTTTAATAAACCTAAGTCAGACTGGACTCCGGCTCCAGGTGCCTCTGCTGCTCTTGATTTTCATATTGCCAACACTTTGCATGACATTAATCAACTTTCTCTACCCCGTCTACGTCGATCTAACCTGACTACTTCAGTGTGGCGGTCCTTGTCATCCCTTAAGAAGCGGGATGACATTATCATCAAACCTGCTGACAAAGGTGGTGCGGTGGTAGTTTGGCGAAAGGACTTGTACATTCAAGAAGGAGTCTCACAGCTCGGCAACTCCACCTTTTACTCACCCAGTTCTCGGGATGCCACAGTCCGCCATAATCTTACTGTTTATGCTACTATTCGTGATCTCATCCAAGATAACCTCCTTCCTTCTAGTGCCATGTTTCTCCATATTCTTGATAGTAGTCTAGGTAAACTTTCCTTCTACATGCTTCCTAAGGTTCATAAAATTGACAATCCGGGTCGACCTATTGTTTCAGTCTGCTGTTGTCCCACTGAACATATCTCTGATTTCCTGGATAGTATTTTGCAACCATTAGTGGCCAATCTACCTTCCTATCTTAAGGACACCACCCATGCTATCACTACTTTTGATTCCATCCCATTCACACCTGACCACATTTACCGTCTTTTCCTTCTGGATGTTTGTTCGCTTTATACTTCCATTCCACACTCTGATGGCCTTAAAGCACTACAATTTTTTCTCGACAGACGCACTGACCTTACTTTTAGCACCGGCACTCTTCTTCGCCTTGCGGAATTGGTCCTCACTCTCAACTCTTTTGAATTCAATGGCCAGTTTTTTAATCAAATTAGTGGCGTTGCTATGGGCACCAAAATGGGCCCGAGTTATGCCTGCCTCTTCATGGGTCACTTTGAATATTTGGTGCTTTAAAGTTACGATGGACCATTACCTGAGTTTTACCGTCGCTATATCGACGATGGTATTGGTGTCACAGACATGTCTGAAACTAACCTCAGAAGATTCATTGACTATGTTGGCAATTTCCATCCTGCAATCAAATTCACTTCTCAGATTTCTACCACTTCAGTTAACTTCCTTGACCTCACTGTCAATATTACTCCTACTGGCCTTACCACCTCTGTCTTTTTATAAACCTACTGATGCCCATGGTTTCCTTTTTTACACCTCTTCTCACCCTCCCAGCTGTAAAAATTCAATTCCCTACTCTCAACTTCTACGCTTACGTCGGATATGTCACGATGAAGATGATTTCCGTGAACGAGATCAAGAAATGCTCGAGTTTTTTCGCCGACGTAACTATCCTGAAAGAGGCCCTATCTGATGCCCTTAATCGCATTAGTCCCGTTACTCGCCAAGATGCACTCACTGCTAAACCTACTACTACATCTGACAGACTCAAACTTGTCTTAACTTTCCACTCTCACTGTTTGGCGGTGAAAAAAATTCTGTTCCGTCATCTGCCTATTCTCCACTGTGATCCTAATACTAGAGAGTTGTTCCGTGATACCCCTTTGTTGGCATATCGTAGGGATAAGAATTTTAGGGATATTCTTGTGCATAGTCGCTTGAGACAAACTAGTCCTTCTCACTTTGGTACTAAACCGTGCCAACGCCGCATATGTAAGACCTGTCCTTTTGTACTCCAAACGCAGTCAGTCTCCTTTCCGAACAGTAAATTTGCCATTGGGGAGTCTTTCACGTGCGAATCCAGAAACCTGATTTATACTATCATCTGCAAGAGGTGTGACATGAACAATATTGGTGAGACTGGCAGACGTTTGGCAGACAGGTTTCGTGAACACTTGAATGACATCCATCATGGCAAACATTTACTAGTGGCCCTTCACTTCAACAGCCCTGACCATTCGGGTAACTCTGACATTCATGTCACTGCCCTCCGTTCATGTATCGGCGACGACCAAACTAGCTCACGATTTTCTTACATTATTACTGTTATCGTTTCGCTCATCACCATGGTTTCATCTGCTTGTATCGCTCATTTGACGTTTTCCTCATCATCACAGATCTTTGTAATACCTATATGTAGTTCTTGTCCTTGTCACCTGTTCGTAACTGTAGCTGACGAAGGGTAAAACCGGAAACGTCCCTTGTCTCATGTGTACCGTTTACTTGTAAAACTTATTTCATACCATATTTTTTTTAAATTCATATACATGTCAATGTGTGATTCCCTTCTGCGTTCGTTTTTCTTGTCTCCCGCTAATTCTTTTACCATATGGTTTCCAGATAAAAGACGTCTTTTAAATGCTATCAACACAGAATGGATTGGGGCGAAATCTTCTTCGTCTTAATCTCTGTTTCACTGCGGCAGGAATCGGTACATTTGTGGTATGAATTTTAATGCGTGCTTTCAATTAACGCACTTTCTTTCTTTCTTTCTCTGCTAAGGAGTACGCTCCTGACCTTTTATAAAAGACGGACCTAGAGGAAACGCGTCTGAACAATACAGCAAGGAAACCCTAAGTATTCTTACAGAAACTGGACTTATATTGGACTTACCCACAAAGTAACAAAGGAATTTTCATAGAACTAAATACATTGACGTGTGATCTCGGCATCTCTACCCAAATGCCCAGACTATTTACCTGAGCAAGAAGTAAGATTCTCAATTTTATTGAGTTTGTGGCACCAGTACGAGGCGACCCGACTATTTGCGGTACGACCCGCAGGGACAATTTGCTATACTACGAGTTTGTGGTTCGAAGCACGAAATCAACCATTGAAGATTCTTGCCTCGACCAGGAGAATTTACTTTCCGACTGATCGGAAAACGTGCTCTCACCACAGAGAAGAATCTACAGAGAAGCTGCGTCGACACTTAAGCACTGTGGTAAGTTCAATTTTTACTAGGCGAAAACCAAAACGAATGTTTATTTGGCCAAGCCTAAAAGTTTTTTTCTGTGAAGAAACTAATTTTTTTTTAAAGGAATCACCAGCGTACATTTATTTACAACTGTTAATGTAATTGATTATTAAATTTTTATTATATATATATATATATATATATATATATATATATATATATATATATATATATATATATATATATATATATATATATATATATATATATATATATATATATATATATATATATATATATAAAGTCCTGGGAAGAATTTGGAGAAAAGCTAGAAAAAGATGCACAAGAAAACCAGAAATTGTTCTATAAGACCCTAAAGAACATGAGGAAGGAAAAACAATGCCCTCTCAAATTTATAAAGGACAAGCAAGGCAAATTGCTCACTGCCCCAAACGAAGTAATGGAAAGATGGAAAGAATATTTCTCAGAACTCCTTGATAGTGAGCAAGGTCAAGCATCAGAAACGATAACCACTAGCACAGAAGATGAAACAAATGAAGATGAAGATGACATAAAGATGGAAGAACTGAAGGCAGCACTGGAGAAAATCAAGATGGGCAAAGCAGCAGGGCATGATGGTATAACACCAGAAATGGTTAAGTACATGGGAGCATCAGGCGACCTATTACTCTTAAGGGTCCTACAGGCAGCATGGTGCAACAAGACCATACCAAAGGATTGGGAGATTGCCATCATAACACCAATTTTCAAAAAGGGTGACAATCGACAGTGTGGAAACCATAGAGGCATATACCTTCTCAATGTCCCTGGTAAAATCTACTCTAGAATCCTAGAGCAGAGACTCCGACGCCTAGCTGAGCCAGAATTGGATGAGGTCCAGTGCGGATTCCGAGCAAACCGAAGTACTCAAGACCTAATCTTCACACTCAGACAGCTGAGTGAAAAGGCCCTTGAGTATAAGAGTGAGATCCATCTTTGTTTCATAGATCTGGAAAAGGCGTTTGACAGGGTCCCCTGGAGCAAACTTTGGGACTGTTTGGCAAGGAAGAATATTCCAGCACCTCTGATTCATGCTATACAGAGCTTCTACAAGTCTTGCAGAAATTATGTGAGGACAGCAAACCATAAGTCAGAAGAGTTCAGGACCACCACTGGTGTAAGACAAGGTGATATCCTATCACCTTACCTCTTCTTACTCCTTATGGACGATGTCATCAAGGCATGTAAGGAGAGAACAAGAAAGTATTCAGTGGGATACTGGAAGATGAGACAGGTCTATATTTCGGAGCTGGCATTTGCTGATGATGTTGCCCTGATTGCTAAATCAGAGGCACATCTCCAATCCAACCTGCAAGTCTGGAAGGAAGAGCTGGAGAAGAGAGGGATGGTCATAAGCAGCTCTAAAACAAAATCCATGGTGATATCACGGGAAGAAAGAAGACATCAGATTAAGCTGGGAGAACAGGTCCTGGAGCAGGTCGACCACTTTAAATACCTCGGAGCTATTATAGACCGAAAGGGAGGCATCAAAGAAGAGTTGGCCACTCGAATTGCAGCAGCTGGGAGACTTTTTCAGGCCATAAATCGAGGATTCCTCAGCAAGAGAGAGGTTGGTAAGAAAACGAAGATGGCTGTATACCGCTCCACCTATGTCCCAGTCTTGACATATGGATGCGAGTCATGGGCAATGACTACAACCCATAAAAGCCAGATCCAAACCTCAGAAATGAGGTATCTGAGGAAGGTGGTTGAAGTAACAAGAAGAGACATGGTACGCAACCAGACGATACGTCAAGGCCTTAAATCCTACCCCCCTGCAGACCCAAGTAGAACAGTCCCAACTAAGATGGTTTGGCCATGTCTGCAGAATGGGAGAAGATCGGATACCACGACAAGCATGGGAAACAAAGAGCCAAGGATCCAGACCCGAGGACGACCCAGAGTCCGCTGGGAGGACAACATTAGACAATCTCTGAAGGACCGAGGACTAGAATGGAACAAGGCCAGGAGGAAGACAGCCGATAGGATAGTCTGGCGCTCTCTCTTCCAAACCTCTACACCTCACGGTAGAAGGGGAACGACTAAGTAAGTAAGTAAGTATATATATATATATATATATATATATATATATATATATATATATATATATATATATATATATATATATATATATATATATATATATATACTGAAGCACATTAAAAACGCACCACTATTATATATACTGATGCCGAGAAGCTGGAAATAAAAAGTGTGGGAATGGATTTTCCCCGTGTTTGCCAAGAGGTAGAGAGCGAATGGCTGCTGGAATGGAAAGTGCATGATTCAACCCACGGGTTTGTGTACAGACTACATGAAAACGATGAAAGTTACACGTGCAACACGATTCCCAACAGCTACGACCCTGAAAATGTGTACACGTTGTGGCAATATACTCGGTATAAAAAGGCCGTTGAGACCAAACACCCAGTACATGTGCTTGAAATGCCACGACTATCTGAAAACGACCGCCAACGAGCCATTGGTATGTTGGAGACCGGAATGAGCTCGCGGGCCATTGCCAGAAGGATGAATTGCCACCACAGCACTATTGTACGTCTCAATGAACGTTACGGAACCACTGGCAGTGCCCGGGATAGACTTCGGAGTGGCCAACCACGAGTTACTACCCCTGCGCAAGATCGTCATATTGTGCTGAGTTACCTAAGGAATCGTACTCTCCCGGCAAGTCAAACAGCAAGAGCAATAGTGGGTAGACATGGGCAAGTCTCTTGAATGACAGTCATACGACGACTCAGAGATACAGGCCTTACTGCAAGACGACCTTATGTTGGGCCAAACTTGACTCACAGACATCGTCTGCAGCGCCTGCAATGGGCAGAGCAACATGTCAGATGGACTAGACTGCAGTGGAATGCTGTCCTATTCACAGACGAGAGCAGATTCAACATATCCTTTGCTGATGGACGTATGCGGATTTGGCGACGGTGTGGAGAGCGCTTTGCAGATTGCTGTGTCAACCGATTTGGAGGTGGCTGTATTCACATTTGGGGATGATATCAGTTTTCACCATCGCTTGCCTCTTCACGTCTTCCGTGGAAATGTTAATGCTGTGACATATCGAGATGAGGTTCTGGATGCACTGGTTGCTCCTGCGTTCACAATTTATCCAGACTTGCAGCTTCTCCAGCAGGATAACGCACGTGCATTTTTTTGTATTTTTGGTTTTCTCCCTTGCCTGCACAGAATGCAATTAATTTCATAACAATCAAATGTACAAATTAATGACCAGCATGGATTCATAGGAAAATGAATAAAGATTCCAAATATGTAAACTTGTAAACACTTATATTTACATTTCACACTCTGTTCCTGGATTATACAGGTGGTGCGTTTTTAATGTGCTTCAGTATATATATATATATATATATATATATATATATATATATATATATATATATATATATATATATATATATATATATATATATAATATATATATATATATATATATATATATATATATATATATATATATATATATATATATATATATATATATATATATATATATATATATATATAATATACTTGTATATAAGCATTAAACTCACAGTAAACTGAATACCTTTTTCTGTTGATCAGAGTTGTTGTTTCCATAATCCAGTAGCAGAAACAAGAGGCATTCATACTTCATTCCAGTACTTATTTTAAATGGCTCAGTAAGTTGTCCTTGCGGGAGAATTCTGTATTTCGAGACTTCTGGTGTTTTCAATATTAGGTTAGTGAGCTTAATGAGAACTAAATAAAGTCTCATAGTTTTCCAGCGCGATTCTTTGTCTGTCTAAACTGTTGAATGAATTTTGATAGTCTACAAATTCGATGTAAAGTTGTAATTAGGGTTTAGTTGTTTCCAAGCTAAACTAAAATTATTTTGTATTATTAAAAGAAGAAAATGAACAGCATAAATAAAACAAAAAGAGTCTTAAAAATACAAATAATTAGTTTTTTTGCTTTACTTGGCCAAACTGAAATTGTTCATGTTACTAAAAAAAAAAACCACCCGTGTGTTACCGGGGCCCGAAAGGGGAGCAAAGAATAGTAACACTGTTCCCTGCCATGCATATGGTAGAAAGCGACTAAGGAGGGTTGGGCATGGGGCTGGTTACCCCATGCGGTAAAAAATTTTTACCACAAAAAACTTCAACAAACTTGGACAAGTCAATAAGGGAAAATAAAACACAGCCATCCAAGACAGGGGAAGGTCCTCTCGCAGGGAGGCGTATGATGCAACACAGAGAAAGCCGAAAGGAGTCTATGTTACTGACTAACCTTCTTTCTTCTAGGAGAACTTCCAGATTTGGCACCTGGAATGTTCGGACATTAAACGAACAAGGGAAAGTGCTCCAACAGCTGGAAGACGTAGAGAATACAGAAGACTATTGGCAGAAAATCAAAATGGTATGGAATGAGACACGTGAAAAAATACTTGGAAAAAGTGAACGACAACAAAAAGCAAGGATAACAACAGAAACCATGAACAAGATGAAAAAACAAGAAAGCAGATTTAAACACAAGCAAAACCGGAAATTCCAAAGCCAAGGCTCAAGAAGTGTACACAGAAGTAAACAAGGAAGTAAAAAGAACCATCAAAAGAGACAAGAGAAAGTATATTGAGGAGTTGGCAAGAGAGGCAGAAGATGCCGCAGCCAAAGGAAATATGAGAGAACTGTATAGTAGCACAAAGAAGCTAACAGGGAAATACACGCAAACAAGTTGCCTCATAAAAGACTAGAATGTAAAACTGCTCAGCAATATACAAGAGCAAATGAAGAGGTGGACAGAATATTTTGAGGACTTTCTCAATAGACCAGCTCCACAAAACCTCCCGGACATCCAGCCAGCAGAAGAAGAGCTACAAATTAACGGTGATGGAAAAGCGTCTGGACCTGGTGGCATTCCAGCAGAGGCCGTCAAAGCAGATATCGACACGGCTACAGAGATGTTATATAAATTACTTGGTAAAGTCTGAGAAAAGGAAGAGATACCAGCAGAATGGAAGGAAGGATATCTGGTTAAGTTGCCTAAGAAGGGAAATTTACAAGAGTGCACAAATTATAGAGGAATAATGTTACTATCAGTGCCAGGGAAAGTATTAAACTGGATTATCCTTGAGAGATTAAAAGAGTACATAGACAAGAAACTGAAAGATGAACAAGCAGGTTTTCGACAAAACAGATCCTGTACAGACCATATAGCCATACTGAGAATAATAGTTGAACAAAGTCTGGAATGGAATTCACCACTATACATCGGATTTGTGGACTACGAAAAGGCATTTGACAGTGTAGACAGAGAATCACTTTGGAAATTGATGAGGCATTAGGGAGTTCCCATGAAGATCATTAATTTAATAAAGAAAACATATGAAGACATGACATGCAGAGTTCATGAAGGACAGCTTACTGAACCGTTTGGGATAAGAACAGGAGTGCGACAGGGATGCCTCTTGTCTCCATTTCTTTTCTTACTAGCAATAGACTGGGTTATGATAACATCGACAACACACAACAGAAATGGAATCCAGTGGACTCTGACTAAGCATTCGGATGATCTGGATTTTGCTGATGACTTGGCTCTTCTGTGCCATAACCGTAATCAGATGCAGGACAAATTGAAAACACTCGATGAGAGGTCACAGCAATTGGGTCTGAAAATACACAGGGAAAAGACAAAAATAATAAGAATAAATGCAGGGTTGAACTTAAAGAAGCACCAATACAAGATGTAGAATCGTACACAAATCTTGGCAGCAATATAGACAAAGTTGGAGGAACAGACAGTGATATCAAAATAGGAATACACAAAGTAAGAGGAGCTTTCATTGCATTGGGAAATATATGGAGATCAAGAGAAATCGGATCCAACACGAAAATAAGAACATTCAACTCAAATGTGGGGACAGTCCTATTGTATGGCTCTGAGACATGGAGAACAACAAAGACGGCGGCCAAGGAGCTACGGACTTTCGTAAGTGGGTACTTGCGTAGAATAGACGGATTAAAATGGTATGACAAGGCTACCAATGTGGAACTGATGACAAGAACTAGACGGGTGCCAGTGGAACAAGAGATGAGAAAAAGACGATGGCGATGGATAGGACACACACTGAGGAAACCTGTTGATAGCATTACAAGGCAGTCCTTGTTCTGGAACCCCCAGGACAAGAGAGGCAGAGGTAGACAAAGAAGCACATGGAGAAGAGAGCTGGAAACCAAGTTAAAAATGATAAGGAGAACGTGGAACGAACTTGAGATGATGGCACGTGACAGGAGGACTTTGAATGTGTTTGTTGAAGGCCTATGCTCCTTTGGGAGTGGAGGGTGTGATGATATCCGATATTTCACCGATCAAAATATAGCATCTAGTAGTTTGTAGGTATAAAATAACATAGGTATTACCACACCACCAAAAGACTAGTTTTATTTCTCGGTTCCTAAAGGGTTAACGCGTAAAACGCCGATAGTTGAAAATGCCAATGTGACGTTACAGACTTGCAAGCCTTACCCAAAATGCATGCGTGAAAGTTAGTGTAGTTAGAAATCGTGTATTTCTTGGAAAAGACAAGGGAGAGAACGGGGGAAATGCATAGACCCTGTTTGAATTTCTAAACTGAAACTAAATGGCCTAAACGAGCGATAGGAAAAATAAAGACTAGAAATGAAGATTAAAATGCTACTAATTAGTTGTTAAATATATAATATGCGTTAGTCTAAATATTTTAGCCTACTGTAGAAAGAAAGATATGTTATTTGAATAAATATAAAGGAAAGACGAAAAGGGTAAAAAATAATAGCTAGAAGTGTGAAACCTTATGCATTAGATGACAAAAACGGTAGGAATAAGTAAATATTTTCATTCTGGATTAACATGACTTAGATAATACTAGAGATCTGGTAGAATGAAGACATATATAGACGTGCCTGGGATTTCTTTACTGAAGCTAGCCATATTGAGGCAATAGAAAGGGGTGTCTCCTGATTTGAAAATTGGTAGGTTAACTTTTTTTGAAAAAGACGCGTAGGAACGGAAGTCACCTGATTGGTTGCTGAGCATAACTAAGAAAGTGAAATAAATAATCAGAAAGACGAGCGTTCCTTGCCACTTTCAATTTAAAACTTTCAATGTAAAGTTAAATAACGTTTACAGACAAGTGTGATCAGATGCCTTCGCTGTTCTGTTATTCAGCAGGAGATCTTGTGTGACCATTTATGGCCTTAATTAACTTACATAGTGAAAAAAAAAACATTTATATAATTTTATTATTGTATTTGAAAAAATGTGTTTGCCATATTGATTATGAATGAATATTTGAAGGGGAAGTCCCAGTCGTACAAGTGCCATTTCAACATGTTACGTACACTCATTAAATGGGGTTAGATAATTCTTATTAGCATTCATGTAAAAGCCCTACAGCTTTGCTTGTACTTTGGGGAAATAAAAGAACATATAAATTTATATAAAGAGTAAAGTTAACATCAAACTTTGTATTGTTTCACCGAGTTGCTAAGAAAGATATTATCTTGTGGGGAAAGAACTTAATAAAAATCCTTGCAGTTTTACTTAAATTGGGATTTAAAGAGAGATTAATAAGGGAAAAGACTTTAATGAAATAATGTTTAAGTTATAGCCAGAAAATTAATGGCCATCTTTATGTAATCCATGTTATTACCTGAATGTATTTAAAAATTATAATATTGTATTAGGACTAGGGAAAAAAAAAAAAAATACATTATGTTTTGAGATATTTAATGATAATAGAGCACCCTACCCGAGGGGGAAAAATAATTATTTATGTATTATGTTCTGATTTTTGATTGGTTGATATCTGCACAAACTGTTTACAAATGGAGATAGGTCAGAATATTATTTTGAGGGGAAATTAATCCTCTACTTCCAGAGTTTCTGGGTGTGAAACTGAAGTGAGGCCAGTCCACGTTGTTTGTTGTTCAACCCTGGGTACCTGTTCGAGGGGCCATATGATTGAGGGCCCTTTATTTGAATCCTGAAAGCTGGAGCAGTGCAGGAACTTATAACCAGGACATCGCAGGGAATTTTCGACAAAATCTTAAGATAAGCCCTGTGTTTTGGGGCCTTGTGAATTCACTGGAACTATTCTCCACAATTTGATATTTTCAACCAGATTAAATAAAATGTATGACAGTAGTGATTCCCCAAAATATGTGGCTTTGTAGTTTGGACTAGAGTATTACAACAAGACCACTTCCTAGTCAGAAATAAAAATACTTTAGTAGTGACACTAGATTGTGTGTAACTGTATATAACTGTTTAATCTTAATGTTTTTTATGAATCAACTCAATTATACTTAATACATTTGAAAAAAATTTTGCAGACCAATATTCAATAGGGAGTTGTTTACTTAATTGTTTATTATCCTTAAAGTGTTGTTGTTGTTTTGTTCTGCACATTCATTGCATATACCCTAGACACGTAGCTAGCACAAACCATCCATTTCCATTATAAACATATAAATTGGGGGATTAACATACATAGCGGGTGGTATAGTCATTGGTGGAAGCAAGGACAGGTTTCCTGAATATAGTTAAAAGGTAAACTTCCTCAGGAGCTAGCATAGCTGACTTCACATCTGCTACACAAATTATATATATATAAGTAATTTATCGACCCACACACTTATAGTGGGGGCTCGTTCCGGGATTTCCAAAGTTTTATTTAATAAGTAAAATAAGTGGAGGTTATTGGTGAATTGACATTGCTCTGTGTTGTCCTGTTAATTAAGATATTAATTAGATTTTTGGTTTATTTAAATCACATTGGATAGAATATTAAGATGGCAGAATTGGCCAAGTACAGATCTTCTGCTGTGCAGACTGCGAAGGAAATGGGTATGAAGGGACAGATTTTAATAGATTATGTTACAGCAGAGGTTGATAAATATATAGCCAGAGAAAGGGGTAGATGCTAGGGGGCTAAGAAATTAGAGGCTGATAGATTGGCGGAGGAGAAAGAATTATGTTTAGAAGATTTGCTAGAGAACTTAAGAAATTAGAGGCTGATCGGGAGGCTGAGATTAAGAGTCTGCAGTTGAAGGAAAAGAAACATGTCGCAGAGAAGGAGGTAAAACGCATACAGAGGGAGGCGGACCGAGAGAAAGATGTAAAGAGGTTGGAGGCAGCAAGGGAAGACAACAGACCGGCTGCTGAAAGGGCAGCAGAAGATGAAAGGTTACAGCGGGAGCATGAGTTACGACTAAGAGAGTTAGAGTTACAAGGCCATGCTCCTGAAAATGGAACTAGCCCATCCACTTCCGACTCAGTTGCAAGCCAGGGGGCCTCCTCATCAGCCATGGGGTTTCATTTGGATCCTTTTATTGAGAAAGACGATGATATTGAGTCCTTCCTTAGCCGTTTTGAAAGTTTAGCTACAACATATGGGTTGGAGAAGGATAAGTGAAGCCTTTAGGTATCCCAGGGACTTAGGGGAAATTCTTATGAAAAGTATTTTTTTCCAAGCTCAGTAAAGATGACCAAGACGATTATGACATTCTTAAACATGCACTATTGGTCAGATACGAGAAAAACTGTGAATTTTATAGGAAGAAATTTAGACAGGCTAAATTACTCACAGGGGAGACCTACCACCAGTTCTCGGCCCGACTAGAGACCTATTTGGAGAAATGGACTGCTCTGGGGAAAATCCAAGATTTAAAGGAAATGGTTATGATGGAGCAGGTTAGAGAGTCCATGGCTCCAGACTTGAGAAAGTTTCTCACAGAACAGGGTGCAGAGAGACTGGTGGAGATTTTAAATGTAGCTGAGAGATATCTAGCAGCCCAGTCAGAGTTGGCAGGAGCAAAGAAGAAACATATAGATCATAATAATTTCAACCTCAGAACAAATATGACAATAGAGATAAAGGTGAACAAGAATAAACCATATTATGATAGGTCCAGGTACGAACAACGTGACAGAAACCCTCAATATAATGAAAGAAAACCTGTTAACCAGGGAAAGAAATATTGTAAATGGTGTAAGAGGGATGGCCATGACACCCATGACTGTAAAAGAAAACCTTCCACCTTTGCGGCAATGAAATCTGGGAACACGGGAGAAAAGGCAAAAAACCTATTAAGCCACATGAGCCCTATCACCCCCCAGTATGTGAGGACGTTGTATGTAATGGGGTCACCATAAGGTGCCTTTATGATACAGGTCTAGATTATGATTCAGTCGTCAGTTCGCACCTAGTGAACCCAGATCAGTATACCACAGAGACAGTGGAGATACAAGGGGCGACTAAGGATATAGCAACCATGACACTTCCCGTAGCTAGGATAGAGGTGAAAACTCGTTATGTGGAAGGGATCATCAAAGCAGCAGTTATAAACGAACCCATATACCCTCTAATATTGGGATGTCGTTATGTCTTCTTGGGGAATCCCAAGAGAACTGTGATTACGGCAACAGTGCAGACCAGGTTAAAGTCAAGGAAGGGGGAGGATGAACCTATAAATACTCATCCAGAGGAGATGAGGAAGGCACAAGCTGAGGATAGGTCACTCAAGCTGTGTTATAAAAAATTACCTAAATGCCATACACCTCCATACAAAGGAGAATATTATATGAAAAAAAATTGTTATATAGGAAGGCTGGAAAATGGATCCAATGGTCAACGGACAGTGGTCCTTCCCCCAAGGCATATAGGGAGAAGGTGATGGAATTAGGACATGCTATTCCCTTCAGTGGTCATATGGGGGATCAGCGCTACAGGTCAGCGCATAGCTTGTCATTATTTCTGGCCAGGAAGAACGGAGGATATAAAAAGATATGTAAAATCATGTCCAGAATGCCAACGGGTAGCTCCAAAGCATTGGACTGCCCAGCCAACTCTAGGGGAAATGCCCATAGTGGGAAACACCTTTTGAGAGAGGTGCGGTGGACATTGGGGGCCCTCTCACTCGGACAAAGAGGAGGAACAGTTACATTCTGACTCTGGTGGACACATGTTCCATGTGGGGAGAGGCGGTAGCCCTGTCATCAATTGATTCGAAGCATGTGGCAGAGGCATTACTCACAATATTCACGAGGTTAGGTTTCCCTCACCAAATCTTGACTGATAACGGCTCACAGTTCAAGGGGAGACTAACAGAAGAGGTATTTAGGATCTTCCAGGCCAAGCATTTTCATTGTAGTCCGTATCACCCCCCAAGGGAACGGCCAGGTGGAGAGGTTCAATGGGACTCTCATTTCCATCCTGAGAAAGCTGGCCCATGAAAAACCTGATACGTGGGACCAATTTTTGCCCGCTGCGTTGTTTGCGTACCGGGAAGTTCCACACAGGTCACCCGGGATGGCCCCCGCAACCCTGTGATTTGGGAGGCCAATAGAAGGTCCCATTGGAAGCCCTATTGAGGACGTGGACCGATGAGAAGGCAGAAGAGACTGTTACCTCATCATATGCGTATGTGAACGAACTGACCACTCGTCTAAAAACTGGCTGGAAACTTGCAAATGATAACCTCAGACAAGCCAGGAAGAAACATGCTGCATACTTTAATAAGAAAGCGAAAGATAGAGAATTACATGTGGGAGAGAAGGTGCTTCTTATAAGTCCCGACAGGAGTAACACGTTGCAAATTGGATGGCAAGGTCCATACACCGTTCTAGAAAAGATATCTAGAACCAATTATAAAATAGACAAGAAAGGAAAGGAGAAAATATATCATGTAAACCTCCTAAAGAAGTATCTCGAGAGAGAAAACCAGGAAGGGACACCTTTACTGGCCTTGTCCATTGCAACCCAAATGAAAAATGAACCACTCACCTCGCAGGAATACCCCTTAAAACCATGTGAAAACTACAGATGTGTTAACGGATAAACCGGGGCACACCCATTTGTTGGAGTATGATATGCAATTAATAGACCCAACACCTGTCTGTATGAGGGCCTATACGATTCCGTTCGCTAAGGAACAAGCATTGAAGAAGGAGATAGATTATTTGTTAAAAGAAGGGATTATCTCTCACAGTGAATCTCCTTACAGCTCCAGTGTGGTTTTTGCTGAGGAAACCCTCTGGGGAACATCGTCTGTGTATAGATTACAGAAAACTGAATGCTGTCACAGAGAATCAGGTGGATCCATTACCTGACCCAAATCAGCTGTTTGCCAGGCTGAATAAGGCAAAATATTTTTCTAAGGTGGATCTTAGCAAGGGCTATTATCAAATTCCAGTAAAGCCTGAGGTCAGATCTTATTTAGCATTTAGCACCTCGGATGGACATTATGAATTCAACATGTTGCCGTTTGGGTTGAAAAATGCTCCGAGTGTGTTCTCAAGAATGATGAGAAAATTGTTGGATCCACTAAAAAATCCATGTATAACGAATTTCATGGATGACATCCTCATTGCCACAGAAACATTTGAGGAACACATTAACTCTTTGACGATGCTATTTGATAGGCTCAGAGAGGCAAATTTGACTGCGAGACCAACCATATGCTATATTGGTTGTAAAGAGTTGGAGTTCTTGGGACATACGATATATCAGGGTAACATGACCCCTGACCCCAAGAACCTGGAGAAATTACAGAGGGCACCTAGACCACAGACCAAGAAGGACGTGAGATCGTTTGTGTCGCTATGTGGATTTTATCAGAAGTACATAAAAAATTTTAACTCTATATGTGCTCCTCTAACGGATTTAACTCGCAAAGGAAATCCAGATAAAATTGTGTGGTCTGCTCAATGTGAATCGGCGTATCAAGAGTTAAAGGAGAAACTCACTAGCAAGCCTATTTTGAAATTGCCTGATTTGACTCAGGAATTTGTGGTAAGAACGGACGCTAGCAACGTAGGATTAGGGGCTACATTGTTGCAACGGTCCAATTCAAAAAAGGGGGAGCTGAACCCAGTCGCTTATGCTAGCCGCAAGCTGAATAAAGCGGAGCAAAACTACTCAACAAGTGAGAAAGAATGTCTAGCTTTAATCTGGGCTATAAAAAAGTTCCAGATCTATCTTTATGGTAGAACATTTGTGGTCCAAACGGATCATCAGCCCCTCGTATTTTTATCACAGGCTAAGCATGAAAACGCCCGATTATTAAGGTGGTCGTTACTAATCCAACCTTATTCGTTTTCCATTGAGTACATACCCGGTTCGCTGAATGTGGGAGCGGATTTTCTGAGTAGACATCCTTTGGAAGAAACTCAGGGGAGTCATAAGGCCAAATAAGTTAATTTGATCTATGTGAATCTCGGATTTTGAACTCGCTTTACAAGCATGTTCTTAAGTGGGGAGATGTGTGATGATATCCGATATTTCACCGATCAAAATATAGCATCTAGTAGTTTGTAGGTATAAAATAACATAGGTATTACCACACCACCAAAAGACTAGTTTTATTTCTCGGTTCCTAAAGGGTTAACGCGTAAAACGCCGATAGTTGAAAATGCCAATGTGACGTTACAGACTTGCAAGCCTTACCCAAAATGCATGCGTGAAAGTTAGTGTAGTTAGAAATCGTGTATTTCTTGGAAAAGACAAGGGAGAGAACGGGGGAAATGCATAGACCCTGTTTGAATTTCTAAACTGAAACTAAATGGCCTAAACGAGCGATAGGAAAAATAAAAAGACTAGAAATGAAGATTAAAATGCTACTAATTAGTTGTAAAATATATAATCTGCGTTAGTATAAATCTTTTAGCCTACCGTAGAAACAAACATATGTTATTTGAATCAATCTAAAGGAAACACGAAAAGGGTAAAAATAATAGCTAGAAGTGTGAAACCTTATGCATTAGATGACAAAACGGTAGAATAAGTAAATATTTTCATTCTGGATTAACATGACTTAGATAATACTAGCGATATGGTAGAATGAAGACATATAAAGACGTGCCTGGGATTTCTTTACTGAAGCTAGCCATATTGAGGCAATAGAAAGGGGTGTCTCCTGATTTGAAAATTGTAGGTTAACTTTTGAAAATAGACGCGTAGGAACGGAAGTCACCTGATTGGTTGCTGAGCATAACTAAGAAAGTGAAATAAATACTCAGAAAGACGAGCGTTCCTTGCCACTTTCAATTTAAACTTTCACATGTAAAGTTAATAACGTTTACAGACAAGTGTGATCAGATGCCTTCGCTGTTCTGTTATTCAGCAGGAGATCTTGTGTGACCATTTATGGCCTGTAATTAACTTACATAGTGAAAAAATTCGATATTTCGGTAAGACCAACATTTATATAATTATTATTGTATTTGAAAATGTGTTTGCCATATTGATTATGAATGAATATTTGAAGGGGAGAGTCCCAGTCGTACAAGTGCCATTTCAACATGTTACGTACACTCATTAAATGGGGTTAGATAATCTTATAGCTTCATGTAAAAGCCCTACAGCTTTGCTTGTACTTTGGGAGATAAAAGAACATATAAATTTATATATATAAAGAGTAAAGTTAACATCAAACTTTGTATTGTTTCACCGAGTTGCTAAGAAAGATATTATCATTGTGGGGAAAGAACTTAATAAAATCCTTGCAGTTTTACTTAAAAGTTGGGATAAAGAGAGATTAATAAGGGAAAAGACTTTAATGAATAATGTTTAAGTATAGCCAGAAAATCACTGGCCATCTTTATGTAATCCATGTTATTACCTGAATGTATTTATGAAATTATAATATTGTATTAGGACTAGGGAAAAAAAAAAAACATATGTTTGAGATATTTAATGATAATAGAGCACCCTACCCGAGGGGGAAAATAATTATTTATGTATTATGTTCTGATTTTTGATTGGTTGATATCTGCAAAACTGTTACAAATGGAGATAGGTCAGAATATTATTTTGAGGGGAAATTAATCCTCTACTTCCAGAGTTTCTGGGTGTGAAACTGAAGTGAGCCAGTCACGTTGTTGTTCAACCCTGGTACCTGTTCGAGGCCATATGATTTGAGGGCCCTACCTTATCTTGAATCCTGAAAGCTGAGCAGTGCTGTGAGGAGGAAGACTTATAACCAGGACATCGCAGAATTTTCGACACCTATCTTAAGATAAGCCCTGTGTTTTGGGGCCTTGTGAATTCACTGAACTATTCTCCACAATTTGATATTTCAACCAGATTAAATAAAATGATGACAGTAGTGATTCCCCAAAATATGTGCTTTAGTTTGGACTAGAGTATTACAACAAGAACACTTCCTAGTCAGAAATAAAAAGACTTTAGTAGTGAAACTAGATTGTGTGTAACTGTATATAAATGTTTAATCTTAATGTTTTTTATGAATCAACTCAATTATACTTAATACATTTGAAAAAAATTGTTCAGACCAAAATTCAATAGGGAGTTGTTTACTTAATTGTTTATTAACCTTAAAGTGTGGTTGTTGTTATTTTCTGCACATGCATTGCATATACCCTAGACACGTAGCTACACAACATCCATACATTATAACATATAAATTGGGGATAACATACATAGCGGGTGGTAGTCATTGGTGGAAGCAAGACAGGTTTCCTGACATATAGTTAAAAGGTAAACTTCCTCAGGAGCTAGCATAGCTGACTTCACATCTGCTACACAAATATATATATAAGTAATATCGACCCACCACAGAGGGTTATGAATGAATGTGAAAAAAAATCTAATAAAACAAAACAATGAAAAATATAAAAGATAGAACATCGCATTTTAGTTTCAGTGTCAAACTGAAAGTCATTTTTTTAACTAAAAACATGTATTTTAATACACACACATACATACAAAGCACCTTTAAAATGTAATTTAAATTTTCAGTTTCTGTGCCAACCTGAACATTTTAATATTGTTAACAAAATAATTCCTTATTTAAAAAAAAAAAAAACACTCGCACAAAGGACATACAATTACAACTGAACATTTTTACATTGTCTATTGCAAACTGAAAGTTTTTTTTTTTTTAATGAGTTCAGAATTACAATACTGTACACAAAGAAAATCATGTTCAGATTTTCATTAGATGATGACTTTTTATTGTCTGCCAACAAAGCTTTAAAAACTGAAAAGCTCCTTTCCCTTCTACAGACAGCACAGGAGCTTACTTGAAATAAACTACGTCAATTTGGTTCTAAGTTCTCTAAAAATTCACCAATGGAAAAGTTAGCACATCTGACATTAAGTGCAGATAAACACATATCTTCAAAACTTGTTCAGTTGTCCTTTGCCATCTTTTCCCGCGTCTCCATTCACAATGTCTAAATCCTTCACGGTTGTCTTTATCAAATCTACCTGATCCACTAATAGAACTGCTGATTTCTCTATGAAAGTAATGGCACTAGGCAGAAATTCAAAATTAGTCTTTATGTTGAAATATTTACCAGCGACATTTGTCTTCAGGCGTTTAGGGAAAATTATTAAATAGCATGTGGAAATGGGTGAAGTAAATACAATTGTTTTACAAAAAGCAGGTGAGAACACGTTAAGACTAAAACAAATGAGTATTTTTATTGAAAATGCCAAAGAATGCAAAATAATTACTAAAAACAAAAACAACAACACATGCATTAAAAATGGCGGAACAATTTCGAAAAAAAAAAAAAAAAAGAACAGAAAGCAGAATAATAAAATGAAACTGAAAAACAATCAGCAGAGAATAACGAAGAAGACGCCAGTATTTAAAAAAATTAAGTAAAAGAATGAAGAAAAGTAATTAGAAGAAACACATCCACGATAATGAATAAAACGATTTGGGAATAAAAACTGGTTTCAAGAAAAGTTTAAAGCCCCAACATGCGTGAAGCTAAAAACACAAATTTGGAGCAAAATCATTGTGACGTATAATGGAAATATAGATACAGTAATCTGACAGCCTTTGCTTTCCCATTTAGTGTCTACCATTTGCTAAGAAAAACCACGCAATTTTCTGTCTGTATGACTCGCCTTTGAATCCACACCATTTTTCTGGGAACATAACAACAGAGTTGTTTACAACTTTTCGCAACCTGCCAGTCTTAACAGCGGAGCGAATCACGTTTGTTTACCTGAGTTTCTCACGCGAGCTGATTTGCCAATTATCAGTCATTAGACAGATGCGCGTGGAAACAACGGACTGTTTGAAGAGATGCACGGGCGATAATATTTTCCCGACCACCTTTGACGTTCGTACGTTTCAGGGGAAGGTAAATTTTTGATTTGCGAAAGGGGACGTAATCTAAGAGAGGCCAGGTCTTCTGATGTCAGTCAGCATCGCTGAATAGAATGAACGAACAAACCTTTGATCCGCGAAACGCAGTGTCCTGATTTCTCTGCTATGAAGAATGTGGGAATTATAACTTCTTCTAGTAAAAATAACCCCACGATCTGTATATATATACTGCGGTCTCTCCAATTCAGTTATCAGATGTCACAGAGGTTTTATGATCATCGAAATTGCCTATATCCTCTTCTTTTTCTTTCACCCGTATCCTCTATGGTATTATCACTCTTTACCTTTTTCCTGTATTTTTCGCATCCATTCGTTTGCGAAAAATATTTTTTTCCCATTCTCACTTTCGCCAGTTTCGTTTCTCATTTAGAAACGCATTTCATTGCTGATTAAACGAGTAACTTTTTACGTAACGTGTCAGTCCCTCACCAGACGATTTGGCGTGAGAATGCATTCGGTCAATCGCAGCGGATTGACGAAATAACTGTGAATATTTGGCTATCTCAAGACATAGGGCCGACATATCGTCTGCATTCTCACCTGTCAAAACGTAGTTTCTCGGTGAGCGCTGAGGTGAGGCGTGAATCCCGACATATCTGACACGTAGTTTCCTCGGTAGATTCTCAGTGTCAGGGTGGAGAAGGCGCCATCACGCATTCGCTCAGAATGGTCATTTCTCGGCGTAGGTGCAAAAACTGCCCTGCAGTGCAGACAAGTTGTATACATTTGCATCTGACACGTAACGCTACGGCCGTTTCTTAGACGGAGGTGTCAGAGACGCAAAGTGGCAGTTTACGACAGCCTCTTGGAGTTACCATAAGTGTTAAGAGAAGGGGAGGCTATTGAGTAGTTTTCGGAAATAGCGCACATCTTTGTCTGGTTTTTCATATATACTAGAGAGAGTTAGATTTCATTTTCACTCAGTAACTTCGCAGTCAAGACTAGAACAAGCCTTCGTTCGATTTCTAGAATCTCTGTTAATAGAGATGCCATTTAGTATGATCGTAGTGGTTTAAGTTCTTAGTAGTTCTGTGTTGAGGTAAATCTTATATTATTTATCTAGTATTTTGTGAGTGTTAAAGTGTTAAATCGCTTATTTCATTTTGCTAGTTAGATTGTGCAGAGAGTTGAAAATACATAAGTCTGTATTATTTTCTAGGGACGTGGTCTCAGTGGAATGCAGAATATATTTTAATTTCTAGCTTTAAACTCATTTTAGCTAAATAAAGGAATTTAATTTAACTGCTAATATTCAGACGAAGAATATTTTAAAACTAACTTATTAAATGACTGCTACATCTTGTGTATTGACGGAATGCGTAGGTATTCCTAATTCAGGATGTTTGATTTTTAAATATAACTTTTTCCACGGGAAGTGTTAAACTATAAGACAAGCACGCTTGCAGTTTAAATTATCAGTTATAGTATGTACAATTATTTGATATGTGTTCTTTCCATTTATATATAGTGAAACTGTGGTACCCAAACTTTGCCAGCGATTGAGTAAAGAGATAAATCTGTGAAGAAAACAACAAACATTCTTACCTTAAAGATTCGATGTATAACTTTTGCAAGAACTTTAAGATTTTAAAGAAGTAACGGGTCATCGAGCCTGATTTGATTCTTCCTGAGAAAACTCTAGTCAATTTTCAGCCTTGGTGGCAAGTAACATATTTCAATCAGTAACTTTCCCGACACTGTTGACAAGTGGTGGTGTGACCAACTAAATTCCTATACTGAGAGAAGGTGCCGACCTGACATTCCTCATTCGTTTGAAATCTAAGATGTTGACCCTGTGCTCGCTATAAACGTTTGTGTCTGGACAATTTTTCATGTGACTTAAACAGACATCCAAAACAATAGTATCCCCAAGAGAAAGGTCCCGGAAGTAGTGAATTCAACCCGTATTTGTGGACCTGGGGTTTTCTTGGCCAAGATTACCATTGAAGATTCTGTATGGGCAAGTCCTAAAAATATTGTTTTTGTTTTTGTTCCAGAAGTGGCTATCAAAGCTGTGAGTATGAACATGTGCACGTGTGCTCGGCTTAATGAATAGAGTGAATGCAGGACGGAGTGATTTCTTTATTGTTGTAATTGGCACCAATTTTGTTATCTTAACTTTTCTGTATGCAAGTATTGCTAATCATATTTCCCTTAGACTAGATCAGAGTATCCAGTCTGTCCATACCTTCAGAAGGGGAAATATTAGACCTAATTATATGCATCCTTGTTTCCTTGGGGCTATCCTTTCTTCCAACAGGACTGTGGGCATACCTCGAGGGATAAGATCTAACTGTGGGTCTATCATTTCTTGTAGCAATTCCTTGATTTTTTATGACTATGTGTATATGCTTTGATGTAATTTCTATGTGTTGTGAAGAAATTTTAGATGATAATTAAAATTTCTCTTGAAATTACTCAGCGTGTTGGTCAGCTCGTTCTAGAATATTTATATAATCATTTTGTTATAGTTTCCCTACGTCTGTACGTATAACTGTCGACTTGTACGTGCGTGCACGTGAGTGGTTATATATATATATATATATATATATATATATATATATATATATATATATATATATATATATATATATGTGTGTGTGTGTGTGTGTGTGTGTTTAGACTGTCTGACTCCTCGAAAGCTGTCGTAGAAGATAGGCGAGAGAGAGAAGATTTCTCGATCTCAGAGACAGCCTCTTAATCACATTCTACCATCTCACTCGTGGAAATCTATTGCTATTACTACTTCTCACTGTGACTATCCCTTATTCTAAGCTATTCAGAAGGGACCAACCCAAGTCTTAGTTCCCCTATAAAAAATCTACGACATCAGAGTCACTCAGAATTCTTGGATAATCTAAACACGCCATACTAGAACCATTCTTTGCTAAATGTGTTAAATTGTCTCGTGGGGATTTCATTTGCTGATTTGTGGTAATAGAAATTGTGCTAAGTGTTAAAATGTGTTAAGTTTACCATTTTAATTCACTGTAATTCCATAGCGTTTAAAACTAGAGAAATAACATAACGCGTAGACATTTTCTTGCCAGTTGTTCAGTAATGTACATTCAATCACCCCACTTTCTTACACAAGAAGATACGGATTAGCTGACTGAAATTATTACGCGTGACGGATGAGTGACAGAATAGAATTCGCATTATATTTCATTGTGTGAAATTATATAAGTGACTAGTGTTAATATTATGTGGCAAAACAACAGACGCCGACAAATAGCTAGTAGTGACAGGCGATATTTGTTAAAGTGCGCAGAGGGATAAATTAAATAATAATTGACTTTGTGCGCTGTTCATTTTCTTGCGGGCAATAACGGTGGAGGGCGCATACCCTGCTTCCCGACATGCCATAGCGGAAAACTTACGGGTGGATACGATAGTAGCAGTTTTTTTCATAAATGTTCTTTTCTTCCTAATATAGCACCTGATCAAAACCAGCGGCCAGCGATCTTATTCTTATTTTGGGTCTTCGATTTTTGGGCTAGTTCGGGCCTCTTTCTTCATTCAGTGAAGGATTAATGGTGTCTTCTTCGCTGCTACAAGTCCCAAGTTCCTTCGTGAACCAGTTGGACCCAAGAGTCAAATAAACATTAATATTAAATCTTAACTGGACTGTACCTTACCCAGAATTTTTCATTCAATTTTTCCAGCCCACTGGGCAAACGAAAGAACATATATTCCTGACGTTTGACAGCCGTAGCAACGGAGTGATCCAAAAAACTACGCTGTTTCAAAATCGGCACTCACCATAGAGCCAGCCGATAGGATTTACCATCATCGTCATTTTTGCATATTGTAACATTTGTCTTAGCAACCAGATGCTTCGCAATACTGGAATTACTTTTCTCCTTTGCAACTGTGAACGTCCAGAGCACGTCTTGCTTCAGTAACTATTCGCGGTGACACTTGTTTCCTCCAGGGAAAATTAAATCACCAAATTTGGCGTCCACCTTGAAATTATTATTCGATATATAGGCTGGGCTGGGGCCATATTTGGGCAACCCACCTGACAGTAAAGGTTTAGGAACTATTGTAATTTTTTTCAAGGGATATCAACACTACGAGTAGGTAAGCGAGATAGTTTGTGGCTACGTATGACAGAGAGAGAGAGAGAGAGAGAGAGAGAGAGAGAGAGAGAGAGAGAGAGAGAATATTTTCCTTTGTTACAATCATTGTACTAACTTTTTTTATTATTTCGCTAAACTTGTGTACTTTAGTGAGTAGTAATTTAGTGGGGAACTAGTTCTTCATAGTCTATTCTGTAACCTAGTGTTTATCTTTGACCTTTGTGTTATTAACTTCTTTTGGGATCCTTTCTCGACAAGGGGGAGGGCACTTATTCGGTTATTTTCATATGTCTGTAAACATGATCTATTGATTTCTCTATATGTTTTGATGTTGGAAAACGTTTAATGATAATAAACAACAAAAAGGACTTAATTTAGTGTGTTGGTCAGATCCATACCCAATTAACCATAGTTTTTCACGTTTGTGTGTCTTGTTGTCACATAATTGTGTGTGGGTGTGTTTAGTTTAACTTATATTTTCTAGATATAAGGGGATGAAAGATTGTCTTACACTAAATTATAGTCGTATACATAGGCTGGACTAGAGAAACTCTTCAGCCCAGAGACAGATCTTTTCCTTAAACCATTCACTCGTGAAATCTATTTCTTACACCTTTATTCTCACATATTTACCACTATCACCTCTGCTCAGACGGAACCATAAATATCTTCTAACCCATCTAAAATTTACGACAATCACACACGCACAGTTTAATAAAACTTACCTCCACAATTTTGACTTCCACACGTGTATTAATAAACTTTATCTCGCCAATTTTAATCTACCTTTTGCATACGTAAAGTTGATGCAAGAAATATTATTCTCATATGCCATGGGCGAAAATACACTATGATATAAAATCTGCATATAAATTAAACGATTATTCAATAGATACGGCCTTTGAAGAAATCGTCCACATGATAATTACAACTTTGCAATTAATGTTCATAATTCTAGAGATTAGGACACGGCAGTATGCTACGTAAACAATTTTTTTCAAGGGGCTGGACATGATAAAAAAACGAGTGTATAAAAAGGTAGTTGTCTGGCGAAGCAGCAAAGAGGGACTTCAACAGACGGTAAGCAGTGATTTTGTTTTAAACATTGCCGTTTCTATTATCATCCCCATTACGCACACGCGCGCGCGCGCGCACACACACACGCACACACGCACGCACACGCACACACACACACACACACACAAACATATATATATATATATATATATATATATATATATATATATATATATATATATATATACACACAGACTGTAACGACGGGAGGAAATCTGTTCATCAGACCCACCAGACAAATGTTTCGATCCCTTTATCTTCTTTAGACTCAAACTAGGGCTGACCCTCTTGGGTCATAACTCCTACGTGTCTGCCTCTTCCTTTGTTTTTTTCGCCTGCTTTGGCAGTTGAGCCCATTCTACGTTGGTTGCCCCTTCCAAATTCACTCTTGGTTTATTCAATGTGCCAGCTTGAAGCAGTTGTGAAAATAACAATTCTGTTGTACGTAAATTGCTGTCTTGAATTCCATGGTCAGTCGCGGTTGTTTCATAATCAGTATGATGTCTTTTCTGCATGTTCACCCCGTATTTTAAGCGTCCTTGCTCTAGACATTCATTTCAGGCCCAACAGTTTTAGTAGATCAAACACTAAGACGGCAACCTACTTCTTCAGCTATGACTTTTGCTGTGAACCCTTCTCGTCTCAGCTCCGTGACCAGGTCATTATATTTGGGCATTTTGAATGCTTGTATGTCATCTAATCTGGATACAAATAGAACTGTCAGCTCAATCATTATGATCTTACGCAAGGACCAGGAGTGCCCGGCTATATTTAGTCCACGTTCAATTTGCATACCGAAGTAAGGGCCTAAACGATTTGCCGCGGTTTAACATTATACACTTTTGCTAGCGTTGGCTTTGAGATTTAAATATTTTCTTGTGCCAGAAATGCGATACCATGAATGGCGTTTGAATTTTTCTCGACCCGCGTTCTGGACATATATTCACACGCTGGTTTTAGCAGACGATATATATACACACACGCAATGGGACGTGGCGCCGTAAGGTTAACGTCCGATAAGGTAGTTTAAAATAAAAGAAAAAAAATTAAGGTTAACGTCCTATTTTTTTTTTGAAAATGCCGTACGAAAGGGAATAGGAGAGAAAATGTTTTAATTGAAGCGTTGTAGGAAATAAAAACGATACCAGGCCTTAGAAAGACATAAAAGAATAAATATGTACTGACTGTGAATAGATAACAGCAGGATTAATAAGTATGTATAAGAATTTAAAACTATTAAGAAATAAAGAAGTTGGACAGAAGACAGATAGACAGATGGACTTGCTCAGTTTTGCCCGTAGGTGGGGTAAAGGGGAAGGAGTCCTTAATTTGAATATTTAAGGTCAGTTTTATTTGAAAAGGAACGCTATTCACTAACCGCCTCTGGTTGGCTGTAGTGTAATAGACTAAGGGTTGTATAAAACCAATTAGTATTGGGTATAGGGGGCCACTAGATGAAAAATTTCTTACACTAAAGACGTTGTTGTTAGAGACAAGGCAAGAGTACTGTCTTGGTTGCTAATTCTGCATAGCAGCTATCTGTATCGCCCTATTCAACAACCTAGTGTATAAAGTTTCTTTGATTGCGGTAAATATTGAAACCTTTATATTAACATTTATATTGTCACTTTTATCATGTATGCATTATCGACTCTGTATGAACCTAAAAGGGGAAACATTTATCTGGAGGGAAGCTAACATTAAACTCTGTGTTGTTTCACAGCGTTGTTAGGAACTGTATTAACCTGGTATAGAAAAGCCAGACAGGCTTTCGGCCATATGGGGAGAAAAGAAAATTAAATATTTATGATGAAAAGAAAAATGTTGTGTTATGACATAAGACCAGGAAGATCACTGGCCGTCTTCTTCAGCAAGTCACCGTGATTGTACATGACTTGATAGTATTAATGTAAAATGTTTCCTTTATCAAGGAAAATGTCAAACGGGGTTTGAAAGTTATTTATCCAGAAGGGGGTACCAACCAAATTGAGAACGTTAACTAATTGTTTAGTTACCATACTGATGTCTGATGATATTGCCATGTTAGAATAATGAAAGAGAGAGATTATTAGATGCTGAGTGGGACACATTTGTATTGTTCCAGAGTTTCATCTACGAGTGAAAGTGAGCCCAGGTGACCTAACACCTGTCCTTAAAGTATGCAGTGAGGCCTAACTACTGAGTGCCTACACAGTGATTCACCTATAGAAGCAGAAGCGTGTCTTGGCAGTGGAGGCTGGCGTTTTATACATACTTCAACCAGCCTGGTTCCAGAGACCTCAGATAAGACTTGTCTGGGAAATTGATATCACAAACAATCCACTCTCTCAGTTTTTACAAAAGCTAGTGTATCGGACAGTGAGGAACAAAAACGTTCAATAAACTTGTACCCTTTTCTAGGAGCAAGAAATACTTGACATTTTCCCAGCTTGAAACATATAAGTAATTGTGGGATAACATCGACTCAAGGACAGTTGTAAAATAATTGGTTGTAAATAATTTCATTATCATGTTGAGTTGATTATTCCTGTGTCAGAAAAATAACTAGATACAGGAAAATAAATTATAAAAAAATAAGTTACCTTCCAAACTTTACTCAGTGACTTGTTTAATCATTGTTTATTAGTAATAGGTGTAGGTGTTGTCTTGTTCATACATTTCATCACATTGCATATACCCTAGACACTTGCTAGACAACATACACACACCAATACACTTCAGTAGGGGAAGATATATAATCGGGTGAGGTCGTGGTGGAAGCAGACAAGTACCCTGTAAACTTATTTATATTTAATAAACCTCAGGGACTTGCATAGCTGACCTCACACCAGATACCATTAATATAATATTGAAACCAATAAGAACAATCAATTCACCACATTAATTGGGACGCTCTTCCGGGATTTAAAGGTTCTTAGTACCCTACATTAAGTGAGTCACTAGTCCCAGTATTTGTAAAATATAATAGTAAAAATAATAATTGAGAGTGGTTTGAGATATCATTGCCCTTTGTCTTGTGTTTAGAGTTGATTAATTAGTTAAGGTAGTGGATAGTATTTCATATTGTTAACTATAACATGGCGGATATGGCCAAATACAGATCTGCTGCTGTGCAGACTGCAAAGGAAATGAATTTAGATGGGCAAGCTCTGATTCAGTATGTGACATCAGAGTGCGATAAGTATATGGAAAGGGAAGATAAGAGATTAGCTGAGGAGAAGAGAATTATGTTAGAGGATGCTAGGGAGCTTAAGAAATTAGAGGCTGATAGGGAGGCTGAGATCAAGAGGCTGCAGTTGGAGGAGAAGAAGCTTGAGGCTGAGGCCAGGAAAGAAGAAAAGAGGTTGGAGGCTGCCAAAGAGGAGAAGAGATTACAGATGGAGGCTGAGAAAGAAGAGAAACGGTTACAAAGGGAACATGAGTTGCGACTAAGGGAGATGGAGTTACAAGGCCATGCTCCTGATAATGGAAGTAGCTCATCCACCTCCGACTCTGCTGCAAGCCAGGTCGCCTCAACATCAGCCATGGGGTTTCATTTGGACCCCTTTGTAGAAAAAGAGGATGATATTGAATCATTCCTCTCTAGATTTGAGGCATTAGCTACTATGTATGGGCTAGAGAAAGAGAGATGGAGTATGAAGGTATCTCAGGGGCTTAGGGGAACCTCTTATGAGGTCTTCGCCAAACTGAGCAAGGATGATCAAGATGACTACGACATTCTTAAGCAAGCTCTTCTAGTTAGATATGAGAAAAACAGTGAATTTTACAGAAAGAAATTTAGGGATGCCAAACTGTTGACTGGAGAGACTTACCACCAGTTCTCTGCTCGCCTGGAGACATACCTGGAGAAATGGACAGCTCTGGGGAAAACCCAAGATTTAAAGGAAATAATTATGACTGAGCAGTTAAGAGAGTCCATGGCTCCAGACCTGAGAAAATTTCTCACGGAACAGGGTGCTGAGAGGCTAGGGGAGATCTTAAATGTGGCTGAGAGATATCAGGCAGCCCAGTCTGAGATAGCAAGTTTAAGAAGAAGCCTATAGACCATAATAAAGCTCCACAAAACCAAAATCAACCTAAATTTGAGCACAGAGATAAATTTAACAAGGGTAAAGCCTATTATGATAAAGCCAAGTTTGACCAACGAGATAGAAACTCGCAATTGAATGATAAGAAACATTTTCCTCAGGGAAATAAATGGTGTAAGTGGTGCAAGAAAAATAATCATGACACCACAATGTGTACTCGAAAACCTCCTAACTTTGCTGCAATGAAAATGGGGAGAAAGGGACAAAAGGTTAAACCTGTTGGACAGCAGGAACCTTACCACCCCCCAGTGAGTGAGGATGTTGTATGTAATGGTGTCATCATTAGGTGCCTTTACGATACAGGTTTAGATTATGACTCAGTCGTGAGCTCTCACCTGGTGCGAGCAGATCAATACACCACAGAAACAGTGGAGATCCAAGCCGCAACCAAGGACGTAGCAACCATGACACTTCCCATTGCTAGAATCTGTGTAAAAACTCGCTATGTGGAAGGAGTAATCAAGGCAGCCGTGATAAACGAACCCATCTATCCTCTGATATTGGGGTGTCGTTATGTATTCTTGGGGAATCCCAGGAAACCTGTGATCATGGCAACAGTGCAGACCAGGTCACAGTCACGAAAGGAGGAGGATGAACCCATAAATACTCATCCAGAGGAGATGAGGAAGGCACAGGCGGAAGATAGGTCACTCAACCCGTGCTTTAAGAAATTACCTAAGTGCCATACACCTCCTACGAAAGGAGACTACTATATGAAGAATAAACTGTTGTATAGGAAGGCCGGAACTGGATCCAATGGTCATGGCCAGCTAGTTCTTCCTACTTCATATAGGAATAAAGTGTTGGAACTAGGGCACACGATTCCTTTCAGTGGTCATATGGGGATCAGTGCAACAGGACAGCGTATAGCTTGTCATTACTTCTGGCCAGGGATAACTGAAGATATAAAAAGATATGTGAAAATCCTGTCCAGAGTGTCAAAGGGTAGCTCCAAAGCATTGGACTGCTCCTGCAACTCTAGGGGAGATGCCCATAGTGGGAACCCCTTTTGAGAGGGTTGCAGTGGATATTGTGGGACCTCTCACTCGAACCAAGAGGAGGAACAGTTATATTCTCACTCTGGTGGACACTTGTTCGATGTGGGGAGAGGCTGTAGCCCTGTCATCTATAGATTCCAAGCATGTGGCAGAGGCATTACTCACCATATTCACAAGGTTAGGTTTCCCGCACCAAATCTTGACTGATAACGGCTCGCAGTTCAAGGGGAAACTAACGGAAGAAGTTTTCAGGCTCTTCCAGGCCAAGCACTTTCATTGTAGCCCGTACCATCCCCAAGGGAACGGCCAGGTGGAGAGGTTCAATGGGACTCTCATTTCTATCCTGAGAAAGCTGGCACATGAGAAACCTGATACATGGGACCAATTTTTGCCCGCTGCGTTGTTTGCGTATCGGGAAGTTCCACATAATTCAACCGGGATGGCACCCGCAACCCTGTTATTTGGGAGGCCAATAAAAGGTCCATTAGAAGCCTTGTTAAGGACATGGACTGATGAGAAGGCAGAAGAAACTGTTACCTCATCTTAAAACTATGTGAACGAACTGACCACTCGTCTTAAAACTGGATGGAAACTGGCAAATGACAATCTCAGACAAGCCAGGAAGAAACATGCTGCTTACTTTAACAAGAAAGCTAAGGATAGAGAGCTTCATGTGGGAGAGAAGGTGCTCCTTCTTCTACCCGGCAGCAGTAACAAGTTACAAATTGGATGGCAAGGGCCATACACTGTTCTAGAAAGGATATCTAGAACTAATTATAAAATCGACAAAAAAGGTAAGGAGAAAATTTATCATGTGAATCTCCTAAAGAAATACCTGGAAAGAGAGATCCAGGATGAGACACATCTCATGACCTTGTCGATAGCCACAGGAATGAAAAAGGAACCACTCGCCTCTCACGAGTATCCCTTAAAAACGAGGAAAACACAGGCACAGGTGAAGATCAGTAAGCACCTGACTAAAGCCCAGAGGGAGCAGGTTCAAAAGGTTCTGGTTGAACATACAGACGTGCTAACAGATAAGCCGGGGCATACCAATCTATTAGAGTATGACATGAAAGTAATAGACCCAACACCCATCTGTATGAAGGCCTATTCCATTCCTTTCGCTAAGGAGAAAGCTTTGAAGGAGGAAATTGAGTATCTGTTGAAGGAAGGAATCATTTCTCACAGTGAATCTCCTTACAGTTCCAGTGTGGTTTTACTAAGGAAACCTTCTGGAGAACACCGCCTGTGTATAGATTACAGAAAACTGAATGCTATCACAGAAAATCAGGTGGATCCATTGCCGGATACCAATCAGCTGTTTGCCAGGCTGAATAAGGCAAAATATTTTTCTAAGGTGGATCTGAGCAAAGGCTATTACCAAATTCCAGTGAAGCCTGAGGTTCGACCTTATCTGGCATTTAGCACCTCGGAAGGCCATTATGAATTCAACATGTTACCATTTGGCTTGAAAAACGCCCCGAGTGTGTTTTCCAGAATGATGCGCAAGTTATTGGATCCCCTGAATAACCCATGTATAACCAATTTCATGGACGACATTCTTATTGCTACTGAGACATTCGAAGAACACATAAACTCTCTGAATATGCTATTTGATAGGCTCAGGGAAGCAAATTTGACGGCTAGACCAACCAAATGTAGTGTGGGGTGTAAAGAACTCGAATTCTTGGGACACACAGTGTATCAGGGAAACATGACCCCTGACCCCAAGAACCTGGAGAAATTACAAAACGCACCGAGGCCACAAACCAAAAAAGATGTGAGGTCTTTTGTATCTTTATGTGGATTTTATCAAAAATACATAAAGAACTTTAACTCTATTTGTGCACCGCTGACAGACTTAACTAGAAAAGGTCAACCTGAAAAAATCATTTGGTCAGCGCAGTGTGAATTGGCATACCAAGAGTTAAAAGATAAACTCACTAGCAAGCCGATATTGAAATTGCCTGATCTAAGTCAGGAATTTGTGGTGAGAACGGATGCGAGTAACATAGGATTAGGGGCCACTTTGTTACAGAGGTCCACCTCACAGGATGGAGAACTGAACCCAGTTGCTTACGCTAGCCGCAAGTTAAACAAAGCAGAAAAAAATTACTCAACAAGTGAAAAAGAGTGTTTAGCATTGATCTGGGCCATAAAAAAGTTCCAAATTTATCTTTATGGTAGGTCATTTGTGGTGCAAACAGATCACCAGCCTTTAGTGTTCTTATCTCAGGCCAAGCATGAAAATGCACGTTTATTAAGGTGGTCTTTATTGATCCAACCTTATACATTTTCCATCGAATATATACCCGGTTCGGAAAACGTGGGAGCGGATTTCCTGAGTAGACATCCTTGTGAGGCAAATCAGGAAAAATCTAGGGAATAGTACTTTGTTTACGCTAATTGTCTCACAGATAATAACTCGCAGTGAATGCATGTTTTAGGAAAGGGAGGTGTGTAGTGAAATCTGTGAGGACTAACGCTTAATTCCACAGCACGTTCAATTTGCATACCGAAGTAAGGGCCTAAACGATTTGCCGCGGTTTAACATTATACACTTTTGCTAGCGTTGGCTTTGAGATTTAAATATTTTCTTGTGCCAGAAATGCGATACCATGAATGGCGTTTGAATTTTTCTCGACCCGCGTTCTGGACATATATTCACACGCTGGTTTTAGCAGACGATATATATACACACACACGCAATGTGACGTGGCGCCGTAAGGTTAACGTCCGATAAGGTAGTTTAAAATAAAAGGAAAAAAATTAAGGTTAACGTCCTATTTTTTTTTTTGAAAATGCCGTACGAAAGGGAATAGGAGAGAAAATGTTTTAATTGAAGCGTTGTAGGAAATAAAAACGATACCAGGCCTTAGAAAGACATAAAAGAATAAATATGTACTGACTGTGAATAGATAACAGCAGGATTAATAAGTATGTATAAGAATTTAAAACTATTAAGAAATAAAGAAGTTGGACAGAAGACAGATAGACAGATGGACTTGCTCAGTTTTGCCCGTAGGTGGGGTAAAGGGGAAGGAGTCCTTAATTTGAATATTTAAGGTCAGTTTTATTTGAAAAGGAACGCTATTCACTAACCGCCTCTGGTTGGCTGTAGTGTAATAGACTAAGGGTTGTATAAAACCAATTAGTATTGGGTATAGGGGGCCACTAGATGAAAAATTTCTTACACTAAAGACGTTGTTGTTAGAGACAAGGCAAGAGTACTGTCTTGGTTGCTAATTCTGCATAGCAGCTATCTGTATCGCCCTATTCAACAACCTAGTGTATAAAGTTTCTTTGATGCGGTAAATATTGAAACCTTTATATTAACATTTATATTGTCATTTTTATCATTATTATGTATGCATTATCGACTCTGTATGAACCTAAAAGGGGAAACATTTATCTGGAGGGAAGCTAACATTAAACTCTGTGTTGTTTCACAGCGTTGTTAGGAACTGTATTAACCTGGTATAGAAAAGCCAGCCAGGCTTTCGGCCATATGGGGAGAAAAGAAAATTAAATATTTATGATGAAAAGAAAAATGTTGTGTTATGACATAAGACCAGGAAGATCACTGGCCGTCTTCTTCAGCAAGTCACCGTGATTGTACATGACTTGATAGTATTAATGTAAAATGTTTCCTTTATCAAGGAAAATGTCAAACGGTGGTTTGAAAGTTATTTATCCAGAAGGGGGTACCAACCAAATTGAGAACGTTAACTAATTGTTTAGTTACCATACTGATGTCTGATGATATTGCCATGTTAGAATAATGAAAGAGAGAGATTATTAGATGCTGAGTGGGACACATTTGTATTGTTCCAGAGTTTCATCTACGAGTGAAAGTGAGCCCAGGTGACCTAACACCTGTCCTTAAAGTATGCAGTGAGGCCTAACTACTGAGTGCCTACACAGTGATTCACCTATAGAAGCAGAAGCGTGTCTTGGCAGTGGAGGCTGGCGTTTTATACATACTTCAACCAGCCTGGTTCCAGAGACCTCAGATAAGACTTGTCTGGGAAATTGATATCACAAACAATCCACTCTCTCAGTTTTTACAAAAGCTAGTGTATCGGACAGTGAGGAACAAAAACGTTCAATAAACTTGTACCCTTTTCTAGGAGCAAGAAATACTTGACATTTTCCCAGCTTGAAACATATAAGTAATTGTGGGATAACATCGACTCAATGACAGTTGTAAAATAATTAGTTGTAAATAATTTCATTATCATGTTGAGTTGATTAGTCCTGTGTCAGAAGAATAACTAGATACAGGAAAATAAATTATAAAAAAATAAGTTACATTCCAAACTTTACTCAGTGACTTGTTTAATCATTGTTTATTAGTAATAGGTGTAGTTGTTGTCTTGTTCATACATTTCATCCCATTGCATATACCCTAGACACTTGCTAGACAACATACACACACCAATACACTTCAGTAGGGGAAGATATATAATCGGGTGAGGTCGTGGTGGAAGCAGACAAGTACCCTGTAAACTTATTTATATTTAATAAACCTCAGGGACTTGCATAGCTGACCTCACACCAGATACCATTAATATAATATTGAAACCAATAAGAACAATCAATTCACCACAGTTCACTCAAAATGGCTGAATCAACTATAAATTTGTATATATAAACACATAACAAATTTAATAAGTAATTATAGTTAACGATATAAAATAAAATAATAATGGGGTGAATTAAGAATCTTCTTTAAAATTTCATCACTGGTAATGATCTGGATATGGTGTTTTTTTTTTCAAATTTTCTTAAACAAAAGAGTTCACTTAGCCCTGGTCCTTTGGTGAACGCTAGGTTCAGTTCTACGACTATTCGTGTTCCATGATTTTTTTTTCGACTTAGCTTTAAAAACTACTTGAGAACTACGGCATTTTGTCACCGTTTACTCGGCACATTCAGATCAGAGGGATGTTATAAAACGTTGGCGTTCCCACTGGTGACTGGATAACGTTGTGCTGGCACGCACCTTTTAAATGTCTGTCCTATCAAATGTCATGGAGCTAATGCATGAGAACATCAGGTATAGCATACATCTCGGGCATGAGGTAAGGCATATATTTATGTTCTGGTACCAAACTGTATAGGTTGCCGGCGTTCCTTGAACGTTTCAGTTCCGGAGAACATGCAACATTAATCCAGGCCGCAATGTCTTTTCTATTTGGACATGCGCCCTAAAATAACCAATGGATCCTGTGTCTAGATTGAACTCGGCGCACCTCGCCAGAGCGAGGGACAAATTAATTTTTTTTTTTGTTTGTAAAAATTCTGCTGGGCCATAGCTTGATCTTCATATTGCACGGTCCGGTTTCGCGCCGCCCAGACATGGTCTCTCTCGGGGGCATGTTTATACAGACAGTAATGACTGAAGGGAGCACTAATACTACTATAGAACCACAACAGCAAGCGAAATTGATGGAAAGAGGGATAAAGTTAGTTGCTTATCCTTTACAGGACGTGGCAATCAACCCCAGCTTTTATTGGCTGTTTGTGATTTTTCTAGGCAATTTTTTCTTTAAGTAGTTTGCCATTGCTTTCTGAACGGTACGGCGCTTATACCATTGTTAAAAATCCACACAAAGCGATCTGCTACCAAACCGCCTGCAGCAGGTTTCGAACCTGGTATATCTGGATTATGAAACTGCGTTCATATCCATTAAGCCACAGACGCCGACGGAAAGATGGATAGATAGTGCAAATAGAGACACGATACAAAACACAGGAAAGTGTAGTAAACAGAAGCGACACAGAATACCGGAAACATTAAGCTTCTCTGACAAAATATCGTGTGGTTTCCGGAGTCTCTGTGGAAACAAAGACATAATAGAGCCACTGCTCTCTCGTGGATGTCGCAAGAGACAGCTAAAACAAAGTTGAACATGAAGCTGGTGTGGTGAACTTCTAAATACAATATTTAAATTAGAATATAACAGTATAGTGCATAAAGTCAAAGATAATGTAGTACTACAAATTTTCGGCGAGAATTGTTTTCGTCGCCTACGCCTTCAGCGTATTATTTGATAACGCCTTATGGTTGAAATTAAGGTACTTCTGGGTAACCTTGAGATAACCGTACCACTTTTCCAAGTTCAAATGAAGTATTTGCCTATAATACATTGTAGAAGGGATGGGAACGGATAGATAACCAACGCAAATCACGTCTCACATTGTTTCAAAAAAATAAAACCAACTTGCTAGCCTTGCCCTTAGGCGGTTTTCAAAATACGATGAAAAAGTTAGAACATGTGGACACTACGATCAGGAAAACACGCTTAGCTCTTATTGCGAATGACGTAATTCTAACGTGTTACGAGAGACTCTCGTAATTAGCTTGAAAGTACATGGAAAAAGAATTGAACAGGAGGTAGTTTAAAAATAGATAACTAACATAGAAAAAAAATATAGAATTTTGAACCAAGCCACTTAGCCCCATGAAAATCATATATTCGTGTACCTGAGGACTTGCTGACTAAGAATAAGTTATCAATTACCCAAATAGTCTACTAAATGACCAAATTATAGCCATAATACTATAGAGAATCGGAGAGACTGTCAGGTCAAGTCATGTCTGCTTAAATTGTATGGCATATTTTTGGGGAAAAAAAATAGGGAAAATGAAGGCTAAGATAGTACGATGAAAGGGATTGGATGAAATTTGAAGGAAGCCGAAATATTATTGGCTGACCTAAATATACAAATCTAGTTGGTAGTAGTAACGCATAGTGGTTTGAGATTTTTTTTTTTTAATTCATTCAAAAAAAGAGATGCTTGGTCTCATTGGCCAAAGTTTGTTACATGATAGGAATAGTAGGCTGCTCGCTGCCATTTTTTCAAAATATTCTGAGGAGCAAGCAGCGATGAGCAGACCTGTGCTTTTTTTTATTAATAATACTACTATCAGAAAGCAGTCTGAAAAGAGGCAGTGATGAAAGTGTGCCATATTCTATTGCCTAATTCATCGTTACTTGTTTATATTTCCTTGATATGTGGTAAGATTGATTTTATTGACTTTTAATTAAACAAGGGTTGGGTGTAAGAAAAGGCCATGAAAAAAGATTGTAATTAAATGGTTCCATAGCAGACTTAGGCATGGCCTAGATGTTGATCCATCATATAATGGACCATCCAAGAAGTTTAGAACTACAGCACTATATATATGATGGTCATACAGGAACATTACACCTATCTTATTGCATGGAAAAGATTACTGCAGGAATGACAGAGGCGTAGCATCCATTAGGTAAGAGGTAAGAAAACTGGTACAATTTATTCAATCAAACTAGAATGGAGAAGATAGGTTGGTCAGAGAGAGCTGACCATGTTCTTTTGTATTGAATGTATGACTACATGTATATTAGGAGGAATTAGTTTGATATTAAGACAGAACCATAACTTGCATTGACAGGGGTTCCTGCTGGCACTTGTCTGGTGCTGGTACTCGCTCATTGAGAAAGTATGCACGATTTCCAAGAGTCTCTGGTACCTGCTTGTATTAAAGAAGTTCAAGACCAGAGGAGACTGAAGTGTTTGGCCAAACCAACTACAACTGCTGTGATTCCAGGACCCAGATAAGTGCAATATCTGGCCTGGGACAACTTATCACGACTAAAGAAAAATCTCCTGTATAGACAAAAACTTTCCTCCAAAAGAATAAAATAAACAATTCTAGTGAAACAAAAGAACGTTGGGATGATGTAAATCCCCAACCTGCCTCCCAGTACCAGTAGTTAAATAGAGTAATTAACATCAACTTGAAAATTTGTAACAATGTACTATGGACATATTGTCTGTTGTATGTAAATATCTTTATATATACTTGTAAATATATCTATCCATCTAAATTGATTCTCATTGAACTGTAGTCCTGACCAAAACAACTTTAGGCTCAGGACCAATAAAGTTTAACAAAAGAAATTTTAAATATAAAATTTAACAGCTGGAGTTAGTTGCGTTTATCATAGTAATTAGTATATGTATGTGTATGTTTTTGTATTGAGGTTCTTTAACATCACTCTTACATTACCCTAGACACTTTATGTAGCTTTCAGTCACGCTAGTCAAGAAAGAATATAACTTTGAGTGAGATCGTAAGGTGGTAACAAGAAAGGTACTCTGTAACACAGTTGTCCATTGTTTACCTCAGAGACCTTCACAGTTGACCTCACTCAAGTACGACTGTATGCACACCATTCTTCTTAACATCAAAACCCACCACATATATTGGGGTCTCTCAGTCCGAGATTTGAATTTGGCATATATAGATGAATGTTTGAAATAGGACTCTCATACAGCATATATTAACTAACTCCAGGAATAAAAATTAGCAGTAGAAACACCCCCTAAGAAAGATAAAAATAATTAAGAGGAGATTTACAGTGATAGGTTGTCACAGCCAGTGGTTATTAGTTAATTATAGTTGGTATTTATTTTAGTTAAGTTTAAGATTGTCTTAGAACCTTATTAGACCTGCTTGAGTTAGAATGGCTGATTTTGCCAAGTTCAGATCTGCCGCTACGCAAACTGCTAAAGAGATGGGCATGGATGGAACAGAGCTGGTCCAGTATGTTACTTCAGAATGTGACAAATTTATTGAACGAGATAGGGAAGACAGGAAGTTAGAAGCAGAAAGAAAGTTAGAGGCTGAAAAAGAAATCAAGAGGTTGCAGATTGAGGCTGACAAGGAGGCTAGGGCATTGGAGGCAGATAGGGAGGCGGAGATTAAAAGGCTCCAATTAGAAGAAAAAAAAGGCTGAAAGAGAAGCAGAGGAAAGAAGATTAGCTGCAGAAAGAGAAGAAAAGAGACTGGCTGCAGAAAGGGAAGATAGGAGATTGCAGAGGGAGCACGAGCTACGACTAAGGGAGTTGGAATTTCAAGGCCATGCTCCTGAAAATGGTGTCAGCCCCTTTGCCTCAGATGCCACTGCTAGTCAGGGAGCCTCAACCTCAGCTATGGGTTTTCATGTAGACCATTTCGTTGAGAAAGATGATGACAGAAGGGTATTTAAGTAGGTTTTAACTTTTGGCTACTACATATGGGTTAGAGAGAGAGGTGGAGCCTCAAGTTATCCCAGGGGCTTAGGGGAACGGCTTATGAAGTTTTTGCCAAGATGAGGAGGGATGACCAAGACAATTATGACATGTTAAAGCAGGCTCTTTTGTTAAGATATGAAAAGAACGGAGAATTTTATAGAAAAAAATTAGGAATGCCAAACTACTGTCGGGTGAGACCTATCACCAGTTCTCTGCACGGTTAGAGACCTACTTGGAGAAATGGACTGCTCTGGGGAAAACCCAAGATCTTAAGGAAATGATCCTTATTGAGCAGCTAAGAGAGTCCATGGCTCCAGACCTGAGAAAGTTTCTCATGGAACAAGGTGCAGAGATGCTGGGTGAGTTACTCAATGTCGCTGAGAGGTATCAGACAGCCCAAGCAGTGTTAACTGGTAATAAAAAGAAACAGGTGGACAATTTTAAGGCACCACAAAACTTTAATAGGTTTGACCATAGAGAACGGAACAAAGGTAAGCAACAGTTTGATAGGCCACGCAATGACTATAAAAATAAAACCCCACAATTCAATGAAAGGAAATATGATGAAAGAAAACCTTTTAACCAAGGAAAGAGGTGGTGTAAAAATTGTCGGATGGACAACCATAACACCGACAGTTGTAGAAGGAAACCTCCTAATTTCGCTGCAATGAAAATGGGGAGAAAGGGAGTAAAGGTCAATCCTACAAAACAACAGGAACCTTACTACCCCCCAGTGTGTGAAGATGTAACATGCAATGGAGTCACCATAAGGTGTTTGTATGATACTGGATTAGATTATGATTCAATTGTGAGTTCTCACCTGGTGCAGGCAGATCAATACACCACAGAAACAGTGGAGATTCAAGCTGCAACCAAGGACGTAACGACCATGACACTTCCCATCGCCAGGATAAATGTGAAAACGCGATATGTGGAAGGAGTAATCAAGGCAGCACTGTTAAATGAGCCAATCTACCCTCTGATATAGGGGTGTAGATATGTCTTCTTTGGGAATCCCAAGAGACCTGTGATCATGGCAACAGTGCAGAACAGATCACAGTCTAAAAAGGAGGAGGATAATTCCATAAATACCCATCCAGATGAGATGAGGAAGGCGCAGGCTGAGGATAAGACCCTCAAGCCTTGTTTTAAGAAATTGCCCAAATGTCATACACCTCCAGGCAAGGGAAACTTCTATATGAAAAACAAATTAATTTATAGGAAGGCTGGAACTGGATCCAATGGTCACGGACAGCCAGTCCTTCCCATTTCATATAGGACTAAAGTGTTGGAACTAGGGCATGCGATTCCCTTTAGTGGTCATATGGGGATCAGCGCAACAGGACAGCGTATAGCTTGTCATTATTTCTGGCCAGGGATAACTGAAGACATAAAGAGATATGTAAAATCCTGTCCAGAATGCCAACGGGTAGCTCCAAAGCATTGGACTGCTCCAGCAACTTTAGGGGAAATGCCCATAATGGGAACACCTTTTGAAAGAGTTGCAGTGGACATTGTGGGACCTCTCACTCGGACCAAGAGGAGGAACAGTTACATTCTGACTCTGGTGGACACTTGTTCTATGTGGGGAGAGGCGGAGCCCTGTCATCAATTGATTCGAAACATGTGGCAGAGGAATAACTCACAATCTTCCCCAGGTTAGGCTTTCCCAACCAAATCTTGACTGATAATGGCTCTCAGTTCAAGGGGAATCTAACGGAAGAAGTATTCAGGATCTTTCAAGCCAAACACTTTCATTGTAGCCCTTACCATCCACAAGGAAATGGCCAAGTGGAAAGATTTAACGGGACACTCATGTCGATCCTGAGAAAGTTGGCACATGAAAAACCAGATACATGGGACCAATACCTTCCCACCTCCCTGTTTGCCTATTGGGAGGTACCCCATAGTTCAACCGGTATGGCCCCGGCAACCTTGTTATTTGGAAGGCCAATAAAAGGTCCATTGGAAGCATTGTTAAGGACATGGACCGATGAAAAGGCAGAAGAAAATATTACCTCATCATATCAATATGTGAACGAGCTGACCACTCGTCTTAATACTGGCTGGAAACTTGCCAATTAAAATTTGAGACAAGCCAGGAAAAAGCATGCTGCCTATTACAATAAGAAAACGAAGGATAGAGAATTAGCTGTGGGAGAGAAGGTGCTCCTTCTACTGCCCGGCAGCCAGAATAAATTGCAAAGTGGATGGCAAGGTCCATATACAGTTCTAGAGAAGGTGTCTAGAACAAATTATAAGATAGATAAGAAGGGGAAAGAGAAAATCTATCATGTGAATCTCCTGAAAAAATATCTGGACAGAGAAAACCAGGAGGAGACACACCTACTGACCTTGTCTGTTGCAATGGAAATGAAAAAGGAACCACTCACCTCTCATGAATATCCTTTACATCCCTGTGAGACCGCTGCACATGTAAAAATCAGTACGCACTTAACGAAAAATCAGAGGGAGAGAGTTCAACAGGTTCTGGATGATCATACAGATGTGTTAACGGACCGACCGGGGCATACAAATTTATTAGAGCATGATATGAAACTCATAGACCCAACACCAATCTGTATGAGAGCCTATTCGATTCCATTCGCTAAGGAAAAAGCTTTGAAGGAGGAGATAGATTATCTGTTGAGAGAAGGAATTATCTCGCACACTGAATCTCCTTACAGCTCCAGTGTGGTTATGTTGAGAAAACCCTCTGGAGAACACAGACTGTGTATAGATTACAGGAAATTGAATGCTGTCACAGAAGGTCAGGTGGATCCATTACCTGATACAAATCAGCTGTTTGCCAAGCTGAATAAAGCTAAATATTTCTCTAAAGTGGATCTGAGCAAAGGCTACTATCAGATTCCAGTAAAGCCGGAGGTTAGACCTTATTTAGCCTTTAGCACCTCGGAAGGACATTATGAATTTAACATGTTGCCATTCGGGCTGAAAAATGCACTGAGTGTGTTTTCGAGGATGATGAGAAAATTACTGGATCCCCTGAATAATCCATGCATTACTAACTTCATGGATGATATTCTCATAGCGACTGAAACATTTGAGGAACACATTAACTCTCTGAATATGTTGTTTAATCGACTTAGAGAGACAAGTTTGACTGCTTGACCGACGAAATGCTGTGTTGGATGTAAAGAGCTGGAATTCTTGGGACACACAGTACATCAGGGAAACATGACCCCTGACCCCAAGAACCTGGAGAAGTTGAAAAGAGCACCAAGACCACAGACAAAGAAAGATGTGCGATCTTTTGTCTCATTATGTGGTTTCTACCAAAAGTATATTAAAAACTTTAACTCCATGTGTGCTCCATTGACTGATTTAACGCGCAAAGGAAATCCTGATAGAATTACTTGGTCAGCGCAGTGTGAACTAGCCTACCAAGAGTTGAAGGAAAAGCTCACAAGCAGGTCTATTTTGAAATTACCTGACTTAAGTCAAGAATTCATTGTGAGAACGGATGCTAGTAATATAGGTTTGGGTGCAGCTCTATTACAAAGGTCAAATTCACTTGATGGGGAATTAACCCCAGTTGCTTATGCTAGCCGTAAGTTGAACACAGCAGAACAAAAATATTCAACAAGTGAAAAAGAATGTTTAGCTGTCATATGGGCTATAAAAAAGTTCCAGATTTATCTCTATGGTAAATCATTTAAGACCCAAACAGATCATAAACCACTCGTGTGTCTGTCACAAGCAAGGCATGAAAATGCTAGATTATTACGTTGGTCGTTGCTCCTACAGCCATACCAGTTTACCATAGAATATATTCCAGGCAAAACCAATGTAGGTGCCGATTTTTTAAGTAGACATCCGTACGACGAACATCAGAGTAGTCACCAGGCATAGGTAGTAAATATTTCTATGTGTATTTAGAAGAAGGAACTGACATATGATAGTCTGTTCTAAGTGGGGAGATATGTGGTGAACTTCTAAATACAATATCTAAATTAGAATATAACAGTATAGTGCATAAAGTCAAAGATAGGATAGTACTACAAATTTTCGGCGAGAATTGTTTTCGTCGCCTACGCCTTCAGCGTATTATTTGATAACGCCTTATGGCCGAAATAAAGGTACCAAATGCTTCTGGGTAACCTTGAGATAAACGTACCACTTTTCCAAGTTCAAATGAAGTATTTGCCTATAATACATTGTAGAAGGGAGGGGAACGGATAGATAACCAACGCAAATCACGTCTCACATTGTTTCAAAAAAAAAAAATAAAACCAACTTGCTGGCCTTGCCCTTAGGCGGTTTTCAAAATACGATGAAAAAGTTAGAACATGTGGATCAGGAAAACACGCTTAGCTCTTATTGCGAATGACGTAACTCTAACGTGTTACGAGAGACTCTCGTAATTAGCTTGAAAGTACATGGAAAAAGAATTGAACAGGAGGTAGTTTAAAAATAAACAACTAACATAGAAAAAATATAGAATTTTGAACCAAGCCACTTAGCCCCATGAAAATCATATATTCGTGTACCTGAGGACTTGCTGACTAAGAATAAGTTATCAATTACCCAAATAGTCCACTAAATGACCAAATTATAGCCATAATACTATAGAGAATCGGAGAGACTGTCAGGTCAAGTCGTGTCTGCTTAAATTTTATGGCATATTTTTTGGGAAAAAATTAGGGAAAATGAAGGCTAAGATAGTACGATGAAAGGGATTGGATGAAATTTGAAGGAAGCCGAAATATTATTGGCTGACCTAAATATACAAATCTAGTTGGTAGTAGTAACGCATAGTGGTTTGAGATTTTTTTTTTAAAAATTCATTCAAAAAAAGAGATGCTTGGTCTCATTGGCCAAAGTTTGTTACATGATAGGAATAGTAGGCTGCTCGCTGCCATTTTTTCAAAATATTCTGAGGAGCAAGCAGCGATGAGCAGACTTGTGCTTTTTTATTAATAATACTACTATCAGAAAGCAGTCTGAACAGAGGCAGTGATGAAAGTGTGCCATATTCTATTGCCTAATTCATCGTTACTTGTTTATATTTCCTTGATATGTGGTAAGATTGATTTTATTGACTTTTAATTAAACAAGGGTTGGGTGTAAGAAAAGGCCATGAAAAAAGATTGTAATTAAATGGTTCCATAGCAGACTTAGGCATGGCCTAGATGTTGATCCATCATATAATGGACCATCCAAGAAGTTTAGAACTACAGGACTATATATATGATGGTCATACAGGAACATTACACCTATCTTATTGCATGGAAAAGATTACTGCAGGAATGACAGAGGCGTAGCATCCATTAGGGAAGAGGAAAGAAAACTGGTACAATTTATTCAATCAAACTAGAGTGGAGAAGATAGGTTGGTCAGAGAGAGCTGACCCTGTTCTTTTGTATTGAATGTATGATTACATGTAAATTAGGAGGAATTAGTTTGATATTAAGACAGAACCATAACTTGCATTGACAGGGGTTCCTGCTGGCACTTGTCTGGTGCTGGTACTCGCTCATTGAGAAAGTCTGCACGATTTCTAAGAGTCTCTGGTACCTGCTTGTATTAAAGAAGTTCAAGACCAGAGGAGACTGAAGTGTTTGGCCAAACCAACTACAACTGCTGTGATTCCAGGACCCAGATAAGTGCAATATCTAGCCTGGGACAACTTATCACGACTAAAGAAAAATCTCCTGTATAGACAAAAACTTTCCTCCAAAAGAATAAAATAAACAATTCTAGTGAAACAAAAGAACGTTGGGATGATGTAAATCCCCAACCTGCCTCCCAGTACCAGTAGTTAAATAGAGTAATTAACATCAACTTGAAAATTTGTAACAATGTACTATGGACATATTGTCTGTTGTATGTAAATATCTTTATATATATTTGTAAATATATCTATCCATCTAAATTGATTCTCATTGAACTGTAGTCCTGACCAAAACAACTTTAGGCTCAGGACCAATAAAGTTTAACAAAAGAAATTTTAAATATAAAATTTAACAGCTGGAGTTAGTTGAGTTTATCATAGTAATTAGTATATGTATGTGTATGTTTTTGTATTGAGGTTCTTTAACATCACTCTTACATTACCCTAGACACTTTATGTAGCTTTCAGTCACGCTAGTCAAGAAAGAAAATAACTTTGAGTGAGATCGTAAGGTGGTAACAAGAAAGGTACTCTGTAACACAGTTGTCCATTGTTTACCTCAGAGACCTTCACAGTTGACCTCACTCAAGTACGACTATATGCACACCATTCTTCTTAACATCAAAACCCACTACAGCTGGCTACCTCACCCTGTTAAAAAATGAATACATAAACCATTATTGCATAAGCTCATGAGTGCCTTGATTCAGTCTTCCGGTAAGGGGACCAGCTGCAGTGGTGGGTCAAGAAAACCACTTCAACGTTTCGAGTACTTGCACTGAGGGACAAGTTGCTTTCTTCACGACAAGTTGCTTTCTTCACGACAAGTTGCTTTCTTCACGACGCACTGTCAGTAAATGCAACGCTGAAGAGCCAGAATAATGCAGACCTGGATGACATAAAAGTAATATTCCACAAACTATGTCAGAGATTTAAAAGAGTTGCGATACAATGGATCCCATCTCGTTGCAACATCCCCAGCAATGAAGAGGCTGGCAGATGAGCAAAGGAAGGCGGAAATCTACCTCATCCTGATACAAGCGCAACGTTCGAAGAGTCAAAGAGTTTTATCAGAAGCAGATACTGGAACAAATGGGTTGCAAAGCATGCAGCCCACCAAAAAAAAAAAGTATGCATATTACCAAGATTTGCAAATCAGTACAAGTGGTAATCTTCAAACTCCACATGGGCCACAAAAGATTGGATACCATCTATTCAATAAACTAAAGATAGGAACTGCTGATGAGCGTAACTGCAGCACCGATAAAATAACTGCTGAACATCTGCTTCAAAGATGCCTAACATGAGGAACAATGAATGCATATATGGCGTCTGTTACTGGAAAAAGAAAAATTCGATGGAGATACAAATAGCCTTAAGCTGACCGCTGCTTTCTTTGAAGTTGACGCCTGAGAGTGTACGAAGAAGAAGACTAGATTATTTCTGCTTAAAGGCACGACTTTTGTTGTTGTTGCTTGTAATGATGATTATGACGATGATTATGACGATACTTTTTTCATACAACTTGTATTTTATTCATTTTTTCAGTGTGGCAAGCAAGATGTTTGGTTCGTTTCTCATCCTCGCTACTGCCGTGTGTGCTGTGGCGGCACAGTTGTACGCGTCTGATTATGGAGGTTACTCAACACCTGGAACAAGCTATGCCCCGACTGATGGACGCAATACTCCATCCACGCCTGGTGAAAACTATACCCCAGTTTCAGGAAGTTACCCGCCATCTAAAGGAAGTTATTCTCCCATAAGTTACCCGCCATCTAAAGGAAGTTATTCTCCCACAAGTTACCAGCCATCTAGGGGACCTTATCCACCAATTAATTACACCCCGGCTAGTGGAAGTTATCCCCCCACTGGTTATACCCCATCAAGTGGAAGTTACCCTCCTACTAGTTACACGCCATCTAGCGGAAGCTATCCTTCAACCGGTTATACTCCACCTAGTGATTATTACCCTACTCCTGGTACTAATAATCCATCTCCCATTTACCAACCCAGTTACCAACCCACAAGTTATTCAAGCAGGGACTTGAAACGTGAGCTTGCTGATGCCAAGAAAAGAATCATCAGTAGGTGTCCTCAACTTTTGTTGTTAATTGTCAACGATTGCTCTCCTGCAGTGTATACTTATTGCTCCTTTATGTTTGTATCCGTTGAAATCAAATCTGAGTGTGATTAACGTGATTATCAACGTCATTATAATTTACCTTTGTGCTCCTTAAGGAGCGTGTAGTAACTATTGCTTGCTGGTCTCCTTGCAAGAGGTCTGCACCAAGCAGCCACATGCGCTTGCAGTGCGTGATTTCTGTGGCAGTGTTTTACATAATAAATGTTACCAGCACAATGCACAACCTCATTTTAGTCACCTTGTACGAACTGCTTTAAGGGCAGAAGTCCAATTCTTTCTGTGTCTCTACAGAAGCCCCTGGGAAGTACTGTGGGGGTGGGGGGAGAAGAGATCATAATAATGGCTAGCTAAAAGCGACGAATGTGTTATTTAATTGCACAATAAAAAAAATGACTAGCAGTAAAAATTTGCAGTTGCAATAAAAGTGATAATGATGCTGCTAAAGATAATAGTGTCGATGGTTTTTAGATGTAAGTTTTACAGCATGGAAAATATAGTCCAATTTATTCAAACACCATAAAGTGAAGAAAGTTCTTTTCTTTTCGTTTATAGACCTTGGAAGAATCAATCGTCTCCGCTTCAATAACTTGGACTCACTCCGGTCCAAAATAGACTTGACCAGCAATTTCACGAAAGAATTCCAGAATAAACTCTACCCAGATATCTTGGCCGACTTGAAAGTGCAGGATGATAGAATCGCTTACCTCAGGGATCAGGTTAGTGACACAGAGTTTTCAAAAAGAAGAGCGGGGAAATAAGTTGAAGAAATGATCACTTTAATAACAATCAGCATGTCCAGCGCCCTTTTCATTCACTTTTATTTAACTTCACATGAGGTTTAAATATTTGTGTTATTTCATATCTTTGGCTCTTAAAGTCTCTATACTCTCCAATTGTATGTTTTTTTAAAGTCTTACTAAGACAAAGGATAAAGGCAATGAGTATGTTCTGTTCACTGTAGAGAGCTCAAACTTCGCTTGTAACTCCCTTGCGTCAAATATTTTAATCTTTCAAGATTTAACCGGCATTACACCATGTAATAGAAATAGATAACCTAAAATTGTGGAAATGTCTTCATTAAAGTAAGGGACATAATGAAGTGCGAATGTAGATTGTTTCGAATTAGCAAAAAGGGTATCTCGGATGGTGAACACTAATGTGCCTTTTCAATCTAGAAAAAATCTAGATGTTATTTCAATTAACTAAGTCATCTACGAAGCCAGGTAACTTAGCGAAATCACCACCAAAGATCTCGTAAGCTTTCACTCAATACCCTTTAGCTCCCCAAGAAGCATAGGCCTTCAACAAACACATGCCAAGTCTTCCTATCCCGTGCCATCCGCTCAAGTTTTCCATGTTTTCCTCATCATTTTCACCTCTGTATCCAGTTGTCTTCTCCTTGTGTTTTTTAGTCTACCTCTGCCTCTCTTTCCCTGTGGATTCCAGAACAAGGACTGCCTTGCAATGCTATCAACAGGTTTCCTCCATGTTTGTCCTATCCATCGCCAGCGTCTTCTTCTCAGCTCGTATTCCACTGGCACGTGTCTGGTTCTTGTCATCAATTCGACATTTGTGACTTTGTCATAACATTTCTACGCAAGCACCCGTTTATAAAAGTCTGTAGCTTTTTAGTTGTTGTTTTTGTTGCTCTCCATGGCTCAGAGCCATACAATAGGACTGACTTGACATTTGAAAAGATATTATATCGACGACTGGGTATTGTTACGATAATATCCCAGTTCAGCTGGCGGAACGTAAATACGTCTGAGGAGTGGTAAACAAGATAAAGACAGTCCTATAGCAAATACTTCCGTAGCAAAAACTGTCATAGGGGAGTGGCGTGTTAAAGACTTCCCCATGCTATGTGTCGTAAATTTATTTTGAGAGAAAAGAGTCGTAGAAATAGTGGTCCGGTTTAGAGTGGAAAATGATGATGGAAAGCTCATTGATAGAAAATGTAGAGATTTAATAGTTACTTTACAGCGTGCTGGAGGAGAGTAAAGACAGACTTATTTACGACAAATCGTGTCTCTCAATCTTCTCTTTCACTCTCCTGGTCAAACAATTATTTGCCAGTTTTCCAGACTCGCATCTGCGCGCTCACCGATTTGGTGTTTTCAAACACACACACGACGTTGATACAAACTATGTTAAACGAATAGGGGAAATGTTGGGCTTTGGGTATATCCAACACACAGAACTAAATGAGTTTAGGTGATTTTATTCACTTTAAACATCAATCACTAAAAATATCAGATATTACATAAATTATCATAAGTACACAAATGCAAATAACAAGTTTGGGAGGGGGTGAAGAAGATTAGTATCGACTAAGCCCTTCCCGCTCATTAGACAAAGATAAACCCAGTCCAAAGATAGATAATATCAGGAACACGGGTACGTTAACCTAACAGTAAAGTTAATCACTCTGAAAGAGGTGTTACCAAGTTAGGTATAAGTGATAGAAAAAAAAACCTGTTCTTCCCAGCTGTTCTTCCCTTTACTAAGCAAATGGAAAGGAGGTGGTTTTAAACAGAGTTAACAAATTATCAACTATCCCACTTAAAGGAACAATGTAGGGTATACAGAAAAGATATATGTTACCAGGTAAGCAAGTTAACAAAATGGTCACACAAAAGAATTAATTTCCTGTCATTCATACACGCGCTAGCAAAGGCCTTCACTCATCTTGCTCTCACTTACCGATTGTGAAAAAATCTTGCACTCCATAGAATAACACAACAGCAGTTACACCTCAACTAAATGTATGAGTGTTTGTTCAAGTTCTAGCCCCAGATTATCGGGTAGGCGGTCAGCACATAAAAGGGTCCCGTAATCGCTGGAAAATGAATCTGTAGTTGTGTCTCTTTTCTTAATAACAGTTTCTATGGGAGGGCACGGTCTCTGATACCGGGGTGAGGATGGTGTGGTCTATTTGACTATGCCGCGGATAATAAAATTCTTACGCGTGCTGGTACACTTTATCCGTGAGGTATGGTTTAAGTCCAGTGAGAAAACTAGTCACATCACTGTTCAGGAAATTATGAATTATCTCTCTGTGTCAGTAAACTAACAAAGCTCGGGCCAGTGTTCTTCTTCCCGTTACGACTTAAGTTGTTTGATGGTGCGTTAAATTTGTCTTTGGGTGTGCTTTCTTTGCTATAAGTTAGATAGCGGAATTCCAAACATAGAATCGCCTCAAAGATTAAAAATTTACACAGTCTCAACAAGTTCTGCGTCAGGGGAACTCTACACACTGTTTATGCTTTGCTTTGCTTAGATTGATTTCTTTATTGCTTTCTTAATGCTGGGATCGCACAGGTTACGATCACTCTGTATGAAAGAAAAAAAAAGACATGTAATATACCGAAAACAAATAACCTTCTAAAGCGCGATGAATTTCCCGTTAAGCCTATTATATATATGCTCGCGTATTTAATTATGTATTTAATAAACACTGCGCGAGTTCTAGTGGTTAAAAACACACATCTATAAAACTAGGACTTAACTGAATTTATTAATTATAAATTCCTTCGCGACTTTAAAAGTTAATTTAAGCATCTATTATCTTTTGAAATAATATAATAGATAGATCATTATATTTAAAACTGGAACTCTTGAGATGGTTTAATTAAATAGATTTAAATTAACACAAAATCCCTTGAAATAGAATGACTAGACCACTGATCACTTTACACAATATATATTTTTTACCGCTTTGCACAGAATTAGAAATCACTGCAAATATATATAAAATCCAGGGGAAAATCTATAACAAGATTTCAATAAAGCTAGTGCTTCTGTAAAGGTCTGGCCAGCGAGTGATAACGTGTCTAGTTCTTCATGGTCTATTTAGCTAAAATGAAATGTAAGTTGAGTGGGACATGATAAACTTGACAACTTATTTGATCTCACGAACTTTTGGGGATCTGACCGCCAAATCAAGAGATGAAGCCGCCCCCTGGTCTTCGTATCCGCTCGCTGCTGCCCGTTTCGCTTTCCCCCGTTCGCTCGGTTCCTCGATTGACACCGAGACGCGAAATTAGCGGCAAGCAACTGCGTCTCGTATCAGGGAAAACTACTGTCTTTGATAGCGCCGATAGTCTCCCCTAAGATCCCTCGGTCTGTCTCTTTGATCTCGTCGCTGTATCCTACATGAGTCCCGGTGGAATGCGTTCTGGCAAACGAAAAGTTACAACAAATGTTCAGGGGTTCTAATGTTATGAAAAGCTAAAGGTCCCTTTAAATCATCCATCATATCAGGGAAAATTCACTAGTCAAACTAGACGTACGTCACAATCGTCCCCACTTTTAGACATGAAACCATTTTTCATGTTTTCATTTTTGACAATGGAGGTGACCTGATTGGTGATTTTAGGATGAGTGGTATCTTCAGTTTGCTCTTCTTCCTCTGTAGACCAGTTTCTACTCAGAAAATCAGCCCCGACATTCTGTCTTCCCGGAATATATTCCACTTTGAAAGAATAGACGCTTAGAAGGAGGGCCCAACGCATGATCCTAGCGTTAAATTCTTTATTGGCACCAAGAAATGCTAACGGAGCGTGGTCTGTTTGCACCGTGAACGATGTACCATAAAGAAACTCATGATGGCGTCTGATACCGTCAATCAGAGCAAGACATTCCCTTTCAACTACGCTGTAGTTCCGTTCCGCTTTATTTAATTTCCGACTGCCATAGGCAACTGGAAATAGCATGTTCAGGTCACTGTCATCGGCTTGAAGCAGTGTTGACCCGATGCCCTGACCTGACGCGTCGACTCTCAGTACAAAAGGTTTCTTGAGGTCAGGCAACCTCAAAATGGGGTATGCAGACAACTGTCCTTTCAAAGTGCTATACGCGTGTTCGCACTTTTGATCCCATATGACCTTATCAGGACAACCTTTCTTTGTGAGGTCAGTCAGAGGTGCCGTCAGTCCGTTGAAGTTCTGGATGTACTTCTGATAGTATGCACATAGCGATATGAAGGAACGTACGTCTTTCTTCGTTCGGGGTCTTTTTGCTGCCACTATTTTCTCCACGTTCTTCTTAATAGGCCAACTGCATCCGTGAGAAATAGTGTGCCCCAGGAAGTCTAACTGTTCAAACCCGATGAGACATTTGCTAGGTCTGGCTGTGAGACCCGTTTCCTGTAGTCTCCTGAGGAGCATAGCAACCGTAGCAATATGTTCTTCATAGGTTTCCGATGCAATTAAGATGTCATCCATGAAATTATGGATATGGGGACTTTGCAAAGGTTGTAGAAGCTTCCTCATCATCCTGGTGAACACTCCTGGTGCGTTATGCAAACCGAACGGCATCACGTTAAATGTGTAATGTCCTTCACTAGTGCTGAAAGCTAACAAAGGTTTAATTTCCTCCTTGACTGGTATTTGATAATAACCTTTGCTGAGGTCAATCTTGGAGAAGATCTTTGCTTTGCTGAGCTTGGTGAACAACTCAGAAACAGTTTGGAGAGGTTCGGGCTGGAATTCCGTTACAGCGTTTAGCAACCTGTAATCAATGCACAGCCGAACTTCCTTATTGGGCTTCTGCAACAGCACTACGCTCGAGCTGTAAGGAGATGTAGACTCACTGATAATTCCTGCCTGACGCAGCTTGTCTATTTCTCCGCGAAGTGCATCAGCTTTAGCGTACGGGATGGGGTAAACTCTGGTTTGAACAGGGGTCTCGTTTGTTAATTTCATATCAAATTCAATGAGATTTGTTCGACCAGGTACATCCGTTAAAACTGCACTGTACTGTTTTAGTAGAGCCCTAGTTTCTGTTTGTTGTTCTGGTGAGAGATTGTCGCCGAACTTGACATCTTTAAAGGATTCTGTGGGTTGCAGTGGATACTCCATGCAACCATCATCATCTTCCTCGTCTTCCGTTGCTATGGCGACAGCCAGGAGATGCTCGGAGGATGGCACCGGTCTTTCCAAATATTTCTTTAGCAGATTTATGTGGAAGACCTTCTCCTTTCCTTTGATGGAGATCTTGTAGTTGGTACGTGAGATCTTTTTAAGGACGGTAAACGGTCCTTGCCATCCGATGCGAAGTTTATTGCTTCCGGTTGGAAGTAGCAATAGGACTTTCTCCCCTGGTTGTAGTTCTCTCTCTTTTGCAGCTTTGTTGTATCTTTTAGTAATTTTAGCGCGGGCTTTCTTAAGGTTGGTAGTAGCTAGATCCCATCCTAGCTTTAGCCTTTCCTTAAGCTCAGATACATACTTGCTTGCAGAGACGACTGTCTCGTCAGCCTTCTGGTCTGTCAGGGACCGAAGTAAGGCTTCTAGTGGCCCCTTAATAGGTCTGCCAAATAAAAGTGTAGCTGGCGCAAAACCCGTAGACGCTTGGGGTACCTCTCGGTAGGCGAATAAGGCAGCCGATATATATTGGTCCCAGTCTTCCGGTTTCTCCTGACCCAGCTTACGTAACATCATGGTGAGGGTACCGTTAAAACGTTCCACGAGCCCATTTCCGGCCGGATGGTAGGGACTTGTGTGGATATGTTTGGCCCTCAAGATCTTAAAGATCTCCTCCATTAACAGGCTACGGAATTGGGATCCATTGTCCGTCAAAATGTGTTGAGGGAATCCCAACCGTGTAAAAATTTGCACAAGGGCTTCTGCGACATGCTTGGAATTAGTGCATGGTAGCGGTACGGCTTCGGCCCACATAGTGCAAGTGTCAACTAAGGTCAGGATGAACCTGTTCCTTCTTTTGGTCTTTTCCAGAGGACCAATAATGTCGACAGCAACCCGTTCAAATGGAGTCCCTACTATTGGCATTTGCCCCATAGGTACTGGGGGTGTCAAGTGCTTGGGTGCTACCCGTTGGCACTGGGCGCAGGATTTCACGTACCTGACAATGTCAGAGTTCATTCCTGGCCACCAATAGTGGTTTTTTATTCGCTGAATAGTGGCGTTTTGTCCCATGTGTCCGCTAAAGGGAAGAGAGTGCCCCATTTCTAAGATCTGGTTTCTGTACTGCGTCGGTACTAGGAGCTGGTTATTCCCCGTGTCCGGGTTGCCCGTTCTACGATACAATACACCATCCTTAGAAAAGATGTCTCCGTTGTGTCTGGGGTCCTTAGCCATGGGCAGTTTTTTTAAAGCAGGGCGCCAGAGTAGGGTCCTTTTGTTGCGCCTCCTTCAGTTCATTCGGCAACAAGTTTGGCGCAGGCTCCCTCTCCTTCTTGGCTTGCCCTCTTGTGGTTACCGCTGCCACAATCGGCTCCTTAGGTCTCCCAATGAACACATATCTACATCCCAGGATAACTGGGTAGATCGGATCATCCATTATGGCCGCTTTAATAACTCCTCTGACAAAGTCAGAGTGTATTTCTACCAGTGCGATAGGAAGCGTCCTGGGTGCATCACTCCTGAAAACTCCACTAAGTTTGACGGTTTCCTCTGTCTCCTGACCGGGTTTGACTAGGTGCCTAGCGACAATACAATCAAAACTTAATCCAGTGTCAAAAAGACAAGTAGTGGAGGTACCGTTCAAAATTACAGTTCCTCGAGTTGAGGGTCGGTCCCCCTCAGGTTGAGAATCACTGACATTGACTCTACCTTTCGAGGCTGTATGCAAACATCCAATGCGGTTTGCACCGGTTTGTTTGCCCTGATCAGACGTTCCTGGTGTAGGGGTCTTCCCTTTTCCTTGACCTTGGTGGCCGCGCTGCCACGTAGGCTTGTTGGGTTGATCAGAATTTTTTGTTGGGGGGGTATCGGGTTTTGTAGAATTTCGATTTTTCCTGGGGAGGTTTCTGGGTATTGTTATCTCGTTGGTTATAATGTTGAGAGGAAGTGGAAGAATAGGATGCCTGCTCTAGATTCTGTTTTCGAGATGGCTCATCGGTGGGTTTACGTTTAGTGCTGGGAAGTTCGGCCATTGCATTGCTATAGCGTTCGGCTTTATTGAGTATGTCTTCAAGCCTGACTGCCCCCTGTTCAGCCAAAAATCTACGTGTTTCATTCGACAAAGTGGATTTTATCTGCTCCACAAGAACAAGTTCGAGGAGTCCCTCATATGAAAGAGGTAGGTCAGATAATTCAATGCACTTTGTCAGATAACCCGTGAGACGTGAAGAGAACTGGGGAAATGTTTCCGTGCTCTCTTTTCGGCTGTTTCTGAACAACTGCAGAAACTTTCGGGCAGTCATCTCAAACTGCTGTAGTAAGGCCTTTTTCAACATGTCGTAATCATGTTGATTCGGTCCCAGCTTTGTGTACACGTCATAAGCATTGCCTTTCAGTGACGTTGAAAGTTTGAGCGCCCAGCGGGTACTCTCTAACCCATAAAGATTCGCGAGTCTCTCGAATTTTTCTAGGTAGCTGTCAATTTTTTCGTTAGGGCTAGGAAAAGATTCTAAAGAAAACGACATAGCAGTTAATTGGGCAGATTGAGTACTGGAGAGGTCCATTGATTGAGACTGGGGCGAAGACGGCTCTCCGTTAGTCGAAGTAGAGGCGCCCCGACTCTCTAGAGCCTTAAGCGCCAGTTGATGCTGTCTTTCCTTGTCTCTCTCTCTCTCTCTCTCTGCGAGTTTCCATCTCTGCTTCAATTTTTTCTTCTGTTCCAAAAGACGTTCTTCCGCTTCTTTCTTATCTGCCCTCTCCTGGGCTTCTCTCCTCTCTGTTCTTTCTTTCTCTTCCTTCCTCTCAGCTTCTGCTCTCTGTTGCTCCGCCTTCCTCTCAGCTTCGGCTCTCTGTTGCTCCGCGTCATATATTTCCAATTCCTGGTTAATAAACGCGTTTGCAGCTTCTGCATCTAATCCTGCCTCTTTCGCTTCCAGCCTCAAGATGGACCTCATCTTTATCCTCTCTGCCATTGTTAAAGAATAAGATGAAGTATGCTTAGAGAACTAGTAAGAAGAAACGCGAAAGGGAGGAACTCTGAACCGCTACGAGAAAAAAAACACAAGTACAAATTTACCTGTGTTACCTCCTACCTGTACTGTGCAAACTTATCGCTGCTATTATCTGGCAATTAAGGCTCTAAACGCAAGCGACTATGCCACTAAATGGTAAGTTACACTGGAAAAGAATCTACTTTTACTAACAGTAGAGAAAAATTTATATTAAAAAGGAAAAAAAAAATTTTCCCCTAAATTTTAAATCTCTGACAACAAACTCCGTCCCTAAAGTCAATTATTGAGATGAGACGTTGTTAACTTAATTTTTTAAAAATCAGAACAATCCGTCTTTAGCTAAGCTCAACTCTTTTTGACTTCAAAAACCTTAGTGACTGTAAAACAATCACGCAATCCCAGCAACTTTTATAAAGAAAGAAATATAATTATCTCCGCCAGAGGATAATTAAAATAGCAAATATATTTGTTTATCTGTACTTTCTACTGCTGTGGAGAAAAAAACAACCTGTAAATATGCTGTGTGGACAACCCAAATACTTAAAGAACGTTTGTCTAGGGGTGTAATTATTTATTTATTTCCCTAATTCACAAAGACAAATCATTCACACTCTACCTAGTTAGACCCAAACTAAATCAGACTCAAAATATCTTTATCCCGGCTATGCGATTGCCTCAATTGTAGCTCAAGATCCCAGAACCAGCCCACAATTATGTGTGCATCAAATGTATCTCAAAATTATCCCGGCGAGCCGGCCAAATATTGTCGTAAATTTATTTTGAGAGAAAAGAGTCGTAGAAATAGTGGTCCGGTTTAGAGTGGAAAATGATGATGGAAAGCTCAGTGATAGAAAATGTAGAGATTTAATAGTTACTTCACAGCGTGCTGGAGGAGAGTAAAGACAGACTTATTTACGACAAATCGTGTCTCTCAATCTTCTCTTTCACTCTCCTGGTCAAACAATTATTTGCCAGTTTTCCAGACTCGCATCTGCGCGCTCACCGATTTGGTGTTTTCAAACACACACACACGACGTTGATACAAACTATATTAAACGAATAGGGGAAAAGTTGGGCTTTGGGTATATCCAACACACAGAACTAAATGAGTTTAGGTGATTTTATTCACTTTAAACATCAATCACTAAAAATATCAGATATTACATAAATTATCATAAGTACACAAATGCAAATAACAAGTTTGGGAGGGGGTGAAGAAGATTGGTATCGACTAAGCCCTTCCCGCTCATTAGACAAAGACAAACCCAGTCCAAAGATAGATAATATCAGGAACACGGGTACGTTAACCTAACAGTAAAGTTAATTACTCTGAAAGAGGTGTTACCAAGTTAGGTATAAGTGATAGAAAAAAAAAAACCTGTTCTTCCCAGCTGTTCTTCCCTTTACTAAGCAAATGGAAAGGAGGTGGTTTTAAACAGAGTTAACAAATTATCAACTATCCCACTTAAAGGAACAATGTAGGGTATACAGAAAAGATATATGTTACCAGGTAAGCAAGTTAACAAAATGGTCACACAAAAGAATTAATTTCCTGTCATTCATACACGCGCTAGCAAAGGCCTTCACTCATCTTGCTCTCACTTACCGATTGTGAAAAAATCTTGCACTCCATAGAATAACACAACAGCAGTTACACCTCAACTAAATGTATGAGTGTTTGTTCAAGTTCTAGCCCCAGATTATCGGGTAGGCGGTCAGCACATAAAAGGGTCCCGTAATCGCTGGAAAATGAATCTGTAGTTGTGTCTCTTTTCTTAATAACAGTTTCTATGGGAGGGCACGGTCTCTGATACCGGGGTGAGGATGGTGTGGTCTATTTGACTATGCCGCGGATAATAAAATTCTTACGCGTGCTGGTACACTTTATCCGTGAGGTATGGTTTAAGTCCAGTGAGAAAACTAGTCACATCACTGTTCAGGAAATTATGAATTATCTCTCTGTGTCAGTAAACTAACAAAGCTCGGGCCAGTGTTCTTCTTCCCGTTACGACTTAAGTTGTTTGATGGTGCGTTAAATTTGTCTTTGGGTGTGCTTTCTTTGCTATAAGTTAGATAGCGGAATTCCAAACATAGAATCGCCTCAAAGATTAAAAATTTACACAGTCTCAACAAGTTCTGCGTCAGGGGAACTCTACACACTGTTTATGCTTTGCTTTGCTTAGATTGATTTCTTTATTGCTTTCTTAATGCTGGGATCGCACAGGTTACGATCACTCTGTATGAAAGAAAAAAAAAGACATGTAATATACCGAAAACAAATAACCTTCTAAAGCGCGATGAATTTCCCGTTAAGCCTATTATATATATATGCTCGCGTATTTAATTATGTATTTAATAAACACTGCGCGAGTTCTAGTGGTTAAAAACACACATCTATAAAACTAAGACTTAACTGAATTTATTAATTATAAATTCCTTCGCGACTTTAAAAGTTAATTTAAGCATCTATTATCTTTTGAAATAATATAATAGATAGATCATTATATTTAAAACTGGAACTCTTGAGATGGTTTAATTAAATAGATTTAAATTAACACAAAATCCCTTGAAATAGAATGACTAGACCACTGATCACTTTACACAATATATATTTTACCGCTTTGCACAGAATTAGAAATCACTGCAAATATATATAAAATCCAGGGGAAAATCTATAACAAGATTTCAATAAAGCTAGTGCTTCTGTAAAGGTCTGGCCAGCGAGTGATAACGTGTCTAGTTCTTCATGGTCTATTTAGCTAAAATGGAATGAAAGTTGAGTGGGACATGATAAACTTGACAACTTATTTGATCTCACGAACTTTTGGGGATCTGACCGCCAAATCAAGAGATGAAGCCGCCCCCTGGTCTTCGTATCCGCTCGCTGCTGCCCGTTTCGCTTTCCCCCGTTCGCTCGGTTCCTCGATTGACACCGAGACGCGAAATTAGCGGCAAGCAACTGCGTCTCGTATCAGGGAAAACTACTGTCTTTGATAACGCCGATAGTCTCCCCTAAAATCCCTCGGTCTGTCTCTTTGATCTCGTCGCTGTATCCTACATGAGTCCCGGTGGAATGCGTTCTGGCAAACGAAAAGTTACAACAAATGTTCAGGGGTTCTAATGTTATGAAAAGATAAAGGTCCCTTTAAATCATCCATCATATCAGGGAAAATTCACTGCCGGTGGGCTGAAGGTGTGAGAGATCACACAAAAGAGCTTTTTCAGACGTTTTGTCACAGTACTCAAGAAAAACAAACATAACCAATAATAACTAATGAACAAAAACTAACAAACCAGTAAAAGAAATAAGGAACCATACACTTAAAAAAATACTGACCACAACTAGACGTACTCACACTGAACATACAGCAAAATAGTGAAAATAACGAATGTAAAAGCATGATTTATGCCAAATAAAAGCGATGAGCGAAAAAAATGAAGAAAAAGAAAGGATACTGCCGGTGGGCTGAAGGTGTGAGAGATCACACAAAAGAGCTTTTTCAGACGTTTTGTCACAGTACTCAAGAAAAACAAACATAACCAATAATAACTAATGAACAAAAACTAACAAACCAGTAAAAGAAATAAGGAACCATACACTTAAAAAAATACTGACCACTCATAATATAAGGAAAAACAATGAAGTAACGACTTTAAAAAAAAATATTCTAATATAAATTGACACCTTCAACAGCAATCAATTGCAAAACACAATAGGAATCTGAATATGATACAAATACCCCTTGTAGAAAATAATTGACAATAAATACACTAATTTTAACCGACAGTTGGGAGCCGCGCTGGTGTAATGGCTTCGGCGTTGTACTGGCGACCAGGTGTTCATGGTTCAAACCCGGGCGTCGGCGTTTGAAGAAATGTTTACGGCCGGAAATTTGACTGAATAGCCTGAACGGCTCCTGTGATAAACCCTCTGTGGATGGGAAGGAGCGAAGCTCCTGACCGGGTTGGAAGGAAAGTCCTCAGGTTCCCCAGCCTCGCAATGACATATCATTGGGCCGAAGGGCTGAAAGCCCAAGTGCCGCTGGTTAAAAAAAAAAAAAAAAAAAAAAAAAACCGACAGTTAGGTTGAACACGGTAGACCAAGATGGTGGACGAGTGGAGGTAATGACATTCAGCTGTTGCTGGCCCTCTCTCCGCCTATCACCTTTTAAAATAATGTAAAAAAGTTATCATTAATAAGTAATTCTTTGTATCGTTCACACTCATATACAGTAGAACTCCATTTATCCGAACCCCAATTATCCGAACATCCAGTTATCCAAACACTTTTTCGAGAAAAAAAAATCAGGCGCCACCAGTCATGTTAGACTACATTTTTGAATCTTTTGATGCTGCAAGCTTCAAATGTGTGCGAACAATTTGTAGAGGATGGAATGGGCTAATGGTCGGTCGCTTACGTACAGGAAGCCAGTTAGATCATAAAGTCAGTTAATATCTGGTTTACCAATCTAGTGTACGTGTGCGTTCTAGGCAGAACACTGGCTAAACAGACAGTTCAACTTAAAATAATTGTGTCTGCTACTACAGCAGAATAATTTTGGTGTGCAAGTATTTCTCTGTGCGATATGGCATCTTCCAGAAGGCCTAAAGCATATAAGAGGAACCGCAATGTTTTGTCAATTGAAACGAAAACAGAAATTATCAAGAGACTAGGAAAAGGTGAAACTGTGTCTTCACTTGCGAGGATTTTCAATGTTGGGAAAGCTACCGTCTCTGACATCAAAAGTAACAAGGATAAAATTATGAGTTTTGCATCGAAATTGGATAGTGAAAATGGGTCGAAGAAACGTAAACCATGAGACATGCGAAAGATTTGAAATTGGAAGAGGCTTTGTATATATGGTTTGTGCAAAGAAGAAGCAAAGGGGAAACTATCTCTGGTTCTCTATTGTGTGAAAAGGCACTTCAGTTCAACAATCAACTTGACTGTCCTCCTGACTTTAAGGCTAGCCAGGGATGGTTAAGAAACTTTAAATCTCGTCATGGCATACGAGAATTGGAGATCCAAGGGGAATCCTTATCTAGCGATGCAACTGCCGCTGAAAATTTTAAAGAAACATTCTTGGCTTTTTTGGAAGAAGAATGTTATTCACTCGATGATGTGTATAATGCCGATGAGACTGGCTTATACGGGAAATCATTGCCTCAGAAATCACTTGCATCTCAGCGCGAAGCAGCTTCCCCTGTGTTTAAAAAGTGCAAAGAGAGAGTAACAATTTTGGTAGCCGTTAATGCCAGTGGAAGTCATCGTTTACCGGTGCTAATGATCGGTAAAGCCAAAAAACCACGTTGTCTAAAGAATGTGACATGTCTCCCATTGTGCTACAAAGCACAGAAGAGTGCTTGGATGAATAGTGAAATATTTCTTGATTGGTATACAAATCAGTTCATCCCAAATGTGAAGAGGTTGAGAGAACAAGAAAAGAAAACTGGAAAAGTAATTCTTCTACTGGACAATGCACCATCTCATCCAGAGACGGATACATTGAATGCAGTTGATGCAAATTTTTAAGTAATTTTTCTGCCTCCCAATGTAACAGCACTGATTCAACCAATGGATCAGGGTGTTATAGCAAAGCTTAAAAAGATGTACAAGAAGGAAGTCCTGCGTCGTTTATTGTTGGCTGAAGATGAAGAAAGTGTGGTGGCGTTTTCCAAAAAGCTTAATCTCAAAGACTGCTGATATATGTTAGCTGATGCTTGGACTACCCTGTCACAAGATAATCTCAACAAGGCTTGGAATAGATTGCTTGGGAAAAAAGGAGGAAATGAAACTACTGTAGTGGACACAAATGATGATTGTATAAATGAAGTTGTGGAACTGTTTCAAGCAATGCCCGGATTTTCGGCCTGTGACAAAGATGATGCACACTTGTGGCTAGAAGATGATACTGATTCTGGTTTTCAGTTTTTGAATGACGAAGAAATGTTGTCTTTTGTGCAAGAAGAAAACCAAATACATGTAGTGACCGATGATGAAGACTCCTCAGAAGTACATGATGTACTTGTAAATTATGAAGATAACCCAAAACGTCGACCAAGTCCTGAAGAGGCCTTTATAGCACTAGAAACAGCGATGGCTTGGTACGAGCAAGAAGATGACAGCTGTTCTACACAGCTTCTGCTGTTGAAGAGAATGCGGGACTTAGCAGCCAAAAGGAGACTATCCAGTTTGGTGCAAAAGAGGATTCCTCATTATTTTAAATAGTGGGTTACATCTGTGCAAGTGCATGTATACGTAAGTTGCGCCTGGTTTTTAATCGTTTGTAATGTTATTTTGAAAACATTTCTCTTTCTTAAAAAAAATAATTAATACAAGTAGTACATGCACTGCAGTGTAATGAAAGATTTTGGTGATACAGTGATCTAATACAGTGTGGGTATTATTATTACAGTACAAGTAAATATGTTTTATAGTGTAATTTCCTTGTGATGGTTAATTATTTTTAGAAATATGTGTACATGTACTCGATACATTACGTAATCCAATTATCCGAACATTTGATTATCCGAACGATGCTCCGTCCCATGGGGTTCGGATAAATGGAGTTCTACTGTATGTATATTTAAAAAAAAAAAAAAAAGACCGACTCTACGATCACGAATGCCGACTTCGACTTCACAACCCTGGTTTTCAGTAACAGGTGCGTAGGACTGGCGAAACGTAGCTCATCAATCAGAATTTTTTGTGTTGCTTTCATATTTTTCCATCGAGCCACACGTCCATCAATTCTACTATCGACGGCATTTAAACGTGAAGCAATCGTTTGTTATTTCCTACTGTCATCCTTATATGGCACACAGTGGGGGAAACCTGTTGATTACCAGGCAGTTCTGATTCAGGAATTCCAAGGATAAGAGCGGAAGGGCAAAATGAAAGACCGCATCGATAAGGAAACTGCATAGACATTCCTCACCCCCCCCCTTTTTCTCTTCCCCCCCCCCCCCAATGAAAATGATGAGGAAGACATGGAAAGATCTTGACCTGTTGGCACGCGACAATGGACCTGACGTGTATTTGTCTAGGGCCCACGATCGTTGGGTGCATGAAAGATAATGAATAAATTGTCTTCATTAAAGCGACTAGGAGTTCTCTGACAGGTTTCAATTCTAAAGCCCTGCAAGATCTGACATGTGGAACTCATAGAAACAGTTTTCTGAGCAAAGGGAAATTTGAAATTACGCGCAAAACTTTTATTTTTTTAAATTTATTTCTTTAATTGTGGCTAAGACATATAATAAGAGACAGTATATATTAACTGACCCTCTGTTAAGAGAGAAGAATAAGGTCACAGAAAATATTTCAAGAAATAAAAATAAGCTGAATAAACCAGCAGTTATTAGATACAAGACAATTACAGCAAGAGGTAGTGAGTTTCATATGAAGGCAACAAGAAACAGCGAGTTTTAATTTAGTAAGATAGTGTAGCGTGTTAGCAAATTTGAATTAAAGCCAATGGTACAAAGAGAAGCAACTGTTAACAGTAATTTCTCATTGTTTCTTCCAGCTGAAGAGTTTCGGCAACCTAAGCTCAGTTGTTGCAGAGCTGCTCCTTAAGGCAGAAACGTGTAAAGAAACCGTGAAGCGGATCCAGGACAACAGAATTGCTTTATATTCAAATTTGTTTAGTCTGCAAAACGTCGGAAATGACCAAGCTCTGGACACCGCTGATGCTGAAGCTCGGGTATGCAGTAACTTCAGTTTCAGTAGTACTTGATTTCTTCTTTTGGTTCTCTAAAAATTTAGTGAAAGCGTATTCTCTCTAACTTCAGTTTCAGTAGTACTTGGCTGTGACAAAACGTTTGTACATGTACTTTTGAGTCCCTCTCTCACTCCTTCATCAGTTTTTTTATTTCGCATATTTTATGCACCTTTATTCATTTTTTTGCTGTGACCACTCCCAGACTTGTTTACGTTTCGCCAGGTGAATGTAATAATACCAGGGTAATTAGACCGTGCAGCGGGTAATACTTTTATCACGTAAGTCGCCTAGCCACCTTTGATAGAGGCGATCTGCGTTTGTACAATATGGTCTCGTACGATCGATGAAACGAAAGCCGTCTGAGGGATGGGCAAAGACACAAGTGATAAGTAGATAGTCGCTTCCGCAGGACCATCCCTGTTTAATTATTACAGATGACCTGGCAGAGGAGACAATCTGGGCGGAAGTATTACAGCATTATTAGAAAGAGGTCACGTGATGGAATTTTAAAATGTAATATTTTAAAACACGCGAGGCATATTATGATGAAACACCCCCACTCATGTAGTTCCGAGCTTTCGATTGGTTTGATTCAAGAGACGGAATAGACATTAGCTTTCATTGGAAAACTCGTCGGAAGTACAATCTGGGATTTTGAACTGAGACTTAGAAATATAACTAGTGAAATCGGAGTTACAAATAAGGCTGCATTGATACTTCAAGCTAGCAATTCACCAGAGCCAGAAAGAGATGGATCGGACAAAGGATTTCAAAATTATAAGTGACAGATCAGAGCATTTGGGCAACTTTAAAACTTCAAAGTAAACCTGCATTTTTAAACACAGAGACTGGAAACTTAAAGGGCCCGATCGAAGTATTTGGGCAACTTTAAAACTTAAAAAAAGTAAACCCGCATTTTAAATACAAGTACTGGAGACCTAAACAATCAGATCATCCGCCATAAGAGGAATACAAAATTTCCAGAACAAGTGATTCGAAAGCATCTAACCTAAGTTGCTAGTGTCCATTCTAAACTGTGCATGAGATTGTGTTCCCAAATGTAACTTTGAGGTAAGTGTAAACATTTGTTTTACAAATGTGAATTTGACATGTTTTCTTGCTAAGTGGTTATATCTGAGACTGGCTACCTCAACATATGAAAATAGAATATTCATAAACCACTACAGCAAGCGCTGGTGATTTCTTCTTGCTAGTCGCACAGACAACCGACAGCAGAGGTGACCCCAGACTCCGTATGGAGCAGTATTGAGTGTTGATTACATCCCATGTGCATCAAGTGTATCGTATCATTTTGTGAGATATGTAAATTGATAATTGTAATTCAGGCACAAATCATTGCATTCGCGCTGTCTAATCACATATTTTTCCCAGTTTAATCCCCAGAAGAATATTGGTGATTTCTAATCATCTTCCCTGGGTTACGCTGTGTTTACTCAAAAAATAATTTAATTATTCAGAGAGACTAACATTGGTGGGTGGACAGCGAGACAATGCGTCTATTAATTTGCAGCCCACAAATGTACTTAGCAGAGGCATTTGTTCTTGTTTTTTTGTCTAAAGTTTGTGGAACGAAGCTATCTGACTGTGCGTGATACGTAGCGGAAAGACGAAAGTTCTACGCTAAAAGCAGGGAATCAACACTAACCACCTAAATTGGACAAGTTGTGTGAAGAAGTCCCCTCATCACAGAAGAAGTGGCGAAACCACGGCTGCAGTAGTCATCGATTCTAATCTAAGTTCTTACTAAAAGGCAACTGCAAAGAACATTAACATTCCTCTTTCCAGTCTCTATGAAGATAAAACTTTTTTATTGTGTGTGTCTCTATATATATATATATATATATATATATATATATATATATATATATATATATATATATATATATATATATATATATATATATATATATATATATATATATATTTTATTTTTTTTTTCCTTTAATTTCTAGTTCAACATCAAATGTGCCGACAAGTTACCGATTTTTACAAACCGGGGCTTATTCGCGCTGTTCCACTGTAAGATTGAAATTTTTGCTTTCGTGTTTGAGACAGTGACAGCAGAAACGTGTTACAAATCTTCTATCAAACAACTCTCCTATTGTCACACTTAACTACAATCTTTCGCTCATTCAGCTCTGCGTGGGGCACCCGTCTTCAACACATGCCTGTCACGCCTTTCTATTCTGTGCTGTTCGTTCAAGATCTTTTCATAATCTCATATATTATTTCATTTCTGTCGACTATTCTCTTTCTACAATTTTGCATGGATCTGGCTACCTTCTTATGTAAAACCAATTGCCAAAGGGATAACCGCTGAAGGAGCACGTGAATACTTCGTGCGGGCTTCCTGTAAGGGGACCAGCTACAGTCATGGCTCCATGCTGCGTAAGGAGTGCAAAGAAAAATGATGACGAAGATGATGTTTATTGCAAGTTAATTGGAAACACAGAAGCCTATTATTATTATTTTTTTAAAATAAAGTTTTGCCTCGTTTTGGCGAGGCGCGTCCCGTTCAACCTAGTCGGTTATATTAAGGCGCATGTCCAAATATAAAAGACCCTCAGGTCTGAACGTTCATGTTAAAGTAGAAGCCTATTAATATTTCCTCACTTTCCTTCATATTCTCAAGTACACGTCTTTCCTATGATCTCTTCTGTGCCTTTCTTTTGTCTGTTCCTGTCCCCATTTAGGTACGACATCAAGGTTGTTGTGTCTTTACTTCCCTTTGTATCCATCGATTTTTTAAAAGTCTGGTGAAACATTCTCTTGTCACACATTGTTCTTTGTCATTTGTTGATGCATACATTTCGTCTTCTTCTTTGATCCATAACCACCAACCGTCAAAGCAGTCAGCGGCCATCACGCCTGGTGGCGTCTTGTAGGGCAGCAACAATTTGATTCCACTTTGCTCGGTCGGCGGCCATCCTTCGTACAGTGCCCCAACTGTGGTTCATTCTTTGCATTTCAGCTTCCACAGTTCTCCGCCAAGTTGTTTTTGGTCGACCTCTCTTTTGCTTTCCCTCGGGGGTCCATAGCATAGCTGTTCTTGTGATGGTATCAGGGTCCCTTCTGAGGACGTGGCCAACCCAACTCCAGCGTCTGCCAGCTATGATGGTGTGCATGTCATCCTGGTTACTCCGAATAAGTAATTCTTGGTTGCTGATGGTGTTTGGCCAAAAGATTCAGAGAATTTTCCTTAGGCATATTGTGTGGAAGGAGGACAGTTTCGACATTTCCTTCTCTGTTACTCTCCAACATTCCGCACCACAGAGAAGCACAGAAAGTACACAGCTCTCATACAGTCTTAATTTGGTGTTTGTGCTATACTGGGAAGACTTCCTAATGTTGTTGAGAACAGCAAAGGCTGTTCTCGCTTTATTCATTCTGTTGTTAATGTCCTTGCTTGTTCCGCCGTCAGGTGTTACTATGCATCCTAGATAAGTAAATGTGTCTTTCTGTTCTAACTTCTGGTTCCTTACTGTTATTGGCTCAGGATTGCCCACATTTAGTGTCATGACCTCTGTCTTCTTCAAATTGATGTTCAGGCCAACCTGCTGGCCATACTTATTCAGTCTATCGGTTTTGTCTTGAATGTGTTGATGTGAATGCGCGAGTAGTGCAGTGTCATCTGCATATTCCAGGTCTTCCAGTGTAGAAAACGTTGTCCATCTAATTCCTCTTGGACTGCCCTTCGTTGTCTGGCACATCACCCAATCTATGACTGTCAAAAATAATGTTGTTGATAAGGGGCATCCCTGTCGTACTCCTGTTTTCACTTCGACAGTTACATTACTCGATCCAACACCGCACGTAAAGTTAGAATAGAGGCTTTTTATGATGGAAACAATGCGGCTTGGAATTCCATAAAGCCCTCATAATTTTCCATAGGCTGTCCCTGTGTATGCTGTCGAAAGCCTTTTTAAAAAAAATACATTTGGGTGAGGTTTATTTTTAGTTTTTCCTTTCGGTGATTGTGAACTGTGCTGCTATTAGTCTGTATCAAATCGCTTCCCATCTATACATGCTTCCCCGGCTTCGTTGATTACATGAGAGCCACACCTCCACTACGGCGAGCGTTTTCTTCCCTATATCCTCGATAACAGCGCGATTTCTTCTGTGTTCACTCTCTTCCTTACTTGTCCATGCCACTTCATTTTCACAGTCCCAGGATGTCAATTTCAAAGTGTCTTATTACTGTTGCCACTTGTGCAATTTTTCCTTATTTTATAGTGTTCGTACATTCCAGCAGCTTAGTCGAGATTTTTTAAAACGCGAAAGGTGGGCACCAGCCAAGACTCCTATCGACTTTCTCATAGCCGCAACTTAGACCTTAATGAATAACCTTCTTCTTTCTTGGATGGCTGAGTTGCATTGTCTGAATGACTTGTTCAAACTACGCTTCCCTTTTTTCTTTGGGCTTTAAGCTTGTACAGGATAAAGTAAATAGCTGGCTTCATGTGTAACCCGACTTAGTCTCTTTCTACTATATGCTTGAAAGGTTCATCACTTGCCACCTCAACAAAAAAGGTTGGCATCAATAAATCTCTTACGTCTTATGTCTCTCGTCTTGATAGTACCCTTTTATAATAGACTTTCATTTTCATCTGTTGATGTTATCTTCCCACTTACAGCGTTGTTTTCTTTTTGCTCGGTCAGGATCATACGTTCAAACTTAGCAGCTACTGGATAATTGTGACAGAAGTATGTAAATATATTACATGATATCTACACGTTTTGCTTCCACCTGTTTTCCACCTTTTCTTGCTTATTAGTTATGCACGTTTTGTTAACGCAGTACCCCTAACTCCGATTCATTCATCTGTTTCATTCATAATTTTGCCACGCCTTATTTTTTTCTTTTCTCTATTATCTTAACAGGCACCAGGAATGTTTCAGTCAGACCGTTTCACATGTAGACAGAGAGGACGGGTCGTATATTTGTAGAATCAAGAGCGATAATTCAAAAGTTGTACCTTTTGATAGATGCACGTAGAAAGAGAAAAGGAGGAGATAGCTAATGAAGAAAATCAAGGTCGATAAGTTAAGACGTGCTTTCGGTAGACAATGGTCAGGGGAAATTAATCCGAGGAAAGGGGAGATAATCAATCGCAGTTACCCCCCCCCCCACATCCGTTCGTTCGTGAACGTAATTGGCTATAGATGAGCGGAGATTAAAGACAGTTTGCTCGCTGCCGGGGTCTGGCGGTCGGCAAAAGGTAGCAAAATTAACTTTGATTCAAAATTTGACCACAGAATTCCCCAAAGGTGTTATATCTCACCCTGGTCAGCGACTTTTTGTCTATTTCATATATATATATATATATATATATATATATATATATATATATATATATATATATATATATATATATATATATATATATATATATATATATATATATATATATATATATATATATATATATATATTCCAGCTTCTAACTCAGTTTATCTAGTACACACAAATTTTCAGGCGTCTAGCCTCGATATTCCAGATCCATTATACCAGTGGAATTTCTTAGTTTTTTCGATTGGAGATAGTCATTTTGTGTTACGGTAAATATTTATAATAGCCTCTTGAGTGATTTAATTGTTAAGTCCGGCATTATATTTCACTAAGATTTTTCTGTGCAGAGGGATTTAATTTTTAAAGTCCGTCATGATAATTCACTAGGATTTTGTGCTAATTGACTAGCGAATTAAAACGACATAAAGCTAACTTTTTAATTTAATTACTTGCTATTAACCAGTAAGAGATATTTTGGTCAACTAGTAAATGCACTATTCATTATGAGTACTGACGAAATAAATATTTATTTCTAATTCACTATGAGCAATTTTATAAATGACTAGCGCTTATTTCACGGGGTTTTTGTTAAACGATAAATAAGATATACACTTGTGGTTTTCTAATTAAATTTAATAGCCGAGTGGATATTAAATTATATCTCCACGCGGGTTATTTTTAGGATAAAATACTTATTGTGGTTAAATGTTGCATTTTTCTTCCTATAAATTTAGTACGGTTCACAACCCAAAACCTACCAGCGGCTTCAATATAAATCTGAGAAAACGAGTCTAAATACAATAGACGTCAAACAAACATTCTTATGCACCCAGCGGATCTTTGATGTTTACCTGCTCGGCTCTCTTGGTTTACCCAGAAAGAGAGCGAGAGAGAGTACCAACAAAAGGCAATAAGAATAATTGTACATTTACCTATAGCTATCCAGATTTTCTTTTTCCAGTTTTATTTACATTCAGCCCGCTGTGGCGAAGAATATCAAATTTAACATTACCTGACTACCGACCACTTGTGTTGTGGCGAGGATCTATCCTGAAGAAAAGATTTATCTACCTGACATTCTATTTTACTATCGAATATTTCAAGCTACTGTACATTGTGACTATTTTGATCTTGAAGTTGTGTTTCATACCTGGGCTAATTGCTGTGACATGAACAGAGTCAACAAAACAAAATAACAAAACAGGCGTTCATCAAATAAGAGGATTAAAGTCATTTGAGGAACTGGGGCGTATTTTGCCAAAAGAACCGACACTGAATCTGTTACCTGGAGCATAGAGATATGTTCAAGCTGTTGTCAAACACTTATTCGGTAAGCGAGAATGAAATGTGATCACATGTTTGTCAGAGCGAGTGAAAGCAGGGATGAATAATTCTTATATTGTATAACTAATATACTCACTTTGTTTGTTTTTTTTCTTTTTATGTTTGCTAATACTGTTCATTTTCAGTAGACTAACTATAAACTCTGTTCTTTACAATATAGTCAAATTCTATACCACAGTGCTAATCTTTTGACCTTTTGGGGGTTAATTAACTTCTTCTTGTGGGAACTTGTCTCAACAGAGGCGATTGCGCTTATGTGTCTGTTCCGTTATTAATTCTGTAATTATGATTTTTATATTCTGATATTTTGATAATAACTGTTGTGAAGTTTCTTTATGGTAAGTATAAGTAACATAAAACTTAATTACCTGTATCATTTAGCTCGTCCCAATATCCCTACCCCATAAATATAGTTTCATGTTTGTGCGTCTAAGTGTCGTCACTTATCTGTGTGTGTGTATGTGAGTGGTTGATAATATATATATATATATATATATATATATATATATATCTATATATATATATATATATATATATATATATATATATATATATATATATATATATATATATGTCCCAACGGGCTGATCACCCGTTTGCCAGTCACTTTGATTACGAAAACAACAACAAACGGATTGATTTGTCGTTGCCCTAAAGACGCCATTAGGCATGATGGGAACAACGGCCAAGAAAATCTATTCGCTGTTGCCCTTAAGACGCCACTATGCGTAATGGCCACTGACTGCTTTGCCGGTCGTTGGCTAAGGACGGAAGAAGAAGAAGAAATATATATATGTATAGGTATACTGTCTGATCAACAAATGTCTGTTGTAGAGATAGGCTGGACTTAGAGTATCTTCTAAATCCAGGGACAGACTCTACCTTTCCCCATTTCACTCGTGAAATCTATTTCTTTACCTTATCGCTCACTAAGTACCACTTTTTTCAGTTCTATTCAGACGGGACCAAAATATATCTTAAATACCTATCAAAAATCTACGACAATAATATTTCCAACGAGTTTGAAAAGCGGATTGAAATTGGTGTCACAAGAGATGGAAGTTATGTCGAAGCCTAAAAATTTGAACTGTATTGTGTTAAAACCTAATAGATTATGCTTTCATACGTCTTTGGCAGCGTTTTTCTATCAAATGTGCATCCAAAGTTATTCAGGTTTAGTTTTATATATACCCTGTCCTATATAACTGACACAACAAGCTAAAGATAGAAACACCACTGAGTGTAATTGTGGCACCCATAAAATAACAGCTGAACATCTGCTGCAAAAGTGCCCTTCATATGAAAAACTGAGAAAGCACATATAACCGTCATCAGTACCACTTCTGGACAAACTCTATGGAGTTACCAACAACCTCAGGCTGATCACCGCTTTCTTTAAACGTATTCGTTGGCTTTGAAAGTGTGCGTAGAAGAAATATAACAGACAAGCAATCTGGGTCTTTAGAGCAATTGACACTTTTTCCATTTACGCCCATTTTATCCAAATTTAAAAAAAGGTAAACTCCATTTTATCCTCACAAAATTAAATTGAAGAAAAAACATTATCACATCATAAACTATGGTGTTGTTGTTTTGAAGAGGTGATGGGTGAAGAGTGGGCACTTAACAGCTGACCGTTATTGCCTCTTCTCGTTCCATCTTGGTCTACCCTGTTCAACCTGAAAATTGGTTATAATTGGGGTATATAGTGTCATTTTATTTACTAATTTTGTATTCAATTTAAATAACTATTGTCTTTTGCAGTTGCTGATTTTAATTTATCATCACAAACTATATCATTCTCTAAAAGTGTCATGTCCTGTCCTGTCCCACAATATTTTTTCTTGCCCTCTGGAAATTATATAAAAGTTGTGCGCTATTAGCTTTTGCACAAACTCTTCTTCTTCTTCTTCTTCTTCTTCCGTCCTTAGCCAACGACCGGCAAAGCAGTCAGTGGCCATTACGCCTAGTGGCGTCTTAAGGGCAACAGCGAATAGATTTTCTCTGCCGTTGTTCCCATCACGCCTAATGGCGTCTTTAGGGCAACGACAAATCAATCCGTTTGCCGTTGTTTCCGTAATCAAAGTGACTGGCAAACGGGTGATCAGCCCGTTGGGTTGCACAAACTGCACGACGTTTAATATAAAGCGCATCTTTTTTTTCTCACCAAAATTTCAGTTGTATTTGAAATAATAAATAGAAAACACACATAGTACAGTGTCAAAAATCTACAGTATATTTTATTGTTTTTATTTCTAATTTGACTTTTGATTGTTTCCCTTTGATAAAAATTAAATTACGTCCCTGAAAAATTCCAGCATTAACTTTTCCCCATCAAAGTTGGAGTGTGAAAATTACATAAAAGTGGTTCGCGTATGACCATAGTACTAGACTGCACGACCCCTGAAATTGCGCGCTTTCCTTGCTAATATTCTCCAGTATGCACAATCAACGTAAATGAAACAGTTTAAAACAGGTCAATAGATTCAAATACCTGCGCATGTTAATAACATTGCGCAGATGATGCATCTGATTTGTGAAGCGTAGAATATGTCTTTTTTTTTTTTTTTTTTTGATTTGATGATGAGAAATATTCCGTTCAACCTCTGATGGGTTATAGTTTGTATATATTTTGTTGTTTCATTTCTAATAAGTCATATGTATTATAAGATGCGAAAGCAGCATTCTATAAAATGAAATGTCTTATACCCAACAACTCTTTGACAGTGGAAGTAAGAAAGAGAGTTCTCCAGTCCTGACACAAGAAAATGGGTCACGGACAATTAGTAAACAAGTAGTAAAAGCACTGGAAACCATAGAGACACGGTTTTACAGAAGAATGTTAAACATACCATGGACAGTTAAAATGAATATGTGGTTGTCATGTGTGGTGAAGTGGGATGTTATAAATATTTATAGGGGACTTAGTGTACTGACTGAGATCAGCTGTGAAGGTATATATATCTAATAAGAGTAGTGTATTATATATAACCTTGCTTGCTGCCACATATGTATACCTCAGTCAGAATTATTCTGGAATAGTGTGATGACTACGTTGTATGTCTAGGGTATGTGTATGATGAAGTGTAAGTCATAACAACAACAGACAGATAAACAATTTAATTTATTCCACCACACTTGACAACACTGTGACACTCACATACATATAACACTCTAAAGGATATCTTAAAGGAGTCATTGATAACTTTTCAAATAACAATATGTATTCATTGCTGTTATGAATGAATATGTGTCCTGATTCAAATACAAAGGGAACCAGGAATCACAATCAATTTTACTTACAAGTTATATGTACAGAATTTATCAATATGAATATTGTAATGACATATATTATTAAAAGTATCCTATGTGTGTCAGTTGTGTAGTAGTAATATGAGGTAATACTGGTTTTGTTTTGTTCAAGCTCTGTTGGTATTTGTCATCATGACTTCAATAGTTTGTCTTTATTGGACCCAGTATTGGAGATGTTCTCAGTTCCTGATATTAAAACAATTTAATTCCCCTCTTAATGTTATTTTTACAAGGTCATTTTAAGATGGGGGTACATAATTTTGAGCTCAGCTGGCCACATCAGCTTATCTTGCGTGATGGCGGCAGGAAAAGACTCCTCTGCTCGATTTCTCCCCTGGGCTCTGGAGACACCTCACTGATAGCTAAATGGACCAAGGAGTATGCTGTCCGACTCTGGATTCAGCAAAGCTCTGACCAGGTGCTGCTCAATACCATCAAGACCACGGTCCCACAATTCATGGAAACAAACACAGATACGTTGATTAGCAATGAATTCTGGCACAAATACTGGCACAAATTCCCATCTGCTTATGTTCCAGGCTTTTATTTAGCAAAAATATGAGCTGGCTTCAACGCACTGTTGCTTTATCAAGCTTATTTGAACTAGTGGTTTCGAACTAACGCTCCTAAGTGATTATATCAGCGAGTCTGGCCAATGGAGCCACGTTTCGACAAGTGTTTGAAAAAATTTTAACTTCCTACGTCTCCCCTAACAACCAAAGATAGTATTTATAGTCCGACTAATCGTGTTTAGCCTTACATATCATTCCAGCCAATCAGTTCAAATGTAACTTGTGGCCCATTTCCCGTACAATGGTGGTGTAAAAAAATCTACCACTGAGCGATTCTGATTTTGGGTGTTGTCTGACAGCACCAACATTTTATTTTGGCTATAACTTGTTAATTCCTAGACTATTTGCATAACGTTGTACATATTCTTTGTCAGCAAACCCTAAGGAACCCAAATATATATATTTAATAGAGCTAAGTGGCTGCGTTCAAAATATGCAATTTCTTCTACCTCCTGTTTCGAAGATGTGCTGTCTGGGTACTGTAATGTTTTCAAACGTAAACCCATATAATGTTATCTTTTCTAATAAGCGTTTCCCAGGTTTTTTTAAAACCTAACTCTGGGAAGGGTAGTGAATTTATCACTGTCCGTCTGAAAAAGTTAGTGCATGTGGCCTTACACGCGTGATAGTAGTAATTGTGTATCGCGCGACGCGTGTTTTGTGTTGCACGTGTTCGGCTTTATGCCTCTCCCTTCTCTCTATCCTTTAGTCCATCTGTCTTTAGTTACGCCGTGTATAAAATGGAATGAATGAAATATTTAAATTAGGTCATTGATCAGCTTGGTATCTCAATGTTTTTCCAAGAAATACAGCACACGTTTCATTGAAGAAAGCGGGTAATAATAGAGTAGGCTTTTACTATCAACGTGAAAGCGTTACAATTTGCAGACGAAGCATAAAACAAAGGGGATTTCGAGTACAGTCATTGTGACAGCACTGTTCTTTACCATTGCTCTTCTCTTTATTTATTATATGTATTTATTAGGCTTTATATTTACTTGATAATTTATATATGTGGATTAGAATATTTCACGACACCTCCCCTCTTAAAACAGACATTATATGTCAGTCCTTTATTCTATATACACATAGATAAATGTAAGTCAACTTGACTTTACTCTGCTGTGGTGCTATCATGGTTTTATGTAGTTGGGTCCATTCAGAGTAGGCACTACTCATGAAATCTGCCTCAGACTTCTACAACCAATAATATATTTCGGTTATGTTACTGAACAGCCGCAAGTGTGAGTGCTTGTCTTAATGCTGCTTCGCAACCCGTATTCACCATTTCTCTTCTCTGAGTCTGCGCAATGACATGTCCAGAGAACATTATATTTCCCTCAAAATGTACGTTATGAGGAGATAACATATACCTGGTGATAGCAGAGTTTTCGTAGTGGATCCCATAATCTTCTTATTATCCTGTATGAAACATTCGGAATATCCTCAATCAAAGAGGCAACTCAGGGATTCATTACGTTCCTCCGAAATGTTTACATCCAACAATTTTCTCATCATTCTAGAGAAGACACTAGGCGCATTCTTCAATCAAATTGGCAATCTATTAAACTCATAGTGTCCTTCTGAGGTACTAAAAGCTAGGTATGGTCTAACCTCAGGCTTTACTGGAATCTGATAGTATCCTTTACTCAGATCCACTTTTGAGAAATATTTAGCTTTATTTAGTCTGGCAAACAGCTGATTTGTATCCGGCAATGGATCCACCTGTCCTTCTGTAATAGCATTCAGTCTCCTGTAATCTATACAGAGTCTATGTTCTCCAGAGGGCTTCCTTAAGAGTACAACACCGGAACTATACGAAGATTCACTGTGCGAAATAATTCCTTCCTTCAACAGATAGTCTATCTCTTCCTTCAAAGCTTTCTCCTTAGCAAACGGAATCGAATATGTTTTCATACAGACAGGTGTGGGGTCTATCAGTTTCATATCATATTCCAATAGGTTTGTATGCCCTGGTCGGTCTGTTAACACCTCTGCATGATTATTTAGAAACCTGTTGCACTCTCTCTTTCTGAGTTTTCGTTAAATGTGTACTGATTTTCACCTGTGCTGCTGTCTCACAGGGGTGTAATGGATATTCAAATGATGAAAGTGGTTCCTTTTTCATCTCCATGGCGATGGACAAGGTCAACAAGTGTGTCTCTTCCTGATGTTCTCTTTCCAAATATTTCTTCAGGAGATTCACATGATAGATTTTTTCTTTCCCCTTCTTATCTATCTTATAATTTGTTCTAGATACCTTCTCTAAAACTGTATATGGACCCTGCCATCCAATTTGTAACTTATTCTGACTCCCGGGCAAAAGAAGCAGTACTTTCTCTCCCACAGCCAAATTTCTGTCTTTCGCCTTCCTGTTATAATAGGCAGCATGTTTCTTCCTGGCTTGTTTCAAATTTTCATTGGCAAGTTTCCAGCCAGTTTTTTAAACGAGTGGTCAGCTCATTCACATATTGGTATGAAGATGTAATGTTTTCCTCTGCCTTTTCATCAGTCCACGTTCTTAACAAAGCTACATATGGACCTTTAATTGTGTGGACCTATTTGTCCATGCACCGGTATGGTCTCTTCCACTCGAAGCTCTATAGTGATGATTTTTCCTCCCAGAATTATCATTCACAAAACGACCGCTACCAATTTTTCTTTTGGGGCTTTCTCCCCACTTAAAATTCTTGATGAGAGATTTCCTCTCTACATCCTCTTCCTCCAGTTTGTTTAAGTCCGATTGAGGGATTTTCGGCTTAGCCTGGGGTAAGACATCTTTTTGCACTCTCCGCATAGTGGCCATTGTAAAACAGTTAAGTGAAGCTTGTCCGTGAAAAGGGGCTTCCCATTCCATTTGGTCCACTTTATCAACTCTCTTTTTCTTTTTATTATCAGGCCTAATAATTTTGCCCCGTGGCGTGTCCAGGTCCTGATCCATGTTCCCACTTGTGGGTGTTCCCTCATGTGCTATGCTACACCTTTCTACAAAATTCTCAATGTCCCATCTTGCTTTGGGCCAATAATAATTGTGAGCCACCTTTTGAATGATGGTACCTATCTTCTCATGGTCCCCATCTGGTTTCACATGTAGGCTCCTTATTAAGTCTGCCCTATATCTTTTAGGAAGTACCAGTTGTCCCTGACCTTTGGATCTAGCTCCAGTCTTCCTATACATCAACTTGTTTTTCATGTAAAAATCTCCCTTGCCTGGAGTTGTATGACAAGTTGACAATTTTCTGAAACAAGGCTTGAGTGTTTTATCCCCAGCCTGTGCCTTCCTCATCTCTTCTGGAGTGGTATCCAACATAATATCCTCCTCCTGTCTTGAGGTCGACCTGACCTGAAGGGTTGCCATATACACAGGTTTCCTTCTGCAACGGTCAGTGTCATGATTGTCCATCTGACAATTCTTACACCACCTTTTTCCTTGGTTGAAAGATTTTCTTTCATCATATTTCCTTTCATCGAATTGTGGGAATTTATTTTTATTTTCATACCGTGGCCTATCAAATTGGTGCTTACCTTTGTTTTGATCCTTAGGATCAAATTTATTAAAGTTCTGTGGTGCCCTAAAGTTATCCACTTGTTTCTTTTTTATTACCTGTTACCTCTGCTTGAGCTGCTTGATACCTTTCAGCAACATTTAGCAACTCACCCAGCCTCTCTGCACCTTGTTCCATGAGAAACTTTCTCAGGTCTGGAGCCATGGACTCTCTTAGTTGCTCTATAAGGACCATTTCCTTAAGATCTTGGGTTTTCCCCAGAGAAGTCCATTTCTCCAAGTATGTCTCTATTCGTGCAGAGAACTGGTGATAGGTTTCACCTGACAGTAGTTTAGCATTCCTAAATTTTTTCCTATAGAATTCTGCATTCTTTTTCATACCTTAACAAAAGAGCCTGCTTTAGCATGTCATAATTTTCCTGATCACCTCTACTCATTTTTGCAAAAACTTCATAAGCTGCCCCACGAAGTCCTTGAGATAACTTTAAGCTCCACCTTTCTCTCTCTAACCCATACGTGGTAGCTAATAGTTCATACCTATTTAGGTAGCTCTCTATATCATCGTCTTTCTCAACAAAATGATCTAAATGAAAATTCATAGCTGAGGTTGAGGCTCCTTGGCTAGCAGTGGCATCAGAGGCAAAGGGACTGGCACCATTTTCAGGAGCATGGCCCTGAAACTCAAACTCCCTTAGTCGTAACTCATGTTCCCTTTGTAATCTCTTCTCCTCCTTTTCTGCTTCCCTTTCTGCAGTCAATCTTCTTTCTTCTGCTTCCCTTTCTGCAGCTAATTTCTTCTCTCCCCTTTCTGCAGCCAATCTTTTGTCTTCTCTTTCTGCCTCCAATTTCTTAGCCTCAGCCTCAATCTGCAACCTCTTAGTCTCAGCCTCAGCCTGCAACCTCTTAGTCTCAGCCTCAGCCTCAAATTGTAACTTCTTAATTTCCCTTTCAGCCTCTAACTTTCTTTCGGCTTCAAACCTTCTTTCTTCGCGTTCAATAAATTTGTCACATTCCGTAGTGACATAGGCAACCATAACTTGCCCATCTAATCCTAACTCTTTTGCAGTCTGAACAGCAGCAGATCGAAACTTGGCCAGGTCCGCCATTGTCTATCAGGTAAGTTTATACAATGTCTAACCAACAATTCAATCTCTAAATATATATCTAATGGACAACACAGGCACCGTGAGCTCAACCTTATTTAATTCCACCCAAGGATACCTTTTAATTCTTATATTCCCTGAAGTGAATTACCCCCAATATTTTTAATAGGGAAAGATTCAAAATCCCAAGAGCGAGACCCCAATATATGTGGTGAAGTGGGATGTTATAAATATTTATAGGGGACTTAGTGTACTGACTGAGATCAGCTGTGAAGGTATATATATCTAATAAGAGTAGTGTATTATATATAACCTTACTTGCTGCCACATATGTATACCTCAGTCAGAATTATTCTGGAATAGTGTGATGACTACGTTGTATGTCTAGGGTATGTGTATGATGAAGTGTAAGTCATAACAACAACAGACAGATAAACAATTTAATTTATTCCACCACACTTGACAACACTGTGACACTCACATACATATAACACTCTAAAGGATATCTTAAAGGAGTCACTGATAACTTTTCAAATAACAATATGTATTCATTGCTGTTATGAATGAATATGTGTCCTGATTCAAATACAAAGGGAACCAGGAATCACAATCAATTTTACTTACTTACAAGTTATATGTACAGAATTTATCAATATGAATATTGTAGTGACATATATTATTAAAAGTATCCTATGTGTGTCAGTTGTGTAGTAGTAATATGAGGTAATACTGGTTTTGTTTTGTTCAAGCTCTGTTGGTATTTGTCATCATGACTTCAATAGTTTGTCTTTATTGGACTAGTATTGGAGATGTTCTCAGTTCCTGATATTAAAACAATTTAATTCCCCTCTTAATGTTATTTTTACAAGGTCATTTTAAGCTGGGGGTACATAATTTTGAGCTCAGCTGGCCACATCAGCTTATCTTGCGTGATGGCGGCAGGAACAGACTCCTCTGCTCGATTTCTCCCCTGGGCTCTGGAGACACCTCACTGATAGCTAAATGGACCAAGGAGTATGCTGTCCGACTCTGGATTCAGCAAAGCTCTGACCAGGTGCTGCTCAATACCATCAAGACCACGGTCCCACAATTCATGGAAACAAACACAGATACGTTGATTAGCAATGAATTCTGGCACAAATACTGGCACAAATTCCCATCTGCTTATGTTCCAGGCTTTTATTTAGCAAAAATATGAGCTGGCTTCAACGCACTGTTGCTTTATCAAGCTTATTTGACTAGTGGTTTCGAACTAACGCTCCTAAGTGATTATATCAGCGAGTCTGGCCAATGGAGCCACGTTTCGACAAGTTGTTTGAAAAAATTTTAACTTCCTACGTCTCCCCTAACAACCAAAGATAGTATTTATAGTCCGACTAATCGTGTTTAGCCTTACATATCATTCCAGCCAATCAGTTCAAATGTAACTTGTGGCCCATTTCCCGTACAATGGTGGTGTAAAAAAAATCTACCACTGAGCGATTCTGATTTTGGGTGTTGTCTGACAGCACCATCATTTTATTTTGGCTATAACTTGTTAATTCCTAGACTATTTGCATAACGTTGTACATATTCTTTGTCAGCAAACCCTAAGGAACCCAAATATATATATTAATAGAGCTAAGTGGCTGCGTTCAAAATATGCAATTTCTTCTACCTCCTGTTTCGAAGATGTGCTGTCTGGGTACTGTAATGTTTTCAAACGTAAACCCATATAATGTTATCTTTTCTAATAAGCGTTTCCCAGGTTTTTTTTAAAACCTAACTCTGGGAAGGGTAGTGAATTTATCACTGTCCGTCTGAAAAAGTTAGTGCATGTGGCCTTACACGCGTGATAGTAGTAATTGTGTATCGCGCGACGCGTGTTTAGTGTTGCACGTGTTCGGCTTTATGCCTCTCCCTTCTCTCTATCCTTTAGTCCATCTGTCTTTAGTTACGCCGTGTATAAAATGGAATGAATGAAATATTATAATTAGGTCATTGTTCAGCTTGGTATCTCAATGTTTTTCCAAGAAATACAGCACACGTTTCATTGAAGAAAGCGGGTAATAATACAATAGGCTTTTACTATCAACGTGAAAGCGTTACAATTTGCAGACGAAGCATAAAACAAAGGGGATTTCGAGTACTGTCATTGTGACAGCACTGTTCTTTACCATTCTTCTTCCTTTCTTTATATGTATTTATTAGGCTTTATATTTACCTGATAATTTATATATGTGGATTAGAATATTCCACGACATCTCCCCTCTTAAAACAGACATTATATGTCAGTCCTTTATTCTATATACACATAGATAAATGTAAGTCAACTTGACTTTACTCTGCTGTGGTGCTATCATGGTTTTATGTAGTTGGGTCCATTCAGAGTAGGCACTACTCATGAAATCTGCCTCAGACTTCTACAACCAATAATATATTTCGGTTATGTTACTGAACAGCCGCAAGTGTGAGTGCTTGTCTTAATGCTGCTTCGCAACCCGTATTCACCATTTCTCTTCTCTGAGTCTGCGCAATGACATGTCCAGAGAACATTATATTTCCCTCAAAATGTACGTTATGAGGAGATAACATATACCTGGTGATAGCAGAGTTTTCGTAGTGGATCCCATAATCTTCTTATTATCCTGTATGAAACATTCGGAATATCCTCAATCAAAGAGGCAACTCAGGGATTCATTACGTTCCTCCGAAATGTTTACATCCAACAATTTTCTCATCATTCTAGAGAAGACACTAGGCGCATTCTTCAATCCAAATGGCAATCTATTAAACTCATAGTGTCCTTCTGAGGTACTAAAAGCTAGGTATGGTCTAACCTCAGGCTTTACTGGAATCTGATAGTATCCTTTACTCAGATCCACTTTTGAGAAATATTTAGCTTTATTTAGTCTGGCAAACAGCTGATTTGTATCCGGCAATGGATCCACCTGTCCTTCTGTAATAGCATTCAGTCTCCTGTAATCTATACAGAGTCTATGTTCTCCAGAGGGCTTCCTTAAGAGTACAACACCGGAACTATACGAAGATTCACTGTGCGAAATAATTCCTTCCTTCAACAGATAGTCTATCTCTTCCTTCAAAGCTTTCTCCTTAGCAAACGGAATCGAATATGGTTTCATACAGACAGGTGTGGGGTCTATCAGTTTCATATCATATTCCAATAGGTTTGTATGCCCTGGTCGGTCTGTTAACACCTCTGCATGATTATTTAGAACCTGTTGCACTCTCTCTTTCTGAGTTTTCGTTAAATGTGTACTGATTTTCACCTGTGCTGCTGTCTCACAGGGGTGTAATGGATACTCAAATGATGAAAGTGGTTCCTTTTTCATCTCCATGGCGATGGACAAGGTCAACAAGTGTGTCTCTTCCTGATGTTCTCTTTCCAAATATTTCTTCAGGAGATTCACATGATAGATTTTTTCTTTCCCCTTCTTATCTATCTTATAATTTGTTCTAGATACCTTCTCTAAAACTGTATATGGACCCTGCCATCCAATTTGTAACTTATTCTGACTCCCGGGCAAAAGAAGCAGTACTTTCTCTCCCACAGCCAAATTTCTGTCTTTCGCTTTCCTGTTATAATAGGCAGCATGTTTCTTCCTGGCTTGTTTCAAATTTTCATTGGCAAGTTTCCAACCAGTTTTTAAACGAGTGGTCAGCTCATTCACATATTGGTATGAAGATGTAATGTTTTCCTCTGCCTTTTCATCAGTCCACGTTCTTAACAAAGCTACATATGGACCTTTAATTTCGTGGACCTATTTGTCCATGCACCGGTATGGTCTCTTCCACTCGAAGCTCTATAGTGATGATTTTTCCTCCCAGAATTATCATTCACAAAACGACCGCTACCAATTTTTCTTTTGGGGCTTTCTCCCCACTTAAAATTCTTGATGAGAGATTTCCTCTCTACATCCTCTTCCTCCAGTTTGTTTAAGTCCGATTGAGGGATTTTCGGCTTATCCTGGGGTAAGACATCTTTTTGCACTCTACGCATAGTGGCCATTGTAAAACAGTTAAGTGAAGCTTGTCCGTGAAAAGGGGCTTCCCATTCCATATGGTCCACTTTATCAAATCTATTTTTCTTTTTATTATCAGGCCTAATTTTGCCCCGTGGCGTGTCCAGGTCCTGATCCATGTTCCCACTTGTGGGTGTTCCCTCATGTGCTATGCTACACCTTTCTACAAAATTCTCAATGTCCCATCTTGCTTTGGGCCAATAATAATTGTGAGCCACCTTTTGAATGATGGTACCTATCTTCTCATGGTCCCCATCTGGTTTCACATGTAGGCTCCTTATTAAGTCTGCCCTATATCTTTTAGGAAGTACCAGTTGTCCCTGACCTTTGGATCTAGCTCCAGTCTTCCTATACATCAACTTGTTTTTCATGTAAAAATCTCCCTTGCCTGGAGTTGTATGACAAGTTGACAATTTTCTGAAACAAGGCTTGAGTGTTTTATCCCCAGCCTGTGCCTTCCTCATCTCTTCTGGAGTGGTATCCAACATAATATCCTCCTCCTGTCTTGAGGTCGACCTGACCTGAAGGGTTGCCATATACACAGGTTTCCTTCTGCAACGGTCAGTGTCATGATTGTCCATCTGACAATTCTTACACCACCTTTTTCCTTGGTTGAAAGATTTTCTTTCATCATATTTCCTTTCATCGAATTGTGGGAATTTATTTTTATTTTCATACCGTGGCCTATCAAATTGGTGCTTACCTTTATTTTGATCCTTAGGATCAAATTTATTAAAGTTCTGTGGTGCCCTAAAGTTATCCACTTGTTTCTTTTTATTACCTGTTACCTCTGCTTGAGCTGCTTGATACCTTTCAGCAACATTTAGCAACTCACCCAGCCTCTCTGCACCTTGTTCCATGAGAAACTTTCTCAGGTCTGGAGCCATGGACTCTCTTAATTGCTCTATAAGGACCATTTCCTTAAGATCTTGGGTTTTCCCCAGAGAAGTCCATTTCTCCAAGTATGTCTCTATTCGTGCAGAGAACTGGTGATAGGTTTCACCTGACAGTAGTTTAGCATTCCTAAATTTTTTTCCTATAGAATTCTGCATTCTTTTCATACCTTAACAAAAGAGCCTGCTTTAGCATGTCATAATTTTCCTGATCACCTCTACTCATTTTTGCAAAAACTTCATAAGCTGCCCCACGAAGTCCTTGAGATAACTTTAAGCTCCACCTTTCTCTCTCTAACCCATACGTGGTAGCTAATAGTTCATACCTATTTAGGTAGCTCTCTATATCATCGTCTTTCTCAACAAAATGATCTAAATGAAAATTCATAGCTGAGGTTGAGGCTCCTTGGCTAGCAGTGGCATCAGAGGCAAAGGGACTGGCACCATTTTCAGGAGCATGGCCCTGAAACTCAGACTCCCTTAGTCGTAACTCATGTTCCCTTTGTAATCTCTTCTCCTCCTTTTCTGCTTCCCTCTCTGCAGTCAATCTTCTTTCTTCTGCTTCCCTTTCTGCAGCTAATTTCTTCTCTTCCCTTTCTGCAGCCAATCTTTTGTCTTCTCTTTCTGCCTCCAATTTCTTAGCCTCAGCCTCAATCTGCAACCTCTTAGTCTCAGCCTCAGCCTGCAACCTCTTAGTCTCAGCCTCAGCCTGCAACCTCTTAGTCTCAGCCTCAGCCTCAAATTGTAACTTCTTAATTTCCCTTTCAGCCTCTAACTTTCTTTCGGCTTCAAACCTTCTTTCTTCGCGTTCAATAAATTTGTCACATTCCGTAGTGACATAGGCAACCATAACTTGCCCATCTAATCCTAACTCCTTTGCAGTCTGAACAGCAGCAGATCGAAACTTGGCCAGGTCCGCCATTGTCTATCAGGTAAGTTTATACAATGTCTAACCAACAATTTAATCTCTAAATATATATCTAATGGACAACACAGGCACCGTGAGCTCAACCTTATTTAATTCCACCCAAGGATACCTTTTAATTCTTATATTCCCTGAAGTGAATTACCCCCAATATTTTTAATAGGGAAAGATTCAAAATCCCAAGAGCGAGACCCCAATATATGTGGTGAAGTGGGATGTTATAAATATTTATAGGGGACTTAGTGTACTGACTGAGATCAGCTGTGAAGGTATATATATCTAATAAGAGTAGTGTATTATATATAACCTTGCTTGCTGCCACATATGTATACCTCAGTCAGAATTATTCTGGAATAGTGTGATGACTACGTTGTATGTCTAGGGTATGTGTATGATGAAGTGTAAGTCATAACAACAACAGACAGATAAACAATTTAATTTATTCCACCACACTTGACAACACTGTGACACTCACATACATATAACACTCTAAAGGATATCTTAAAGGAGTCATTGATAACTTTTCAAATAACAATATGTATTCATTGCTGTTATGAATGAATATGTGTCCTGATTCAAATACAAAGGGAACCAGGAATCACAATCAATTTTACTTACAAGTTATATGTACAGAATTTATCAATATGAATATTGTAATGACATATATTATTAAAAGTATCCTATGTGTGTCAGTTGTGTAGTAGTAATATGAGGTAATACTGGTTTTGTTTTGTTCAAGCTCTGTTGGTATTTGTCATCATGACTTCAATAGTTTGTCTTTATTGGACCCAGTATTGGAGATGTTCTCAGTTCCTGATATTAAAACAATTTAATTCCCCTCTTAATGTTATTTTTACAAGGTCATTTTAAGCTGGGGGTACATAATTTTGAGCTCAGCTGGCCACATCAGCTTATCTTGCGTGATGGCGGCAGGAACAGACTCCTCTGCTCGATTCTCCCCTGGGCTCTGGAGACACCTCACTGATAGCTAAATGGACCAAGGAGTATGCTGTCCGACTCTGGATTCAGCAAAGCTCTGACCAGGTGCTGCTCAATACCATCAAGACCACGGTCCCACAATTCATGGAAACAAACACAGATACGTTGATTAGCAATGAATTCTGGCACAAATACTGGCACAAATTCCCATCTGCTTATGTTCCAGGCTTTTATTTAGCAAAAATATGAGCTGGCTTCAACGCACTGTTGCTTTATCAAGCTTATTTGACTAGTGGTTTCGAACTAACGCTCCTAAGTGATTATATCAGCGAGTCTGGCCAATGGAGCCACGTTTCGACAAGTTGTTTGAAAAAATTTTAACTTCCTACGTCTCCCCTAACAACCAAAGATAGTATTTATAGTCCGACTAATCGTGTTTAGCCTTACATATCATTCCAGCCAATCAGTTCAAATGTAACTTGTGGCCCATTTCCCGTACAATGGTGGTGTAAAAAAAATCTACCACTGAGCGATTCTGATTTTGGGTGTTGTCTGACAGCACCATCATTTTATTTTGGCTATAACTTGTTAATTCCTAGACTATTTGCATAACGTTGTACATATTCTTTGTCAGCAAACCCTAAGGAACCCAAATATATATATTTAATAGAGCTAAGTGGCTGCGTTCAAAATATGCAATTTCTTCTACCTCCTGTTTCGAAGATGTGCTGTCTGGGTACTGTAATGTTTTCAAACGTAAACCCATATAATGTTATCTTTTCTAATAAGCGTTTCCCAGGTTTTTTAAAACCTAACTCTGGGAAGGGTAGTGAATTTATCACTGTCCGTCTGAAAAAGTTAGTGCATGTGGCCTTACACGCGTGATAGTAGTAATTGTGTATCGCGCGACGCGTGTTTTGTGTTGCACGTGTTCGGCTGTATGCCTCTCCCTTCTCTCTATCCTTTAGTCCATCTGTCTTTAGTTACGCCGTGTATAAAATGGAATGAATGAAATATTTAAATTAGGTCATTGATCAGCTTGGTATCTCAATGTTTTTCCAAGAAATACAGCACACGTTTCATTGAAGAAAGCGGGTAATAATACAGTAGGCTTTTACTATCAACGTGAAAGCGTTACAATTTGCAGACGAAGCATAAAACAAAGGGGATTTCGAGTACTGTCATTGTGACAGCACTGTTCTTTACCATTCTTCTTCCTTTCTTTATTATATGTATTTATTAGGCTTTATATTTAATTGATAATTTATATATGTGGATTAGAATATTCCACATCATGGAAGAGGCCAATGTGCAAAGGAAACGTATTCCTTAGGTTTCGAAAAAAGTGGCGGGATAAACGTTGACACAGTCTACTAGGGCAATATTTTAAAAGATACAAACATTTACGAGAAATGTTGTCATAAAAGAACTATAAATTAGTCCATTTCCGTTCCATTACATCAAAATCACTTCTCCCCATGTCATGTGGAAGGCTGCTCCATGGCTTTATATTTAATGCAGCCAGATAATTTTTACTACAAAGATCTAATGACGGTGACCTGTAATGTAATGACCAAAGTAGAAATAGGGCCGTCTGTAATGCATGTAACAGGTAGATCACACTATAATTAAAAACCTGTCAATTGTGACGGGTTACATACTAGTGCTATTTAATTCTCCAAGAACGTCCGTCCCGTTCCACACAAACTATTTGTTGCAGTGTGGAAATTGTATAGAAGTCGAGCGCTTCTGGTCTTTGCACTAAAATGCACGACGCTTAATATAGCACGCATCTTTTGCGAACCAAATTTGCAATTCTATTTCAAAAAATAAATTAAAAATATGTAGTAAAGAGTAAAAAAAAATATATACATATTTTATTGTTTAATTTTGTTTTCTTTAATTGTTTCCCCTTGACGGAGGATAAATTACATCCCTTGAAAAAGCAACAATTTTTGTATTCTCCTTCCACAGGAACGATTCTAAAAGGTTAGTACTTTTGCTTTAGTTCTTTCCCCGTCATTATTTTGACAGGTATATTTACTAGTTATTAATGATATTCTTAACGCAAATTTTCGCTTGCAGATCGCAGCCGGGGATCAGCTGCTAAACGAAGTGCGTGAAGTTAGAGCCAGAAATGATGCCACGATCCAGGAGCTTAATTACAACGCGCGCATACTGGTCGACATTCTCAACCGGGGCGACGGTAGAATATTTGTTTTCTTTCCATATTTGTCTCGTATTACTTCTATATTTTCATCTTCATTTTTCTACCATTTAATCGCCCAGACTCTTCCTCTAACGCTTTTCAAATGTTGCTCTATCTTTTCCATACTTTTTTTTGTAACTTCTTTTTCCCTGTTATTCATCTCTTCTTCTTATTTAATTCTCCTTTCACTCCTTTTTCCACAAATTTTTCCGAATACTGTATTACTTTTAAATCTTTATCCTTATACACTTCACTTTTTTTTCAATCTATTCTTCCTCTCGAGCATCAGATTGGCAGAGTGGTTACAGCGCTGACCTCTCGCCGCAACGGTACCTGGTTCAAAACACACTGCTTCAGTCTACCCAGCTGTAAAGAGATTCGTGATTCTGCTCCTGAGTTAGGGAAAGCAAAGGCAGCTAGAAAGGAAACTGAACACCTCTTCTCTCAAAGCTGAACCTAGTATCGTGAAGTCTCTTACACATCATTCCCCTACAGCAGTATTCGCTACAGGATTACCTTTACCTATTATTCTCCCTCTCACACTGCCTTCAAGGTTCCTCAAACAAACGTTCAAATGTGTCGCCATCACATTTTTATGCAGGACTGGGAGGTCAAGGCGTATTTCGAGCGTTGTTATACCCATTAAATATGGGGAAAGGGGGGGGGGGGGGGGAGAAGGGGTCGGCAAACGGTCGATCGCATTCTGACAGTGGAACACGGTCCTTGGTTTGATGGATCTTTAAATGACAAAGACGAAAACAGAAAGAATTTATAAGCTTTGGAAATTTTGAATTAGCCCTCTCCCGCAGGAATTTAAAGGTACGCCTCCCCCTCCTTCCGTTCCCAGTGAAAACCCATGAACTAGCTTACTGAATTTCATTTTATTCGTGAAGTGCTCAAGATAGAAATAGGATTTTCATTAAAGTAAAGTTAGCATTCGGTAAAATATAATTTATTTGACTTTTTCACCGGTCTATTGATAATAGTGGAGGAAGTAAATCCTTCGGAAAAGTTAAATATCACAATATATACTTAAATACACCTGCTTATCACTTGCTAATTACAACTACAAAATCTGTTTATCATTGTGCATGGCTATGTACATCTTTTTATCACTGTATATAACTTTATACACCTGCTTATCACTACATATAACTATATACACCTATTCATCACTCTATAACTAGATACATCTGTTTGCAACAATATAACTATATACATCTGCTTATCACTATATAAATCATTATATTGTTTATCAATGAATACAACTGTATACACCTGTTTAATACTGTATATAACAACATACACATGTTTATCACTATATATATATATAAAAAGTGTTTGCAACTGAAGGAAAATACTAACACACTAGGCCAGATGGCCGACTGCTTAACCCTGCAAAGCTGAAGGCAAAAACAAAAGTTAGAAAGATCACTATAAGAGACTAGTTATCCGTTCATGACTCTACAAATGTCACTCTAAATCAACAGGACTTCCAGAGCTTGATGAATGGCTTCACCCAAGCATGCAAAGACATTGGCCTCACATTAAGTCTAAATGAAAACAAATGTTCTGGGTCAGGATGTGGATGTTACAGCAGTTACCACTGTTGATAGCTATGAATTGTCAGTGGTGTACCATTTAACATACCTGGGGTCTACCATCACCGACAAACTCTCTCTGGACATAGAAATTGACAGCCGCATTGGCACAGCTGCAGCCACTTTTTCTCGCCTCACAACGCGTGTTTGGGGAAAATCCAAACTTACAACGAAGACCAAAGTTGCGGTGTGCAATGCCCACCAGCGTCATCAGCTTGCTTCTATATGGCAGCCAAACATAGACAACCTTTCCTAAGCAAGAAAGAAGGGTCAATACCTTCCGTCTACATCATATCCCTGGTATTTCGTGGAAGAACAAAGATATAAATGTCGAGGTGTTGTCATGTGCTGGCCTTCAAGGCATGTATGCACTACTTAGACAGCGCAGACTACGCTGGGGGAAGGGAGGGGGGTAGGAGTAGCTACCAGGTATGGCGTCCGCCCCAAGTTCGATTCCCAGCTGAGGGAATATGATTTATGGAATTTTTTTTTTCAGAACCAGTTGTCCTAATGATGTCATACTCCCCCCTCCCCTCCCCCTCCCCCCCTTTCCGGTCTCCTGGGTAGTGAGATCGGATGCCTAGCCTTCTCGGATAAGGGCGAAAAAATTAGGAGGTCCCGCGTGCAAGCTGCGCACGTTAAATATCCTACGGCAGTTGGAAACCGTAAACAGTAGGCCTATCAGGCCGCTGCTTTGTCAAAATTTTTAAAATTAGAAACCTACCCACCACAAAAATATGTATTGAATGTGTGATTCCTATATAAACACATTAGGATTCTCGAAGATGCTACGGAGTTCGTGCACTGTGCTGAGATGCTCCTTGTATGATCTAAGGGAGGAGATCGGTACACTGATGATGTAGTCCGTGTGCAATGAAGATAGTCCTTCAAACCAGACTACGCTGACTTGGCCATGTCCGCCGCATGGAAAGATGGTCACATCCTGAAAGAAATGTTCTGCGGACAACTGGTAGAATGGCAAAAGAACGAACGAACGAACTTTATTTTCAAAGGGTTAAGAACAGTTGAGCGACCGCAGCTGAGGTTCAAAGATGTGTGCACGTGAGACATGAGGGCACTGGACATAGATCCGTAATGGGAGGATGAAACCGCCGATCGCACCAAAATGAAGATGCTCTCCATGGCGACACCTCAGGTTGGACGAAAAGAAGCTCTCACAACGGGCAGAAGAGAAAAGAAAACGTCGAAAGGAACACCTAGAAAAAAAGCAACTGAGGCCTATCACCCCAGGGGCGCATTCCCAGAGTCAGATATGACTGAAGGGGCTCTAATATATTTGTGTGTGTGTGCGTATATATATATATATATATATATATATATATATATATATATATATATATATATATATATATATATATATATATATATATATATATATATATATATATATATATATATATATATATATATATATATATATATATATATATATATATACAACAGGCAGCCGTAAGAATAGAGGGGGAAACATCAGAATGGTTTGAAGTACAGAAAGGAGTAAGACAAGGCTGTACCCTTTCCCCTTACCTGTTTAACATTTATGACGAGAATATCATGAGAAACGTAAGAGATGACCAAGAACACACAGAGTTTGAGTCATTTAACATCGGCGGGTACCAGATTCCGGAAATCAGATATGCTGACGACACAGTCCTCCTATCGACCAACCCAGAAGGACTTGAACAATTAATTCTGTCCACCAAAAAACACAGCGAGGCCCAGAATCTATACCTAAACACCAAGAAGACCAAAGTATTGACAACAGACAGAGTAAAGACCAAACCAGAAATTGAAATTGATAACGAAGAACTGGAAAGTGTTAATGAATTCGAATACTTAGGATCAATCATCAACAGCTCTGGCGACTGTGCAGTAGAAATTAAATAAAGACTTGCAATTGCTTCACATAAACTAATACAGATGAAAAACCTATGGCAAGGCACAAGTAAAAAAACAAAGCTACAACTGATCAGAGCATGTATATTCCCAGTAGCAACATACGGCTGCGAGACTTGGACACTCAATAAAACAGTTTCAAAAAAGATTACATCATTCGAAATGAAATGCTACAGAAGGATGTTGAGAATACCCTGGACAGAAAAAAAGACCAACAGAGAAGTACTGCACTTACTAAACGTATAGGAACATTGGCTCCTAAATACCATCGCAATAAGGAAGCTGAAATTTTTCGGTCATATAAAAAGACATAATAGTCTGGAAAAAACAGTGATGGAAGGCATGGTCCCTGGAAAAAGGGGAAGGGTCGACCTAGACGACGGTGGACCCAGGACATCACAGAGAGTCTAAACTTGTCTTTGGCTGATGCAGGTCGATTTGCCCAGAATCGTGATGCGTTCAGAGCAGCTGTAATGGAGACAACGTTCTGGAAATAATACGTCACATGATGATGATGATGATGATATATATATATATATATATATATATATATATATATATATATATATATATATATATATATATATATATATATATATATATATATATATATGTGTGTGTGTGTGTGTGTGTGTGTGTGTATATATATACAGTACTTTGCAAAAAAATTGGCAGTCGTAGTTTCGCAACTCAGCACACTCATAGAAGCAAATAATAATAAAAACTGTATGTCCAGAGGAAGATTGGTATCTCCCCTATCTATTAACAGTGGTTTCAGTACAATATAATGTTGCCTTCTCCAGCAAGGCAAGCCTGGATGCGGCGAGGCATACTTCCCACAAGTGTTTGTAGGTAATTGTGAGTCAGACTGTCCCAATATTTTTCAGCTACCTTCTTCAATTGTTCAACGTCTCTGAGTCCACTCTTTTTAAAATGATTCTTGAGTAGTGCCCAAACGTTTTCAATTGGGTTTTGGTCGGGACTGTTGCTGGGCCACTTCAGCACTATCACATTCTTCTCTTGCAGCCATGCTTTGGTGGTATGAGCTGTATGCTTTGGTGGTATGAGCTGTATGCTTTGGGTCACTGTCATGTTGAAATGTGCACCCATCGGGGTACATGACCCACATAAATGGCATAAGGTGTCCCTCTAGTATGTCGATGTACCTTTCTTTCGTGAGAATTCCTGTGAAAACACAAAGTGGGGTGGCACCTCTTGCTGACACCCCTCCCCAAAGATGGAATTTCTGGGTATGTTTCGGTCCCTGGTTCACAGGCGTTACAGAGTCTTTCGTCCAAATATTTATTTGGGCAGGATAAGACCAAACAGAACATTCATCTGAAAAAATCACATTGTCTCATGACAAATTTTGGTGTTCGTGGCACCAGTTCAAGCGCATCTGTTTGTGAGACTCTGTGAGCACTGGTGACGAAATTACCCGCTTTTTTGTGCAATTCATCCTATGTAGCTTCCGGTTGACAAAGGCATTAGATACCTCTGGGCTTCCCAACTCGATCATGCGCTGCCGTATGTTTTCTACACTCTTCATTGGCCCAGCCCGAACGATTTGGGCGAGACGCCGATGGTCCTTTGTGTCCAAACTTTTTGGCCTCACCCTACCTTCTTTTCGCTCGATTCTATTACCTGCTTTTAATTTACTCACAAATCTGTAGACAGTCCGCTCAGGAATGTTCACGGTTTTAGAAATGTTGGAACATGTTTGATTTCCTTCATTCCAAAGCTGTGACATTAACATACACTTTGATTTTGTATCCATTTTCTGCCACTAGCATTAGAAATTGTCGTCTGCTCTATTATCAAGGGACTTTACTCTCCGCTAATTTTTTTTTACTTTTGGTAGTGTTTGCTCACTTAAGTGGAGTGCAAATTTGGGGCAGAACATGCATATTTCATTGGATTTCAGCATATTTAGCTGAGCAATATGACTGCCATTTTTTTTGCAAAGTACTGTATATATCTGTTTACCACTCTATATAACAAGTTACACATGTACATCAATGTATATAACTATATACTTATCTTTTTACAGCCCAATCCTACACCGTAGTGCTGACTCCCCAGAACCCGGTAGTGAATGTCACTTACACTACACCCTTCCTCGTGACACCTCCACTGACATATTGCTTCACCGGATTTGATTATGATTACGTTCCGGAAGGAAACAATGCTGAGTATGGTAAAGGATATGACAAAGGAAGCCCTAGACAAGACTCCCTGTACCCTAGGCTCAAGGTAAGCTCTTTTTTTTCAAACAGGGAGATAAATAATCAGTTAAGTATACAATAAATAAGTACTGGATATACATGAACACGCATACATTCATATTTACTGTATATGTGCTTGTAAGTATATATATATATATATATATATATATATATATATATATATATATATATATATATATATATATATATATATATATATATATATATATATATATATATATATATAATACATACACATACGCAATTATCATCGTCATTATCACCTGTGCCCTTCCGGATTTACGGACCCTGGAATATATTATCCAAACCTGCCCAGCCCACATTCACCTAAGACATCAAACCTGCCAATAGGTTGCATAGCTGAGGCAGGAGCTATGAGGCTGCCGCAAGGACCCGGAAGTGACTATAGATTTCGTCCTGCCGACAAGCCTGCAGGTTTAGCATTTCTACAAATAAAACGTAGAAGAAGACACATATTGCTCTTGTCCACCAAGGTACTCAGGCCTCCAACAAACTGAAGTACGCCTGTTCCGTGCCATCAATCCCAGGTCTTCCTCATCCATTTCATATATGCCTCCAGTCCTCTTCTCAGTGTGTTTTTCAATCTTCCTCTACCTCATCTTTCCAAGGGATTCTAGAACAAGGGCTTGGTAACCATAAGCACAGATTTCCTGAATGTGCGTACATTACATCATCAATGTCTCCATCTTATCTCACTTTCGCTTGCCACCAGTTCCATTATGGTGGTCAAGTCGTACCTTATCAATCTTTCTATTCTACGCAAGTACCCATTTATGACATTCTACAAATGCAGTCAATTAATCAATAACTTTAGCTCTCCCAAGAAGCACAGAACAAACACGTGCCAAGCCCTCCTGTCACGTGCCAAGCCCTCCTGTCACGTGCCATCAGCTCATGATTCTTTCCATGTCTTCCTTATCATTCTTATTTCTGATTCAGTTCTCTTTTCCATATGTGTGTGTTGGGGGCGGAGAGGTGGGGGGGGGGGGCAACATCTACCTCTCTTGCCCAGAGGATTCCATACCAATCTACATATTTACAATGCCGTAAATAAATTGTTGTCGTACTCTTGTTTAAGGTTACTGGCGATGCCTACGGATTTACAGCATCAGCAGTAGACAACAGTAGCGGATACGAGTTTAAGTCACTAACAGGTCGCATCACCACCTTCGCATTTGGCAACAACATCACGGAGTATGTGGAATATAGCAACAGTTGGACAACAAACGAACCTGACCCGATTGAACTACCCATATTAATCGGATGAAGGCCAAATAGCGGTGTCTTTTCGTTAGTTAATGTTGTTGACCTGCAAGCTTGATGTGGCAAAAATAAAAATATAGTTGAAGCATGTGCCTGGACTAGAGGATTTTTTAACCCTCGAATTAATGAATGAGTGAATGAAAAAATGAATCAATGAATGTTTTCTTCATAGCATAGTGCTCTAATATCTCTACACAGGATCTCTTATTTTTGGGCATAAGCCCTAATACGAAACACATATGTCGCACGTTAAAGTATGATAGGTGTATAGATGGGTAAGTCCTGGTGAATATTATCAATAAGGTCTAGAAAAATCGGCTCTTTAAGAAAAGAAAAATACCGTACCTATTCGATATAAGAACAGGAAGGAGAGAAGGCGAATGCTCTCCACTAGATAGTGATATGTTATAAATCAGGACGACTTAATTATGTAACCTTGTAACATTGACTTCTATCACTAATATCTTGACAAAGAAAAGAGCCCACAACTTCCCTAATGAAGAATTTGCCTATATGTAAGTACTAACACAGACAGCATGACTGATACAAGCTACTTAAAAAGGAGTAACGATCAACAAGGCTATATGTTTATTTGTTAAATATATTCACAAATAGGTTAACAGAAAGTAAAGCGAATGATTATGGAAGACAGTTCACACTTAAAATATCAAATGACATATCCAAATTCCTTCTGAATTTCCTCTACTGTTTGATCATACAAGGATGTGCACAGACTGTTAAATGTAGAAGTCTTTTTAACAGTGTGGGTTATCTCAAAAGTGAGTAATTACTGCTGGAAATATCGTACGTGTAGTAGTTTAGAAAATCTGCAAGATGTATTGTCCATCAACGACTTGAAATCTTTCTAGCGTACATAAACTGTTGTTAGTTGTCTCACAAAACTGACTGCTGGGTCTTGAAGATAGCACTGACTTGACTTGAATTCTTCGCGACATGATCTTTTGGTTGAGTTAGGCTATGTACAATGAATCGTGGTTAAATGAATTTACGTCATGCAACCCACATTTTGAGTACATGAATTTACTTCATGAATTGACTCGTTGAATCACTGAACTTGGTTCAGGCAATAAGCCTTTGAGTGAGCAAATCTTGATATATAGATGAATCTAATCTGTGAGCATATGAACTTGATAAATGGTTGAATAAACTTGTGAGTTCGTGAACTTGAAAAACATATGAATAAAAATGCTGGCACTACTGACCTGTACAAATGTCACGAGAGGGTTGTTGTTATGTAAAGTATAAGGTATCCTGGACAAAGAGATGTATCAGTTGATATCAGGATAGTGCCAGATAAGAGACTGGTCTTACAAGAAGTACCCCCTTTTCTGAAAAGAATAAGGGTGTATCGTCATCAAAGGTAGGATCCAGCTGTATAAACCTCCAGGTATGATGATAGTATATGTTCCTGAATGTCTATGGGCTCCCTCTCAAGAATCCTCCCCTGATAGTATTAGTCTTATTAATATTATTATGGTTTATTATTATTATATTATTTATTATGGCTAATTATACTATGGGTACTAATTATGGTCTATCTATATATAATATGTATCAACATAACTTGGAACTCAATTTAATTAATTTCAGCACGTCTGATGGTACATATTTACAATTTATTTAACCTTTACCGTTTCTCTTTTTGGTTAGGTAAATTAGAAGAAATTGAAATGTATTTTCAACATAAAATAAATTAACATAGACAAATTAATTATCAAACAGAATCCTGTACTTAAGTTTCTAATTTTCTACACATATTAATATTATAATTCAATATGGTTTATCACTAATGTTGAACTGTGAAGGTAGTAATATATACATTCTGTCCATAAGTAATCATCCTTCACTGTGTTTTTATTACTTTGTATTTTATTTTCTAGTGGTTTATGATGAATAGGCTGACCAGTGGCTTTGTGTTGCCTCTTAACTTGTATTATAGAAATCAATCACACTCCCGCCATGGACTAACACGTCTGTAAATTGCTAGGCAGTGGAAGCTGAGTAACTGGCTCCAATGACTTCAAGAGCACTCGCATGTTACGGTATATGATATTAACGCCGTCTGCTAAAGGTTAGCGGACGTGCAAATGTAAAGGTTAAGACATTTAATATATTGCGATAGATGTTTCAATTATTGAACGCTCCATACACGATCGATTATGACGTGTCTAGCGTTGTTTAGGACACAGTCGGTAACTAGGAGACGCTACCCTTTGTTACTTGACCGCCAAGCTGAATAGCTGCGTTTTTCTAACCTTCCAATTCAATGGCATGATATAGCCATTTATATGTGCATTTTTGATGGACCAGGGTCAGTCCTAGAACTCTATATGAGAGGAAAATTTATGGAGGTTAGTATTTAACTAGAATTCTCAGAAGGAGGAGAATAATCGTCAAATTCGTATGAAATATTCAGACTCGCAGTCTCACTGTCGGCAGGTAGCCATGTCTAGCTGCGCGTGCATATAGCTGTGATGTTCTGACGACAATACTGCATTGTATCCTTAAACGGACATTGACACGTAAACCAGCAGTCTACGTTATTTATTAATTTATGCATGACTTATAAGGACTTATGTTCTGTTCCTGTTTGAAATGATCATCCTGTGTGTACATGTGATTAAATATTACGGACTCAATCTGAAGGCATTAATTACTTCATTAATGTTGCTGAGTTCAAGTTACATGAACTACTTCTTCATACCATGCTACTGAGTTGTATGAACACCTTCACCCTAATTCGCGTAATACTAAACAAAGCACGATTAACAAGAGATCACTAAAGTAACCATACTCAGTGCATGATCTTCAACCGGCAAATAACTCAGCAACAAAGTGGCGGCCGAATGCGGGAACGACAGAAAAAAAGAAACAAACTTCTGTTCCTTACGCACATGTTAACCACAAATATTTACGATCAATTTTCGATCACATGATCCAGTCGAAGATGACGCAGTACTCATTATAATGCCTAACAACGTGACGTCACCGAAAGTCGTGTAGGTGATCTGTCGGAGAAACCAAGCCGTTTCTAAGTCTAACCAGGGGAAACATGAGCCATTTGAAGCAAAAACATGATATGGACTACAGGAGCAGACAGTCAGGGGCTTTAGCCTAGCTGTTGACGACCTCTAGCACTGATATAAGCAACGGAAAAGATAAGTCTAGGTGTTTAACTGTTGTTATTGCAAACAGTGCTAACTGAGTCCATGCCCTCTGCCTACATCGGCATGTTTTTACCTATGTTTAATGTACTTTTTGTTGTCTTAATGTGTTGTTAATTCGTGGGAGGTAGGGAGGATGAACCGAAATTAGATTCTGTGGCTCTCACGATGCCTGAATTGATTTCGGTCGTTTCTTAGGGCAGTTAAACGATTGCACTTTTGGAAGCCCCATTGAGGTTTGCCATTGGACTGTCTGTCCAAATCTGCTGTCGTTTGACGATTTGTGTTAGCTGTACCGTTCCGTAGATAACTGGTGTATTTTATTCGTACTCAGTTCACAATTTTATTCAGTTTTGTATCATGTTCGTTAACTATTTCGTCCAGTCTCCTCTTACTATCATTTATTTGATGATTGTTAAATGGTCGTCCGTTATGAGTCCTGTGATGTCATCATTTTTTGCAGTCATTTTTTTTTTGTGTACTTTGAATATTAAGTTGACCTCGGGTCAGACCTTGACCCTTCATTTGGCTTGTGACACTTCCGCTTGTTTTATTTAGTTCATAAATTCATTTTTAATTGTGAAAATGTCTTGTTTGCGTCTTGACATTGTTTGTACCCTTTAGTTGCATCATTGTTTTGTTTGTCCTCATGATATATATTAAATACTACATTAATAATATGATATTATATGCAATAATACACTTGTAATTTAATTTAATTAATTTTTTTCTGATATTTAAGGTTAATATGGGACATTGCATAATTATGCAGTGATAGTCCAAGAAAGTAACACTACAATTTATAAGAGATGCCTAGGGCATAATAATATAATATATATATTGACCAAATAAAATAATCTTATAGTCTACCTTTGAGGTAATAGACCCATTGTATATTATTTAATATACTTTTCTGGTACTAAGAGAGTGACTTAGTACATTGAACAATATAATTACTAGGAATCATACCCAACATTATTGGATATTGAGATTAATTGTGTGATGTAATTACATTATATTTAACAGATATCATAACTATTTATGATATAGTTAGTACTTAGATACAATATTGTTACAAAATATTGTCTATTAGTTGAACTTAGACATTAGAGTTCAGTACTATTGTGATTATTTATATTGAATATTCCTAAGTTGAGTAAGTATAATAATTACTCTGAAGCTACTATTGACTATTTTAATCAGTAATTACCAATAATTACTTACCAGATAAAAGTCAAAATGCTTACTATAGACCATTTCGTTAAAATTGGTAAGGAATATGGTTATAAATCTCAAGAACTTCGTCAGTTTGCTGAGGCAGAACTGGAAAAACATAAAGCAGAAATTGAGGAACAAAAGGCTGCATTAAAGAAAGAGGAGGAGGAACGTGAGATGAAGCAAATTGCCAAGGAAAATAGATTAAGAGAGATTGCTCAACGTGAAAGAGAAGAGCAAAGAGCAATTACCAAACAGGAAGAAGAGAATAAATTGAAACGAGAGGAAATTATTTTACAACAAGAAATGGAATTGGCGCGTATTAAATTGGAGACAGCAAGATTACAAGCACAAAGTGCTGATGCAAACCAGAATAATAACGCACAAAATGGATCGTCATCCAGCCAAACTAAACATTTCTACAACTTTAAATTACCCACTCTCAACTTAAACGTGGACGACCTTTCATCGTTCCTGTCACGTTTTGAACAGACCTGCAAAACAAATCATTTGCCTGAAGAGTCATGGGTACTCAAGTTAAATGAATTCTTGGTTGGAGAACCACTGACGGCTTCTCAAAATGCTGACCCATCAATAGCAAATAACTACGGTGCTATTAAGTCCTTGCTTTTACGAAGGTTTCACCTGGACGAGGAACACTGTAGGTTGAAATTTAAGGGAATTTTACCTGAATCTCCAAAAGATTTTGCAGGATTCATTGCGAACATACGCAATACATTTAATAGATGGGTTGAACTGGCAGAAGTCAACAAATCGTACGACAAATTAGTTGATTTGCTACTACGGGATAAGGTATTATCTTCGGTTAGCCAGCCATTTTTTGCATATTTGCAGGAGCGTAAACCAGGTACTATGGACGAGTTAGAAAAAATTTCTTTAAACTACTGTTCGGCACATCCGAATGCAACCATTTCTAACTCCTCATTAAGAGAACCTCTACCTGTAGCGTCTAATATGGCCTACAATCATAATAACAAACAAAGACATCACAGTGTAGACAGAAGTAGGTTCCAAAGAAATCACAATGTTAACTTTCAGAAGGGACATAATAATGATTTCAACAATAAAAATGAGTTCATCAGAGGTAGATCACGAGATAGAAATTATTCACCTCAAACAAACTACCACAATGGTCAACATAACACTAATTATAATCGATCACATACTCCCAATAATAATAATAACTGGAATGGTAATAATCATGGCTCGAGACATCGAGATAATAGTTACTATAGAGGACGACGAGATAATTCTAACAATTATACTCGTAATCGATCTCATTCTCGGGGATCATCTCATTACAACCATAATACAGGGGCGGCAGTTACAAATAATACTACCCCTATAGCTCAGGTCCCACTTGACAATAATACAACACAGTCTTCTGCTGCATGTTTTGCTATTAATTATAATGTGGCAAATAGTTGCCAAGATTGTAATACTATTTTTTCAGAAGGCCAAGGAAACGGTGCTGAATTGTGGACACCTTCATACAGCAGTTGGTCTTTCAGCGAACGATGGCAAGGGTACCCTGATGTTCAATAGAGGATTAGTCAATGGTACGGTGGTCTCAGTTTTAAAAGACTCTGGATCAACAACCATTGGAGTTCGGCAGTCTTTGGTACATCCTAGCTATGCAACAGGGGACTATGTCCGGTGCATGACATTCGGGGGTACTATTGAGTACTACCCCACTGCCATAGTACATGTTAATACACCATTTTTTTTCAGGTAATGTCAAGGTGTGCATGCTACAGAATCCATCAGCTGATCTTACATTAGGACGCATACATGGGAGTAAAGATTGCACTCCTAAAGAAATTAATGATTGGGAGAAAAAAAATTTTGCATTCTTTTAGCAACGCTAACGCTGTTGTTGATATGGCTACACTTCGTGCCAACAACATAAATACATGTGGCACAGCAGTTTCCAACTTCACTCTCAGTACTATCCTGGAAATTGATGAAGATGATAGATCTATTGGACAACATACTAAGGATATAACTGATCCTAATAAAACTGTTGACGTTGTCAACATTGACAAAAAAATTATGAGGAAGAATAATAGGTTAAATAATAATGCTGGACTTAAAAGGAAACATAAAGTTAACACAAATAATTATGATGAAAAAGTTTTTACTTTGCCCAGCAAGGACATGTCTACGACATGTAGGAAACTTAATACCTTTGGTGATGATAGGTATCATCCTCAGTCCAGTCAGGATGATACGACATCCAACAGAAAGACAATGTCGGTGTTGAAAGGGAAGGTTAATTCTTTGACAAAGAATACATATCATCATTGTCCACTATTTCGTGACAATGATACTACATATATTGGGAAAAGTGCGTATTCTCGCACAGTGTTAGTGCGAAATCTGCCGCAGGATACTACCTGGCAGGCACTTAGAATTTTTTTTTGATTATACAGCAAACGTTAAGTTTGTTCGCCTTCTGCCATCATGCAATGGGCAGAATAGACAGGCGATGGTTACATTTCGTAACAATCGAGACGCTCGTTGGGTAATCGAGCGTGATAATGGTGTTTATTTTCATCACCGTTATCTAAAGTTACAATTAGTACCTGATTCTGCGCCACGCAGATAATGGTGTACGCTCACCCTTTTGTCTTATTTCTTGATGACTCAGCTCTAGTCAGTCATCATTTCTTTTCCTTATTGGTCATTTATTCTTATACGTCTTAGATATCAAGGGACACAAAAAGATATTTCATATTAACATGCTCAAGCAATTTCATACACGTCCTGAACACTTACAGTCAATTTTTCATGAACTAGATGACAACACAGTATCTACTTGTTATTATTCTAACTTATCCGTCATCCAGGAAGAAGAATCTTCTTTTCCTGAGGTACAGTTACCGTTACCGGTACCAGTAGTTCAACCTACTGAATCTTGGCGGGATGTAACCATCTCTTCAACGGTTACACCGCAACAGCGTCTACAGATTGCTAATCTATTACAATCTTATCCAGATGTATTGACCGACGTCCCGGGTCGCACATCGGCTATCAGTCATGACATTACTCTCAATGATGATACACCTATTCGTGTACATCCCTATTCCTTTACATTTCCTTGCTAAAACTACTAAGGAACTTGAACAGATGTTGTCTCTGGGAATCATTGAGACTAGTAATTCGCCATTCTCTTCTCCATTAGTGATTGTCCGGAAGAAGGACAATAACATCAGACTATGTGTTGATTATAGAAAATTAAATGCTAAGACTATAGTTGACAGCGAACCACATCCACTTATCGACGACTTACTGCCACGTCTATCCAACGCAACTATATTTAGTAAGATAGACTTAACTAAAGGTTATTGGCAGATACCACTGACCGAAAAGGCTAAGTACTACACCGCATTTTCCACTCCACAAGGTCTATACCAGTGGAATGTGATGCCTTTTGGGCTTGTTAATGCGCCAGCTACCTTCATTCGCCTGATGCGACAAATTTTATCAGGTAGACCAGACGTTATTACATATATTGACGACATATGCTTGTTTAGTTCGTCGTTTGAGGAACATGTTTCGGGACTTAGATATGTTTTCGACACTCTAAGGAATTATCATCTAACTGCTAAACCTACAAAGGTGCAAATCGCGTGTAATGAGATAACCTTTTTGGGACATATCATTGGATCGGGATATATCCGAACGTTACCTAGTACAGTCTCCAAAATTCTAAACATAGCAGTTCCTCAGACGAAGAAACAGGTCAGGAGTTTGTTAGGACTTGTTCAATATTACAGTAGATTCATACCAAACTTGTCATCCATCACGGCTGTATTGTCTTCATTGTTAAAAAAAGACATGCCGGTGAAGGTGACATGGACTGGTACATGCAATGAAACTTTCAACAAAATTATAAATTTGTTCTCGCATGAACCAATTTTAAGACTTCCCGATGCTTCCAAAAGATTTTTCTTACGAACAGATGCTAGTAACTACGGCATTGGTGCATGCCTGCTCCAGAACCATGATGGCGTTCTACATCCTACCTTATATATTTCAAGAAAGCTAAAGCCGGCAGAAACAATGTATTCCACAGTGGACAAGGAACTTTTGTCAGTGATATGGGCAATAACTAAACTTGAAAAGTTTTTGCTTGGTGCTCCCTTCACCATACAGACGGACCAACGTGCTGTAGCATCTTTGCGTCGATCTAATCATAAGAGCCAAAAACTCGCCAGATATGCAATCATCCTACAGCCATTTGAATTCTCCATTGAACATATTCCTGGCACTGAAAAACATTGTGGCGGATGCGTTGTCACGTAATCCTATTGACGACGAATAATCAACATTAACATTCCTAAAACATATCAACTATAAGGGAACTAACCTTGCCTTCAATTTAAACTTTATAAACACTATATGCATCACAGAATTGAACTAAAGACAATCAAGGTATACATATTGACATTGAAACTTCGTCTAACGTCCATACACGATATATGAATATTCGTTGAACAATCATGGAACAATATCTGACGACAAGTCGAACTTATTATCCTATGTGCACTTAATTCTTGGATGCTGGGATAAATGACATTTCTTTCCAACGTAAACGTTTGAACATTTTTGCCTAAAAGAATTCATCAGGATCAAGACTACGGATGGATCATCATATCCTATACTAATTAATTAGTTAACTTAACTTCTTAATTGAATTATTATCAATAAAATGAAATGTGAGAAAAAAATGAAATGAAAGAGCAAAAAAAGAGAACGAAATATAAAAAGAAGAAATTATGAAAAGAGAAAATAAATCTCACACAAGTATTAGATTAATTTTTTTTTTTAATGTACCTATACATTATTTAGTTAGTTAAATTAGATAGTTATTATTCACTAACACTTAACACACACAATTAAGTTAAACTTATATTCGAATTTCTTTCTATTTCTTCTCACTTATTTTGTCTTTTCTTCTCTCATAACATCGCGTTACATTAGAACCTTAATAATTTAACTCTTAGTTTAATTAATTAATTTAATTTTAATTAGTCAAATTAATTCCTATATGACATACTAATACGACAGACCTTACTTTAATTTAATTCTATCATTCACTATTAACATTGGACATTTTATTTAGTTGATATAATAATATGTATAATATTGATACATAATATGATTAATGTTAGATGACTATGACAAATAGTTAGTTGACATGACCGCGACACGGTTCTACTCAGAACATCGTCGGCCATATGTCACGATTGTGTTAATTTTTTTTTTTTTTTGAAAAATTGTTAAGTCGGATAGATCTTGAAAAAAAATCTATCGATTTTTTTTTTCCCCGGTGTACAGGGAATAGTTACGGTATATGATATTAACGCCGTCTGCTAAAGGTTAGCGGACGTGCAAATGTAAAGGTTAAGACATTTAATATATTGCGATAGATGTTTCAATTATTGAACGCTCCATACACGATCGATTATGACGTGTCTAGCGTTGTTTAGGACACAGTCGGTAACTAGGAGACGCTACCCTTTGTTACTTGACCGCCAAGCTGAATAGCTGCGTTTTTCTAACCTTCCAATTCAATGGCATGATATAGCCATTTATATGTGCATTTTTGATGGACCAGGGTCAGTCCTAGAACTCTATATGAGAGGAAAATTTATGGAGGTTAGTATTTAACTAGAATTCTCAGAAGGAGGAGAATAATCGTCAAATTCGTATGAAATATTCAGACTCGCAGTCTCACTGTCGGCAGGTAGCCATGTCTAGCTGCGCGTGCATATAGCTGTGATGTTCTGACGACAATACTGCATTGTATCCTTAAACGGACATTGACACGTAAACCAGCAGTCTACGTTATTGATTAATTTATGCATGACTTATAAGGACTTATGTTCTGTTCCTGTTTGAAATGATCATCCTGTGTGTACATGTGATTAAATATTACGGACTCAATCTGAAGGCATTAATTACTTCATTAATGTTGCTGAGTTCAAGTTACATGAACTACTTCTTCATACCATGCTACTGAGTTGTATGAACACCTTCACCCTAATTCGCGTAATACTAAACAAAGCACGATTAACAAGAGATCACTAAAGTAACCATACTCAGTGCATGATCTTCAACCGGCAAATAACTCAGGAAAACCGGACTGATTCTAAAGGCGACGAACTGGAACGGACTACGGACTACGACTTATGGAACTTGGAACACAAGAAGTATAAATGGGAAGGAAGAGAAGCTGGTGGAAGAGATGAGGAAAGCAAAACTAGAAATCCTGGCTATAACGGAAACGAAGAAAAAAGGACAAGGAGTCATGGATCTCGATGGCAACACGTTGCTCTACAGTGGTGTACCCATATCTGAAAGAGCTAAAGGGGGCGTGGGTTGCATTGTGGCCCAAAATCAAAAAGATAGTATCAAGGGATGGAACTTTGTCTCGGAGCGCATTATGGTTGTAAAACTAAAAGAAGGAGAAACCATAGTCAACCTGGTCATAGTGTATGGGCCAAATGAGGATGAGAGAGCAGAGGTCAAGGAGGAATTCTTCGAGCTGCTTCAAAGGACAGTGGATGACTGCCTAGATGAAGTTATCATGCTCGGAGATTTTAATGCCAGAGTTGGAAATGACCATGCTAGATGGGGTGGAGTTATCGGAAGATATGGAGAAGATACTCTCAATGACAATGGAAAGCGACTCCTTAGATTCTGCAGTGAGCAGAATCTGATCATTACAAACACAAAGTTCCCCCATAAGCGCATACATGCATACACTAGATGTGAACTAACCAAGAATGAGAAGTCAGTGATCGACTACGCCATTGTTCGGAGAAGCTCATTTAGATATGTCCGAGATGCAAGAGTCTGCAGGGGGCCAGAGATTGGAAGTGATCACTACCTGCTAACAATCAAACGAACAACTGAAAGAGTTGCTCAGCCTAGGAACTACCCAACATCACGCAAGAAACCAAGTAAACGAGCAGGAGAAATGAGCATTAGGACCTACAAGCTGAGAGAGCCAGAAATTAAGACCAGATATCAGGGGCTTATTGCTACAGCAGTGAGCAACACAGAATAGCGACCTGATGACTTGGAAACCCTCTGGAATAAATTCAAGGATATCATAAAGACAGCTGCTGCAGAAGCATGCGGTGAAGTCCGACTTGGGAACCAGAGAAAGAGGACACCTTGGTGGACAGAGGAAGTCAAAGAGAAAATAAGAGAGAAGAAAATGGCATGGAAACAATACTTAGGAGCTAAAAACACAACAGGACAAATGGAAAAATATAGAGAATATGTGACACTCAGAACAGAAGCAAAGAACAAAGTGCTAGCAGCAAAACAGAAGTCCTGGGAAGAATTTGGAGAAAAGCTAGAAAAAGATGCACAAGAAAACCAGAAATTGTTCTATAAGACCCTAAAAGAACATGAGGAAAGAAAAACAATGCCCTCTCAAATTTATAAAGGACAAGCAAGGCAAATTGCTTACTGCCCCGAAGGAAGTAATGGAAAGATGGAAAGAATATTTCTCAGAACTCCTGGATGGTGAGCATGATGAAGCATCAGAAATGATAACCACTGACACAGAAGAGGAAACCAATGATGGTAAAGATGACATAAAGATGGAAGAACTGAGGGCAGCACTAGAGAAAATCAAGATGGGCAAAGCAGCAGGGCATGATGGTATAACACCAGAAATGGTTAAGTACATGGGAGCATCAGGCGACCTATTACTCTTAAAGGTCCTACAGGCAGCATGGTGCAACAAGACCATACCAAAGGATTGGGAGATTGCCATCATAACACCACTTTTCAAAAAGGGTGACAATCGACAATGTGGAAACCATAGAGGCATATCCCTTCTCAGTGTCCCTGGTAAAATCTACTCTAGAATCCTAGAGCAGAGACTCCGACGCCTAGCTGAGCCAGAATTGGATGAGGTCCAGTGCGGATTCCGAGCAAACCGAAGTACTCAAGACCTAATCTTCACACTCAGACAGCTGAGTGAAAAGGCCCTTGAGTATAAGAGTGAGATCCATCTTTGTTTCATAGATCTGGAAAAGGCGTTTGACAGGGTCCCCTGGAGCAAACTTTGGGACTGTTTGGCAAGGAAGAATATTCCAGCACCTCTGATTCATGCTATACAGAGCTTCTACAAGTCTTGCAGAAATTATGTGAGGACAGCAAACCATAAGTCAGAAGAGTTCAGGACCACCACTGGTGTAAGGCAAGGTGATATCCTATCACCTTACCTCTTCATACTCCTTATGGACGATGTCATCAAGGCATGTAAGGAGAGAACAAGAAAGTATTCAGTGGGGTACTGGAAGATGAGACAGGTCTATATTTCGGAGCTGGCATTTGCTGATGATGTTGCCCTGATTGCTAAATCAGAGGCACATCTCCAATCCAACCTGCAAGTCTGGAAGGAAGAGCTGGAGAAGAGAGGGATGGTCATAAGCAGCTCTAAAACAAAATCCATGGTGATATCACGAGAAGAAAGAAAACATCAGATTAAGTTGGGAGAACAGGTCCTGGAGCAGGTCGACCACTTTAAATATCTCGGAGCTATTATAGACCGAAAGGGAGGCATCAAAGAAGAGTTGGCCACTCGGAAAGCAGCGGCTGTGAGACTTTTTCAGGCCATAAATCGTGGATTCCTCAGCAAGAAAGAGGTTGGTAAGAAAACGAAGATGGCTGTATACCGCTCCACCTATGTCCCAGTCTTGACATATGGATGCGAGTCGTGGGCAATGACTACAACCCACAAAAGCCAGATCCAAACCTCAGAAATGAGGTATCTGAGGAAAGTGGTTGAAGTAACAAGAAGAGACATGGTCCGCAACCAGACGATCCGTCAAGGCCTAAAATCCCATCCAATGCAGACCCAAATAGAACAGTCCCAACTAAGATGGTTTGGCCATGTCTGCAGAATGGGAGAAGATCGGCTACCACGACAAGCATGGGAAACAAAGAGCCAGGGATCCAGACCTCCAGGACGACCCAGAGTCCGCTGGGAGGACAACATTAGACAATCTTTGAAGGACCGAGAACTAGAATGGAACCAGGCCAGGAAGAAGACAGCTGATAGAATGGTCTGGCGCTCTCTCTTCCAAACCTCTACACCTCACGGTAGAAGGGGAACGACTAAGTAAGTATAAAATACTAAGTAAATACCTTGATCGATTCATTATAACAATTCCTGTCATCCTTCCTTATGTTCCGGATAAGTGTGTCGTTCCGTTAATAAATACTCCTTTTAACACTTTATCAAACTTTCAGTCATACTTTGGTCATCATTCTCAATTATTCTATACATTTCACAAGGCTGGCTTTTGCCGCTAAAAGATTACACATGCTTGTATTTCAGCCTGCAGCACACTCGACCTGTAATTTTCTTAACACTTGCTGCACACTTCCCAACGCACAAGTGGATTAATCACAGGAAAAATACACACACACACACACACACACACATATATATATATATATATATATATATATATATATATATATATATATATATATATATATATATATATTCTTACCCTTACCCTCAGGCATTACACACACGGGCTATAAATGGGTATCAATAGTCTGCAAAGGTACACAACATTAACACTGGTACTGTCAAATGAGCCATCCGTGTTTCATAAATAAATGGCCTATTTTGATTGCAAGGGCAAGGTCTTATATACCATCACATCCCCCGTATCGGAAAGCAGTGGGGATACCGGGGTGAAAAAAATCTCAAAATGAGGCATAATTTATCTCTCTGTTCAATTAGTAAAAACTAGTATTTCAAGTATCTTTCTTATTTATGGGGCGATTTTGGTCATCTAAAGCTTGAATTATACTTTGAAGTATTCTGTATTGATCTATCTACTAATTGGATAGTTTGAAAAATGCATTTTAATATATGCATGCTTTAACTAGCTAAATTGGGACTAACCTGATGTAACGAAGCCCTTTCACTCGATATTTCTATCTTACTATATAAAATACTATTCGAGAAAGTTTTTACACCTACCTCTAACGTAACATTCCCGTTGTTGAATTATAAAATTCTTCCCGGTGATACTTCTTTATTCTTTCCAAAATTAAATGGCATTGTACCATCGGTTACAGAAAATGGGCCTCTATGTTCAAGCATAGTACGTTTCACAACACACACCAAGAAGGACGCGTTTTCATTGGCTAGTGTATCAGAGAGTTCTCAACATATGGCGTGCGGTATGGTCAGAGTTTCTCCTAAGTATACGGAAGACCGTGTTGTGAGACAGACTAAATCACGACAGAGCTCCCCCATTTTAAAACCGTGAACTACCTGGTGGAGCTTTCCTGTCTGGATTGATAATCACGGCATTCTCCCAATATGGGGTTCACTCTGCCTTCCTTCTCTCTTGGTTTCCTCAGGTGGGTGCCTACTTACGAAATCTGCTCCAACGTTCTGCGATCCAGGGATATATTCAATGGTAAACGAGTAAGGTTGTTTTAGAAGTGACCACCTTAACAATCTTGCATTACCATGTTTAGCTTGGGCGAGAAAAACCAGGGGCTGATGAGCACTTTGGACCACGAAATGCCTACTATAAAGATATATCTGGAACTTCTTGATTGCCCAAACCAACGCTAAACATTCCTTTTCAACTGTGGAGTAGTTTTTCTCTGCTTTATTCAATTTACGGCTGGCATAGGCAACGGGGTTCAATTCTTCGGGCTGTAATTGTGATCTTTGTAATAATGTTGTTCCCGAACCCACATTGCTAGCATCAGTTCTCACCACAAATTCTTGACTCAAATCTGGTAGTTTCAGAATAGGTCTACTGGTGAGTTTCTGCTTCAGCTCTGTATATGCCTGCTCACATTCTGCCGTCCACTCTATTTTGTCTGGCTTTCCTTTCTTAGTTAAGTCAGTCAGAGGAGCAAACACAGTGTTGAAATTTTTCATATATTTCTGATAAAACCCACATAGTGAAACAAAGGATCTCACATCTTTCTTGGTTTGTGGTCTGGGTGCTCTCTGCAATTTTTCCAAAATCTTGGGGTCAGGGGTCATATTACTGTGATATACTGTGTGTCCCAAGAATTCCAATTCTTTGCAGCCAATACAACATTTTGTAGGCCTAGCAGTTAAATGTGCCTCTCTGAGTCTATCCAATAACATATCTAGAGATGCTAGATGTTCCTCAAATGTTTCGGTGGCGATGAGGATGTCATCCATGAAATTTGTGATAGCTGGGTTTTTCAGTTGATTCAATACTTTTCTCATCATCCTAGAGAACACACTCGGAGCATTTTTCAATCCAAAAGGCAACATATTAAATTCATAGTGCCCCTCCGAGGTGCTAAAGGCCAGAAATGGTCTGATCTCAGGCTTCACTGGAATCTGGTAATATCCCTTACTGAGATCCACCTTAGAGAAATATTGTGCCTTATTCAACCTGACAAACAGCTGATTTGTGTCCGGTAATGGATCCACCTGAGACTCTGTGACAGCATTCAGTTTCCTATAATCTATACAAAATATATGTTCCCCAGAGGGTTTCCTCAGCAAAACCACACTGGAGCTATAAGGAGATTCACTATGGGAGATAATACCTTCTTGCAATAAGTATTCTATCTCTCCTCTTAAAGCTTGTTCTTTGGCGAAAGGAATAGAATAGGCCTTCATACAGATCGGTGTTGCGTCTAGTAATTTCATGTCGTACTCCAACAAATTGGTGTGCCCCGGTTTGTCCATTAACACGTCTGTATGATTCTCCAGAACCTTCTGAATCTGCCCCCTCTGCCCTATTGTCAAGTGGTTACTGACTTTTACCTGCGGAGGAGTTTCGCAGGGTCTCAATGGGTATTCATATGAGGTGAGAGGTTCATTTTTCATTTCAGTAGCTATGGCCAGGGTCATTAAATGTGCACCTTCCAAAACTTTTCAATCATAATATTTCTTGAGTAGGTTCACATGATAGACCTTTTCTTTTCCCTTTTTGTCTATCTCGTAGTTAGTTCTAGACAACTTTTCTAGAACTGTGTATGGGCCCTGCCATCCTATTTGAAGTTTATTGCTGCTGCCGGGTAATAGGAGAAGCACCTTCTCCCCCACAGCTAGCTCTCTATCCTTCGCCGTCTTATTATAGTACTCTGCATGTTTCATTCTGGCTTTCCTCAGATTATCGTTTGCTAATTTCCAGCCAGTTTTTAATCGAGATGTCAACTCGTTCACATACAACTATGATGAGGTAACAGTCTCTTCTGCTTTCTCATCTGTCCATGTCCTCATTAAGGCTTCTAACGGACCTTTGATGGGCCGACCAAATAACAATGTTGCCGGTGCCATTCCTGATGAATTGTGTGGGACTTCCCGATAAGCAAATAATGAAGCGGGTAAGTAGAGATCCCAGGTATCAGGTTTTTCTTGTGCCAGCTTCCACAGGATAGAAATAAGAGTTCCGTTTAATCTTTCTACCTGCCCGTTCCCTTGGGCGTGATAGGGACTACAGTGAAAGTGTCTGGCATGGAAGATCCTGAATACTTCCTCATTTAGTTTTACCTTGAACTGAGAGCCATCATCAGTCAAGATTTGGTGGGGAAAACCTAACCTAGTGAATATTGTAAGTAACGCATCTGCCACATGTTTTGAATCTATTGATGAAATGGCTACCGCCTCTCCCCACATAGAGCATGTGTCCACCAGAGTAAGAATATAGCTGTTTCTCCTATTGGTTCGCGTGAAAGGTCCAACAATATCCACTGCAACTCTCTCAAATGGAGTTCCCATGATGGGCATTTCTCCAAGAGTTGCAGGTGCAGTCCAATGCTTTGGAGCTACCCTTTGACATTATGGGCAGGATTTTACATATCTTTTTATATCTTCAGTAATTCCTGGCTAGAAATAGTGACACGCTATTCGTTGTCCCGTAACGCTAATTCCCATATGTCCACTAAAGGGTATAGCATGTCCTAACTCCATTACCTTTTCCCTATATGAAGAGGGTAGAACCGGCTGTCCATGGCCATTGGATCCTGTTCCAGCTTTTCTATAAAGCAATCCGTTCTTTATATAAAATTTTCCTTTATTTGGAGGGTATGGCTTTTTGGTAGTTTTCGAAAACAATGCTCTAATGAGCTATCTTCAGCTTCAGCCTTCCTCATCTCATCTCGATGGGTATTTATAGGGCTGTCTTCTTCCTTCCTAGACTGTGACTTGGTCTGTACTGCTGCCATGATCACAGGTCGTTTGGGATTTCCCAAAAAAACATATCTACACCCCAATACCAGAGGGTAGATTGGTTCATTTATCACTGCTGCTCTAATCACTCCTTCCACATAACGAGTTTTGACATTTATTCTAGCTATGGGAAGTGTCATGGTTGCTATATCCTTGGTTGCCCCTTGTATTTCCACCGTTTCTGTGGTATACTGATCTGGGTGCACTAGGGTAGAACTCACGACTGAGTCAAAATCCAATCCTGTATCATAAAGGCATTTGATAGTGGTACCATTACAAGTTACCTCTTCACACACAGGGGGATGATGAAGTTCAGGCTGCCTTGTGGACAGTTCCTTCTTTCCCTTGTTTCCTGTTGTGAGGCATGCAGCGAGATATGCAGGATTCTTCTTCCTCCATTCCGTAGTGTTATGGTTGTTCATTTTACAAAATTTACACCATTTTTCTCCCTGTCTGCAGTGTTTCTTATCCTGTACCTGAGGGTTCCTGTCTCTTTGGTCATATTTAGGTTTGTCATAACCTTGTTTGTATCTGTGTTGTTGGTCTTTATTGTCAAACGTATTCTGGTTTTGTTGGGCTTTACTACTATCTCCTTGTTTCTTCTTAATTCCAGCTATTTCTGACTGAGCCACTTGATATCTCTCAGCAACTGTCAAAATCTCCCCCAATCTCTCTGCACCTTGTTCCATAAAAATTTTTCTCATGTCTGGAGGCATAGACTCCCTCACTTGCTCCATCATGACCATTTCTTTTAGGTCTTGATATTGTCCTAGAGCAGTTCACTTCTCCAAGTAGGTTTCTAATCTGTCAGAGAACTGGTGGTAAGTTTCTCCAGAAAGTAGCTTAGCAGTTCTGAATTTCTTCCTATAAAATTCTTAGTTCTTTTCATAGCGAACCAGCAATGCCTGCTTTAAGATTTCATAATCTTCTTGTTCCTCTCTTCCACGTCTTGCAAAAACTTCATAAGAACCTCCTCTCAGCCTTTGTGATAACTTAAGGCTCTATTTCTCTTTCCCTATGCCATAGTTAGTTGCTAACCTTTCATAGCGACTTAGATAAGACTCAATATCATCTTCTTTCTCCACAAATGGATCAAAGTGAAAGTTCATGACTTCATTTGAGGCACCTTGACTTGCACTAATGTCAGAGGTAGTTGGACTACTTCCATTTCCTGTAACATGTCCTTGAAGTTCAACCTCTTTCATTCTCAATTCATGTTCCCTTTGCAACCTCTTTTCTTCAGCCTCCATTTGCAATCTCTTTTTCTCTTTTTCAGCCTCCCTTTCAGCAACGTGCCTTCTCTCCTCTATTTGCCTAGCCTCCCTTTCAGCTTCTATTTGTAATCTCTTGGATTCAGCCTCTATTTGCAATCCTTTAGCATCAGCTTCTATTTGCAATTTCCTTTCTGCTTCCAACTTCTTATCTTCTCTCTCTATAAACTTGTCACATTCAGTAGTGACATATTTAATAAGGTCCTCCCCACTTAACCCAAACTCCTTTGCCGCCTGCACTGTAGCAGATCTAAACTTTGCCAAGTCTGCCATTCTCATACACTCTTATCAATATATTAATTACAGACTTAATTAATACAAATATAATTAATTGAAGACCACTGTCAGCGTATTCAGTCACCAAAATTTTGTTTTGTACTCACTAATATTACAACGTGCTTTATTTAGCTTTTATTTTTCTTACATTTATTTTTATTATAAAATTACTCCTACTGCTAACCATAAAACTAAATGTCTCAAAGAAAAGACCTCAGGGTAGTAACTGAATTCCCGGACTGAGACACCAGTGTCACGTGAGGGTTGTTGTAATGTAAAGTATAAGGTATTTTGGACAAAAGGATGTGTCAGTTGATACCAGGATAGTGCCAGATAAGAGACTGGTCTTACAAGAAGTACTCCCTTTTCTGAAAAGAATAAGGGTGTATCGACATCAAAGGTAGGATCCAGCTGTATAAACCTCCAGGTATGATGATAGTATATGTTCCTGAATGTCCATGGGCTCCTTCTCAAGAATCCTTCCCTGATATTATTAGTCTTATTAATATTATTATGGTTTATTATTATTATTTATTATGGCTAATTATACTAGGGGTACCAATTATGATCTATCTATATATAATATGTATCAACATAACTTGGAACTCAATTTAAATAATTTCAACAAGTCTGATGGTACACATTTACAGTTTATTTAACATATACCGTTTCTCTTTTCAGTTAGGTAAATTAGAAGAAACTCAAATGTATTTACAACATAAAATAAAAAAACATAGAAAATTTAATTATCAAACAGAATCCTGTACTTAAGTTTCTATTTTTCTACACATATTAATATATTAATTCAATATGGTTTTTCCCTAATGTTGAACTGTGAAGGTTGTAATAGATACATTCTGTCCATAAGTAATCATCCGTCACTGTGTTTTTATTACTTTATATTTTATTTTCTAGTGGTATATGCTGAATAGGCTGACCAGTGGCTTTGTGTTGCCTCTTAACTTGTATTATAGAAATCAATCACACTCCCGCCATGGACTAACACGTCTGTGAATTGCCAGGCAGTGGAAGCTGGGTAACTGGCTCCAATGATTTCAAGAGCACTCGCACCTCAGAGTCCTTCTTCTTCTTCTTCATCGTTCGCCCTGAAAAGGACGGTGGTTGCGTTGTGTCTGTTTGCGCCTAAGCTGTGATATTTGCACCTTTCGGTCGACACATCCGACTTCTGCACGGCATTTTTTAGGGACCGAGTTTGCCTTCCCATTTCGATCCGCACTCGCTCAGCCAGACTGCACTGCTGCAGACTGTTTCCAGGACCACCACGTGGAGGTGGAGTACGGTCTTGACCAGCTCTGGTTCGCTGGTCCTGATGCAAGCAGTCAAGCTATGGGTCGCTGACTGCTTTCACTATTGCTGCATCTTGCGGTCCCACCTCAGAGTCCAACCGAGATAGATGATTCATATATTTCTGGTAGTTTGCAGGATAAAACCTGGAATACAAATAATCACAACCCCTGTATGGTCCAGCACTATTCTGTCCTCACATACAATGGACATAACAAACAGTGTCAGACATTGGGCTAACATATGCACAGGACAATTTACCTCACTACCACTCACAACCAGTTCACTGTGACTACAATTTACTTATAAATCCTAAGTTAGATCCCTTTGTTCATGATCTGCCTCCATACAATGATTTGGTCTCGTATAAAATACTAAGTAATACCTTGATCGATTCATTACAACAATTCCTGTCATCCTTCCTTATGTTCCGGATAAGTGTGTCGTTCCATTAATAAATACTCCTTTAAACACTTTATCAAACTTTCAGTCGTACTTTGGTCATCATTCTCAATTATTCTATACATATCACAAGGCTGGCTTTTGCCGCTAAAGAATTACACATGCTTGTATTTCAGACTGCAGCACACTCGACCTGTAACTTTCTTAACACATGCTACACACTTCCTAACGCACAAGTTGATTAATCACAGGAGAGAAAAAAAAAAAAAAAATATATATATATATATATATATATATATATATATATATATATATATATATATATATATATATATATATATATTCATTCTTACCCTCAATCAATACAGACACACGGGCTGTAAATGGGTATCAATAGTCTGCTCCAGATACAGAGGGAAAGGTACACAACATTAACACTGGTACTGTCAAATGTGCCCGCCGTGTTTCAAAAATGAATGGGTTATTTTGGTTACAAGGGCAAGGTCTTATATACCATCACATCCCCCGTATCGGAAAGCAGTGGGGATCATTCATAACCCTCCACTCCCAAAGGAGCATAGGCCTTCAACAAACACATGCCAAGTCCTCCTGTCCCGTGCCATCATCTCAAGTTCTTTCCATGTTCTCCTCATCATTTTCACCTCTGTTTCCCACTCTCTTCTCCATGTACTTCTTGGTCTTCCTCTGCCTCTCTTGCCCTGGGGGTTCCAGAACAAGGACTGCCTTGTAATGCTATCAACAGGTTTCCTCAGTGTATGTCCTATCCATCGCCATCGTCTTCTTCTCATCTCTTGTTCCACTGGCACTTGTCTAGTTCTTGTCATCAGTTCCACGTTGGTAACCTTGTCATACCATTTTAATCCCTCTATTCTACGCAAGCACCCATTTATGAAAGTCTGTAGCTTTTTGGTTGTTGTCTTTGTTGTTCTCCATGTCTCCGAGCCATACAATAGGACTGACTTCACATTTGAGTTGAAGATTCTTATTTTCGTGTTGGATCCAATTTCTCTTGATCTCCATATATTTCCCAATGCAATGAAAGCTCCTCTTGCCTTTTGTATTCTTATTTTGATATCGCTGTCTGTCCCTCCAACTTTGTCTATATTACTGCCAAGATATGTGTATGATTCTACATCTTGAATTGGTGTTTCTTCAAGTTCAACCCTGTTATCATTACCTGCATTTATTCTCATTATTTTTGTCTTTTCCCTGTGTATTTTCAGACCCAATTGCTGTGACCTCTCCTCGAGTGTTTTCAATTTGTCCTGCATCTGATTACGGTTATGGGACAGAAGAGCCAAGTCATCAGCAAAATCCAGATCATCCAACTGCTTAGTCAGAGTCCACTGGATTCCATTTCTGTTGTGTGTTGTCGATGATCTCATAACCCAATCTATTGCCAGCAAGAAAAGAAATGGAGACAAGAGGCATCCCTGTCGCACTCCTGTTCTTATCCCAAACGGTTCTGTTAGCTGTCCTTCGTGAAGAACTCTGCATGTCATGTCTTCATATGTTTTCTTTATTAAATTAATGATCTTCAGGGGAACTCCATAATGCCTCATCAATTTCCAAAGTGATTCTCTGTCTACACTGTCAAATGCCTTTTCGTAGTCCACAAATCCGATGTATAGTGGTGAATTCCATTCCAGACTTTGTTCAACTATTATTCTCAAAGTGGCTATCTGGTCTGTACATGATCTGTTTTGTCTAAAACCTGCTTGTTCATCTCTCAGTTTCTTGTCTATGGACTCTTTTAATCTCTCAAGGATAATCCTGTTTAATACTTTTCCTGGCACTGATAGTAACATTATTCCTCTATAATTTGTGCACTCTTGTAAATTTCCCTTCTTAGGCAACTTAACCAGATATCCTTCCTTCCATTCTGCTGGTATCTCTTCCTTTTCCCAGACTTTACCAAGTAATTTATATAACATCTCTGTAGCCGTGTCGATATCTGCTTTGATGGCCTCTGCTGGAATGCCATCAGGTCCAGACGCTTTTCCCTCTCTTAGAAGCTTTATGGCTTTCTTTATTTCTTCCTTCGTTGGTCTTTCACCGTTAATTTGTAGCTCTTCTTCTGCTGGCTGGATGTCCGGCGGGTTTTCTGGAGCTGGTCTATTGAGAAGGTCCCCAAAATATTCTGTCCACCTCTTCATTTGCTCTTGTATATTGCTGAGCAGTTTCCCATTCTTGTCTTTTATGAGGCAACTTGTTTGCTTTATTTCCCTGTTAGCTTCTTTGTACTGCTATACAGTTCTCTCATATTTCCTTTGGCTGCAGCATCTTCTGCCTCTCTTGCCAACTCCTCAATATACTTCCTCTTGTCTCTTTTGATACTTCTTTTTACTTCTTTGTTTGCTTCTGTGTACACTTCTTGAGCCTTGGCTTTGGAGCTTCTAGTTTTGCTTGTGTTTAACTCTGCTTTCTTGTTTTTTCTGTCTTTTATCTTATTGATGGTTTCTGTTGTTATCCATGCTTTTTGTTGTCTTTCCCTTTTCCCCAGTATTTCTTCACATGTCTCCTTCCATACTGTTTTGACCTGCTGATAATAGTCTTCTGTATTCTCTACATCTTCCAGCTGTTGGAGCACTTGGAATTTGTTGGATACTGTGACCGCAAATTTGTCTCTTGTTTCTTGATTTCTTAGCTGTCCTACATTAAACTGTTGTCTATAATTTTGCATAGTTGCATATCTCTTGAGTTTCATTTTTACTTTGGCTATCAGAAGATGGTGATCTGATGCCACATCTGCTCCTCTATATAACTTTACATCCTGCAATGATGATCTAAACTTCTTGTTTATGCATATATGATCAATCTGATTTTCTGTTCTATGGTCTGGTGATATCCATGTTGCCTTGTGTATTCTCTTATGTGGAAACATGCTTCCTCCTATAGCCCGTTGATATGAAGCACAGAAGTTTGCGAATAGCTCTCCATTTTCATTCATTACTCCTAGCCCATGTTTTCCCATGACTTCTTCAAATCCAGTGTTGACTGTACCTATCTTTGCATTCATGTCACCCATCAAAATTGTGATGTCTCTTCTTTTTACTTTATCCATAATTTCTTGTAGTTTAGTATAAAATGCTTCTTTCACAGACTCTTCTTTGTCATTAGTTGGTGCATAACATTGGATGACATTTACATGGATACCGGGGTGAAAAAAATCTCAAAATGAGGCATAATTTATCTCTCTGTTCAATTAGTAAAAACTAGTATTTCAAGTATCTTTTTTTATTTATGAGGCGATTTTGGTCATCTAAAGCTTGAATTATACTTTGAATTATTCTGTATTGATCTATTTACTAATTTATTAGTTTGAAAAATGCATTTTAATATAAGCATGCTTTAACTATCTAAATTGGGACTAACCTGATGTAACGAAGCCCTTTCACTCGATATTTCTATCTTACTAAAATACTATTCGAGAAAGTTTTTACACCTACCTCTAACGTAACATTCCCGTTGTTGAATTATATAATTCTTTCCGGTGATACTTCTTTATTCTTTCCAAAATTAAATGGCATTGTACCATCGGTTACAGAAAATGGGCCTCTATGTTCAAGCATAGTACGTTTCACAACACACACCAAGAAGGACGCGTTTTCATTGGCTAGTGTATCAGAGAGTTCTCAACATATGGCGTGCGGTATGGTCAGAGTTTCTCCTAAGTATACAGAAGACCATGTTGTGAGACAGACAAAATCACGACAACAAACAAAGTCTTGTATATACTTCCTTATGACTTAGGACGTTTGTGACATTCTATCTTGTGAAAACTGCTATCCAGGCGTAGGATTTCTAGCTTATATACGATTAGATGCCGAAAACTAGGTGTGTATATTCATATTTCTGCAAGACTGAAGATACAAAGTGGCTTCTTAAATTTCACATCCATTATCAGTAGTTGATTTTCTTTTTAGCTTATCCCTTACTTTTGCTTCTTCATAACTGATCACTGTTTTTTAATTCTAGTTTATGATGGTATGGCATGAGGCATACATAACAGAGAATTATATATTTCATAATGTACAGTAATTTCTAGGCTGAACTGTGGGCGCCTCGGCCGCCATGTTACTGTTTACTGAATTCACCTGGTTAGGACAATCAAGGAATATAATTCAAATGTAGCAGTCCCACTTTTCTTTATGTTACAACGAAAAATAAAAATACTTAAATATACACTTTTAATTTAAGTGAAATTCTTAAAAAAAAATTAGTTTAAGTTATCATTACTATACATTTAACATGTAACTACAGTAGAACTCCATTTATCCGAACCCCAATTATCCGAACATCCAGTTATCCGAACACTTTTTCGAGAAAAAAAAATCAGGCGCCACCAGTCATGTTAGACTACATTTTTGAATCTTTTGATGCTGCAAGCTTCAAATGTGTGCGAACAATTTGTAGAGGATGGAATGGGCTAATGGTCGGTCGCTTACGTACAGGAAGCCAGTTAGATCATAAAGTCAGTTAATATCTGGTTTACCAATCTAGTGTACGTGTGCGTTCTAGGCAGAACACTGGCTAAACAGACAGTTCAACTTAAAATAATTGTGTCTGCTACTACAGCAGAATAATTTTGGTGTGCAAGTATTTCTCTGTGCGATATGGCATCTTCCAGAAGGCCTAAAGCATATAAGAGGAACCGCAATGTTTTGTCAATTGAAACGAAAACAGAAATTATCAAGAGACTAGGAAAAGGTGAAACTGTGTCTTCACTTGCGAGGATTTTCAATGTTGGGAAAGCTACCGTCTCTGACATCAAAAGTAACAAGGATAAAATTATGAGTTTTGCATCGAAATTGGATAGTGAAAATGGGTCGAAGAAACGTAAACCATGAGACATGCGAAAGATGTGAAATTGGAAGAGGCTTTGTATATATGGTTTGTGCAAAGAAGAAGCAAAGGGGAAACTATCTCTGGTTCTCTATTGTGTGAAAAGGCACACTTCAGTTCAACAATCAACTTGACTGTCCTCCTGACTTTAAGGCTAGCCAGGGATGGTTAAGAAACTTTAAATCTCGTCATGGCATACGAGAATTGGAGATCCAAGGGGAATCCTTATCTAGCGATGCAACTGCCGCTGAAAATTTTAAAGAAACATTCTTGGCTTTTTTGGAAGAAGAATGTTATTCACTCGATGATGTGTATAATGCCGATGAGACTGGCTTATGCTGGAAATCATTGCCTCAAAAATCACTTGCATCTCAGCGCGAAGCAGCTTCCCCTGTGTTTAAAAAGTGCAAAGAGAGAGTAACAATTTTGGTAGCCGTTAATGCCAGTGGAAGTCATCGTTTACCGGTGCTAATGATCGGTAAAGCCAAAAAACCACGTTGTCTAAAGAATGTGACATGTCTCCCATTGTGCTACAAAGCACAGAAGAGTGCTTGGATGAATAGTGAAATATTTCTTGATTGGTATACAAATCAGTTCATCCCAAATGTGAAGAGGTTGAGAGAACAAGAAAAAAAAAACTGGAAAAGTAATTCTTCTACTGGACAATGCACCATCTCATCCAGAGACGGATACATTGAATGCAGTTGATGCAAATTTTAAGTAATTTTTCTGCCTCCCAATGTAACAGCACTGATTCAACCAATGGATCAGGGTGTTATAGCAAAGCTTAAAAAGATGTACAAGAAGGAAGTCCTGCGTCGTTTATTGTTGGCTGAAGATGAAGAAAGTGTGGTGGCGTTTTCCAAAAAGCTTAATCTCAAAGACTGCTGATATATGTTAGCTGATGCTTGGACCACCCTGTCACAAGATAATCTCAACAAGGCTTGGAATAGATTGCTTGGGAAAAAAGGAGGAAATGAAACTACTGTAGTGGACACAAATGATGATTGTATAAATGAAGTTGTGGAACTGTTTCAAGCAATGCCCGGATTTTCGGCCTGTGACAAAGATGATGCACACTTGTGGCTAGAAGATGATACTGATTCTGGTTTTCAGTTTTTGAATGACGAAGAAATGTTGTCTTTTGTGCAAGAAGAAAACCAAATACATGTAGTGACCGATGATGAAGACTCCTCAGAAGTACATGATGTACTTGTAAATTATGAAGATAACCCAAAACGTCGACCAAGTCCTGAAGAGGCCTTTATAGCACTAAAAACAGCGATGGCTTGGTACGAGCAAGAAGATGACAGCTGTCCTACACAGCTTCTGCTGTTGAAGAGAATGCGGGACTTAGCAGCCAAAAGGAGACTATCCAGTTTGGTGCAAAAGAGGATTCCTCATTATTTTAAATAGTGGGTTACATCTGTGCAAGTGCATGTATACGTAAGTTGCGCCTGGTTTTTAATCGTTTGTAATGTTATTTTGAAAACATTTCTCTTTCTTAAAAAAAATAATTAATACAAGTAGTACATGCACTGCAGTGTAATGAAAGATTTTGGTGATACAGTGATCTAATACAGTGTGGGTATTATTATTACAGTACAAGTAAATATGTTTTATAGTGTAATTTCCTTGTGATGGTTAATTATTTTTAGAAATATGTGTACATGTACTCGATACATTATGTAATCCAATTATCCGAACATTTGATTATCCGAACGATGCTCCGTCCCATGGGGTTCGGATAAATGGAGTTCTACTGTATAACGAATTGCATAATTATTTAGCCTTGTGTTCAAGGCTGTGTTCTGGCTCCGACCCTCTTCGGGATATTCTTTGCCTTACTCCTGAAACATGCATTCAGAGATGCAGCTGAAGGACTATGCCTTCACACTAGGTCAGATGGCGGTCTGTTTAATCTTTCAAGGCTGAAGGCAAAAACAAAAAACAGAAGGGTCACTGTAAGGGACGTGTTATTCGCTGATGATGCTGCAGTCGTCACTCAAAGCCAACAGGAGCTTCAGAGCTTGATGAATCGCTTCACCAAAGCATGCAAGAACTTCGGCCTCACAATAAGTCTAAAGAAAACGAATGTGCTGAGTCATGATGCGGGTGCTGAACCAGTTATCACTATCGATAACTATGAATTGGCAGTGGTGCACCACTACACATACATGGGGTCTACCATCAATGACAAACTCTCACTGAACACAGAAATTGACAGCCGCATTGGGAAAGCTGCAGCTACCTTTGCCCGCCTCACATCGGGTGTTTGGAGAAACTCCAAACTCACAACGAAGACGAAGGCTGCGGTATATAACGCCTGCGTCACCAGCACTCTCCTATATGGCAGCGAGACGTGGACAACCTATGCTAAGCAAGAAAGAAGGCTCAATACCTACCATTTACGCTGTCTACGCTATATCCTCGACATCTCGTGGAAAGATAAAGTGACAAATGTCGAAGTGTTGTCACGTGCTGGCCTTCAAAGCATATATACACTGCTTAGACAGCATAGACTACGCTGGCTTGGCCATGTCCGCCGCATGGAAGATGGTCGCATCCCGAAGGATATCTTCTACGGTCAACTAGCAGATGGCAAAAGAACAGTTGGGCGACTGCAGCTGAGGTTCAAAGATGTGTGCACGAGAGATATGAGGGTACTGGACATAAATCCAGCAACGTGGGACTGATGAAGCTGCCGATCGCACCAAGTGGCGATGCTATTTACGGCGCCACCTCAGATTAGGCGAAAAGAAGCTCACACAACTAGCCGTAGAGAGGAGAAAACATCGAAAGGAGTATCAGGAAAATAAGCAGCTGAGGGCTGTCACCTCAGTGGCGAATTCCCAAAGTCAGTTATGACTGACGGGGCTATTATTATTATTATAATTATTATTTAGGAACTCTTACATAGTTTTAAAAGACTAAAAATACATATTACTGAAACAGATTGCAAGATGATTTATGACTGGTCATAAGCCCTAATATAACCAATGGACCCTGTGTCTAGGTTGAACGGGGTGCGCATCGTTAAAATGAGGAAAAAAGAGTCTGATCAAAAAATAGATCAAAAGGTCTTCTATAATTTGACAAGATTACTTATATTTGGTCATGCGCCCTAATATAACCATATATAACCTGTGTGTAGAATGAATGGGTCGCGCATAGTTAACATGAGGCAAAATTTGATGTAAAAATGGCTTATCGAAAAAGAGACCGAAAGGTCTTCTTTAATTGGATATGTGCACTAATATAACCCACAGAACCTGTGTCTATGTTAAACGTGTCACGCCTCTCCAACTTCTTCTTTGATCCTTAGCCGCCGACCGTCAAAGCAGTTACTGACCATCACGCCTAGTGACGTCTTGTAGGGCAACAACAAATTGATTCCACTTTGCTCGGTCGGTGGCCATCCTTCGTACAGTCCTCCAACTCTGGTTCATTCTTTGCATCTCAGCCTCCAAAGTACTCCGCCAAGTTGTTTTTGGTCGGCTTTTCTTTCGTTTTCCTTCAGGAGTCCAAAGCAACGCTGTTCTTGTGATGGCATCGGGGTCTCTTTTTAGACATGGCCAACCCAGCTCCAACGTCTGCCAGCTATGATGGTGTGCATGTCCTCTTGCTTGCTCCGAGTAGGCAGATCTTGGTTGGTTATGGTATTCGGCCAAAAGATTCGGTGAATTTTTCTTAGGCATGTGTTGCACCCCCGTAAAGATACGCCCATGGAAAGTCATGTGATATCGCCAATCACTGATAACGTATTGGTTTGGTGGATACGGTAAGGTGTCTATTGATTATCTGCTAACGTTGCTGTTGTGTTGTGGATCTGGTAATGTCTACATTTGATACATACATATACGCCACACAGGCAAACACTGTAGAAGTCTACTGGTAAGCGATGAACAGGTTCTCGATATAAATAGGCCACGCCCACTCCGGGGCTATTTCTGTATACGTGTTATGTTCCCTGTCACCTCTGTAATATTAAGTGCGTGTGTTGGTTTAGTCGTTCACGCCACAGGTGTGTACACACGAGTCATGAAAGGTTGTAAACGACTGGTGACATTTCATATGGGTTTATTCACGTCACAACACATTCATATGAAATACACATAGAATACCGTTCACAGCACAACACAAGATATAAATTACCACATAAGGACTGCGCACTCGGCAGCTACAATGATATCATAATACATGGCCTAGAGTACTCATATTAAACTCAGCGTTATAAAGAATCCTGCACTCAGCAGCTATCATGATTCATGGCCTAAAGTACTCTTATTAACCTCATCACTATAAAGAATCCTGCACTCAGCAGTTATCATGATTCATGGCCTAAAGTACTTTTATTAATCAATACTCCTCACACAGGAACTAATGGCCTTTAAAGATTGCACACTGCAGTTATAAACACTTCCACAATAATTCAAGCTGCAGTTTCATACTACGCTGTACCCACAGCGAAAAATCCGTCGACATTTTAAATTCAGCACTGTACAGGCATTTCACACTTCCCAAAAACACTGTCTTCCTACCCGGTCAAAACGCCCGGAACACTCTCCCCAGATAACACACTCGTTCCGCTCAAAAGCAGTCACGAGACTTTTTCCACTGTTCACACAACACAAACAATTGCGGGCTAGCAGCGAGCTTCTCTCACCCAACTCAAAACAATACAGAATAAATATATCAGCGCTTTTCACGCTGTCTGTAATCTGTCTCTCGAAACTATCACGAGATACTCTCTAAATAATTCGATAGCTACAAGCAAACAAGTGCTCCAACTCATAATCTATCTTGGCTACTAATATACCCAGATTTACGTCCCTTACACCAGTTCTATTCTTAACATCTTACCTCACCCCCAGAGAAAAAAATTGATTCTATCAATTTTTTAACAAATACATTCCCCAAAACCAAAAAAAAGATTAAGAGGACAATGAATCTCTAACATATGCGTATAAGAATTACCTTAAGTTAAGTTAAAATAAGACATCTACAAAATATAAGCATTAAGTGAAATGTAAAAATGAAGTATCCAATGTAATCAATTAAGCATACTGTGGTGGGGCGCCGTTCGAATATATTTGATTGCTCCAGCGGTCGCTCATAGTACTGCTCGTTATCCCGTTACATCCCGGGTAAAATCTCTCACTTTTCATAGTTTTGTTCCCTCTATCACAACACGCATACAGGTTCTCTACCTGACCAATGAGAAACTAAAACAGTCTTCTTTTCAAACGAATTCGACATCTTTTAATAACTGAAATTCTTTGTAGCATGCATACTCGTTATTCATGATTAATCCTTATTTATTAATTTTCTCCGTACATATTACTTTTAATTCAAGAGTATTCATGCTCTTGTACAAACCCTCTCCTGTCAGAAGGTACACACTTCGTAGTAGGTCCATACTGGAACTTAAAAAGAAAACACAGCCAAAAACCACAGCTGTCACAAAGTGCAAGGTTTTACTTCACCTTGGCCATACACATATCAACACAAACTCTGACGTCATTTTCCGGTGCGCCTCATTTTCAATAAATATCCCAAATAGTGCCGCATTTATCAGCACTAACTCAAACTCAATAAATCTAACATGTGGTGTGCATGGGCAGACACCACATATTACCCCCCCTGCGCGCTACTGGAAACTGCAGGTTTCCAGGTCATCATTAACTATACTTAACTATAATGATAAAAAGGAAAATCAAATTCAAGTAATGAGTGAAATGATATCACGATGAGTGAAATGCAGTTAAAATATGTGGCAACAACTTGACCGGACGAGCCCCCATATCTGTGGTGGGGCGCCGTTCGAATATATTTGATTGCTCCAGCGGTCGCTCATAGTACTGCTCGTTATCCCGTTACATCCCGGGTAAAATCTCTCACTTTTCATAGTTTTGTTCCCTCTATCACAACACGCATACAGGTTCTCTACCTGACCAATGAGAAACTAAAACAGTCTTCTTTTCAAACGAATTCGACATCTTTTAATAACTGAAATTCTTTGTAGCATGCATACTCGTTATTCATGATTAATCCTTATTTATTAATTTTCTCCGTACATATTACTTTTAATTCAAGAGTATTCATGCTCTTGTACAAACCCTCTCCTGTCAGAAGGTACACACTTCGTAGTAGGTCCATACTGGAACTTAAAAAGAAAACACAGCCAAAAACCACAGCTGTCACAAAGTGCAAGGTTTTACTTCACCTTGGCCATACACATATCAACACAAACTCTGACGTCATTTTCCGGTGCGCCTCATTTTCAATAAATATCCCAAATAGTGCCGCATTTATCAGCACTAACTCAAACTCAATAAATCTAACATGTGGTGTGCATGGGCAGACACCACACATACCAAAAATAATGCATTACAAAACCAAGTTAAGTGAATACAGAACAATTAAATAGGAAACCACCGATAGTACAAGAAAAGACAAGATCAAGCAAACGAAAAATGATCCGTAATAAAAGTAAGTATGAAATCAGAATATGAGGAAAAACAATAATATTACATTCAAACAATTTGTTATATGTAAAATAATTACAAATATCACAAGTAGCTACACTATATTAAGTTATACCATTAAAATAACAATACATAGAATGAAAGTATAAGAAGCGAAAGAAGAAGTATACAAGGAGAATGAAGTGAAACGTACATAAAGCACGAAGTGTAAACAAAATATGAAACCATACTGAAAAGACAACAGAAAAGAAGGAATGGAATGAAGAATAATCAACAAAGACAGATAGAAAGCAAAAGGTATGAATATAGAGAACGTTGGTAAAAATATATACTAATAACTATTTAGATCAACAACGTATTTCAAAATACATACAAACACGATCGAAAAGCACAAAAGAAAATAACAAAGTATTCCTATACTAATACTACAAAAAAATAGTTTATAACTAAACAAAACATAATCAGTAATTTAAACAAGTTATACAAGTTATACATAATCAACAATAAATTATCGACACCACACAAAAAAGTAATAGCATTGCTATTACCAAGTTCGAACAACGCACAATCAAGCGCTAATACAACATAACATCCAAAAAACAAAACAAAAAAAACAAAAAAAAACCTTCTTTAAAGAACTAACATTATTCTACAAATCAAACATAGCACATAGTCAAGCGCTAGGCACACACAAAAACCAAAAAACCACAATGTCCGGAAATATTTTCCAAAAATACAATACAAAAATATTTCGTACTGCTAAGTTACATAAAAATAGTATTTTAATTTAATTAATTCAAATCTATAATTAACAAATTAACAAAAAACTAGCTTTAGCAAAATGAGACATATAACAATTCCTGCATCTAAGCAAACACTAAACAACACGTGTAAGTTTTTTTTTTAAAATACGTCACAGAGAAACACATAGAAAAACACACTATTACCAACATACAAGTTTGCAAATATATGAAAACAACGTAATGTATGTTAAGCAAGTGCTTAAATCAGATCTCTAGATTTCTCAATCAAATAACAATATCAGCAACCGCTGTTAATTTTCTCTATACAGTTCAATTTAAACTTTTAAATATTTCCGGCTGACAATCACGTTCAGCTTAGCTACAGTGTTATTCAGTTATAAATTTATATCTATCTCCACCTGATATATTAAAAGTAACTATTGTAACATTACAACTAATGAGTTGTGCATAGCTAGCAAACTCATCATGTACAAAACTATCTTAACTATCACATCTGCAAAACCAAAAAAAAAACTTCAAGTTCTACACCAGAGTATAAAAAATAGGCATAAGTTTGTAACCAGTAAGGTTAAATATAAATCTGCTCATTGCCTTCATCAATTGTAAACGACACATCACTACCGTGTAACACAGTACATATTATCCAAAACACAATAGTATAAAAATAGCATCGAAATGAACTAATTTATAATTAAAACAGTCATACATATCAAAAACAATAGACATCAAATGATGCGTCAAGATGATAATCATAATATAACAACCTATAATAATCTATGCAATAGAATACATTAACATCTACTGTCCTAATAAACAAACAAAACAAAAAAGAATCAACCGCAAAAAAAAAATCTCCATACGTCTTGCCGACATCTCATAAACACTAGGGGTAACACGTCGAATGCATAGTTAGCACGCTGATATGTTCTGCCTGAACACTCACTCGGGCTCAATGTTGACCTATATTCTTGCCGCTACCGTAAACAGCCGTTAACGTAAACAGGAGCGCTGACCCATATCAAGAAGTCGCCTCTGTTCAAAAAATACAAATGAAAATTCCATTTTAATGAATGGTGAAATTTACTACGAACAACGGAGAGGTTAAACAAACAATTACCCCGCACTGTGGTCCGTGTAGAAATCTGGTCACCCCACGATGTCATCGACTCTTCCTTTAAGTTCACAACAACGTGCTGCTCTTTCAAAATTAGAAACAAAACAAGCAGTAGTATTTGTGACATCATTATCATTGCTACTTTGCTTAATAACAATGCTTCTAGGCTCATGTCGAGCAAAATTAGCATAATTGCCCTTATTATTCGTCGTTTGGTCAAAATACTTATCATCATTTCCTCTTTGTTTGAGACTATTATTATTTCTATAATCCCAGTCAGACTTGTTATGATTAACGTTTTTACTCCGCACAAAAAATGTGTCAGAAAAATTATTGCACGACTGAAAACTCTTCTTGTATTTGTCTGTACCATTATTTTCAAAATTCTGAGAATTAAACTGTTGAGATACATTAACTTGTCTCTTATCTCTCTGAGAAGGAAAATTATTATCATATGAATTTCCTTGGTACTTTCTAACCTTAGAAACATCTCTCCTACAAAAACTCTTTCCATTCTTTTCTTTGACAATATGCTTGTTTGCAGTATCATCTGCAGATCTATAAGTATCTTTATCGTTACGCCTATAATGGGTTTCATCCTTGGAACCACTACTTATAACTTTATCCCTTGATATCATCTTCTGAGAACTTCCAAAATCAGTTACTCGTTTAATCTTTGGGCTTTTAGCTTGAAATCTATCAGGCCTGACTGTTACCTTATCATTCTCTCTATTACACTGCCGCCAAGAATTGTTGCTATTGCAAGAAGAATCAAAAGATCTTCGAAAGTTATATTTCCCTCGAAAAGATATTTGTCTATCACATCTAACCTTTCTATCCGCAAAGATTGTATAGGGCTGGATCTTTGCTTTTTTAACCTGTTGGTAAACAACTTTCTGTCTAGCATTGTCCACATTTACAGAAGACCATATTCCGCTGTTCAAAATAACATCGAGTAGACCCTCTACCCTTTTTGTACTTTCTGCAATTTCAACATTTTTTTGTGAAATTTCTTCACTTAATTTCCTATTTAATTTGTCAAATGTCAAAACTTTACTTCTCTCCTCTGTTAACAATCTCTCAATCTTTATCATCTCCTCTCTCTCAGTCGTTAACTCTTCTAATTTGTCTTTCTCATCCTTTTCTTTATTTGCTCTAGTTTGACATGTTTCATTACATAATTTCTCACATTTCTTATCCTGAACTTTTAATTTGTCATGTATGTCTTTCTTTTCTTTCAGTTGGCAACTGATAATATCATTATCCTCCAACACCTCATGAAGAATATTTATGTAAGTCTCTTCACGAACATTGCTCTCAATCTTTAATGTGTCATACATTTCTGTTTTCTCTTGAACTTCTTGTCTGAGGTTACCAACTTCGTCATCTTTGTCTTTCACCCGAATTTCCAACTCTTTGTTTTTGTTCAATGCTGCATCTAACGCCGCATGTACTTTAGTAAGTTCCGTGTTTGACTTGTCTAACTCATTTTCGAGTTTAGAGACTGTTTCGTGTAGTTTACTCACTTCAGTAGTAACTTTTAAACAATTGTCCCTTTCCCGTAGGGCACTCTGTTTGTTGACTTTTATTTGTTTCTCACTTCCTAATTCCTTTTTCTGCTCATCAGGAATACCGTTGTGGATCATCTTGAATATATTTTGCACTATCTGTCCGTGTTCAAGTTCAATATACTGTTGCAAAAACACACGAAGGTGCCGTAGCAAATCAACCAAATCCCTAGCCATTATTGAATTACAAAGAAGCTTAAAGTTATGTTTGGCAAATAACTCTAGAGATGCTGATACATTAACCAAAAAATCGTCCATGATCCATATTCCAAGTCGTGGACCTCTCAATCCCTTTTCATCTCTACCTATTAACAATGCACTCTCCAACATAGGCCTTATATCTGCAAGATTATTATCAAAATCCATGGTGATTCAATCACTCAGTTAATTATATATCTATATCAGTATAATTATTAATGTCGCAAGTTTATGTTTCAAGAAGCTCTGACAATTACCCTTCCATTTCACACAGTTAAGTATTTATACCAGAAATTGCAATTATTCATAAACTTTGTATCCTCAATTCCTTTTCAAAGAACCTTTATAACGTCATATGAGGGAAGTCATCCTATATCATACCACCATCAATACTTAGCATCAATACTAAATCCTAATAATATGTCTATATAGAATTAGACAACAAAAAAAAACAGATTTCAACAGTATAGGAGATGCAAAGCACAGGAAGGCTCGTTGACATAGTTAAGGCGACACAGTTCACATAACAAAAAATAACCACTTATCTTGAATGAAAACTCTTCTGTTCCTTTCCGTTAACACCCTGGATATCACAAAGTTCAATGGTAAAACAATCGACAACAGAAAGGCATTGGAACTTGACACCTTGATTCCGCTCAGGTCCTCGATTCAGCACGCTACGTGCTGACACACCGCACAGGAAAGCAGGAAATGGGTCACCGTCTGTCAATTTCGTTGAAAGGAGGTACACCACTCGTTCATACTGCCAGATGATTACTTGTACTGGTATACAGACGCCACTGTATATCATGACATCTCATAATCTTGAGTAATAAATTCCTTGACTTGCGACTGTCACTTAAGTTAACAGTTCCTAGTTTAACTGATACTGAATAAGTTTTCCTTGGGCCTGGATACAGCTCTCAAATGTGATGTCTGTCTTTCATATACTAACGCCACTCAGGCTACAAGCTAACACTTGTGAATTAATATCACGCGAATTTCGCGGGTGTCAGATCCTATAAAACTAGCACACCACTGTTGCAAATATCGGTTATGTTTCAAAGGTATGTGTGTTCAAGTCTACGGGTATGCGATGAACAGGTTCTCGATATAAATAGGCCACGCCCACTCCGGGGCTATTTCTGTATACGTGTTATGTTCCCTGTCACCGCTGTAATATTAAGTGCGTGTGTTGGTTTAGTCGTTCACGCCACAGGTGTATACACACGAGTCATGAAAGGTTGTAAACGACTGGTGACATTTCATATGGGTTTATTCACGTTACAACACATTCATATGAAATACACATAGAATACCGTTCACAGCACAACACAAGATATAAATTACCACATAAGGACTGCGCACTCGGCAGCTACAATGATATCATAATACATGGCCTAGAGTACTCATATTAAACTCAGCGTTATAAAGAATCCTGCACTCAGCAGCTATCATGATTCATGGCCTAAAGTACTCTTATTAACCTCATCACTATAAAGAATCCTGCACTCAGCAGTTATCATGATTCATGGCCTAAAGTACTTTTATTAATCAATACTCCTCACACAGGAACTAATGGCCTTTAAAGATTGCACACTGCAGTTATAAACACTTCCACAATAATTCAAGCTGCAGTTTCATACTACGCTGTACCCACAGCGAAAAATCCGTCGACATTTTAAATTCAGCACTGTACAGGCATTTCACACTTCCCAAAAACACTGTCTTCCTACCCAGTCAAAACGCCCGGAACACTCTCCCCAGATAACACACTCGTTCCGCTCAAAAGCAGTCACGAGACTTTTTCCACTGTTCACACAACACAAACAATTGCGGGCTAGCAGCGAGCTTCTCTCACCCAACTCAAAACAATACAGAATAAATATATCAGCGCTTTTCACGCTGTCTGTAATCTGTCTCTCGAAACTATCACGAGATACTCTCTAAATAATTCGATAGCTACAAGCAAACAAGTGCTCCAACTCATAATCTATCTTGGCTACTAATATACCCAGATTTACGTCCCTTACACCAGTTCTATTCTTAACACATGTTGTGTGAAAAGAGGACAATTTCGACGTTTCCTTCTCTGTAACTCTCCAGCTTTCCGCACCATAGAGAAGCACAGAAAGCACACAGCTCTGATATAATCTTAATTTTGTGCTTGTGCTGTATTGAGAGGACTTCCAGATGTTGTTTAGGCTAAAAAAGGCTGTTCTTGCTTTGTTCATTCTGTTGTTGATGTCTTTGCTTGCCCCGCCGTCTGGTGTTACTATGCATCTTAGGTATGTGAAGGTGTCTGTCTGTACCAGTTGCTGTTTCCTTACTGATATAGGCTCAGGCTTGCTCACATTGAGCGCCATGACCTCTGACTTCTTTAAATTGATGTTCAAGCCACCTGCTCGCTATACTTATTAAGTCTATCTGTTTTTTCCTGGATGTGTTGATGCGAATGTGTTAGCAGTGCAATGTCATCTGCATATTCCAGATCTTCCAATGTAGAAAATGTAGTTGTAACTGTACTTTTTTTCTTGTTGAGGTGATCACTGGCCCAAGACAGTATACATGTTGTTAGGTGTGTAGTGCGAGCGTATGATGAACTGAGTGTGGGTGCGAATGAAGGCGCGAATGTGTTTAGGCTCGTAGATATGTAGACCCTGCAACCCATACACTCACATGCAGTAGTCAAGGATGCTTGGACACTGCAGACACGTTTCAAAACATTTATTGACGAGAACACACATGGTATCAACAGGAACAGTCATTGTAAACAAGGTCATGCTGACCGGAAATCGATAGGTATACATTAGGCATTCAGCAAGCTGGTAAACATTTGAATATCCGTGCATGGTCAATACAATGGTCTTCAATAAGGACAGTTCGTGGCGTCGCCCTGAGATTACTGATTAAACGCGTCAGATACCTTAATCACTTTGACACATAGGTGCAACTTGGCATTCCCCGCCAATTGCACATTATCAGGCTGTAGTATAATAGCCGAAAACACAGGCCTCGTTCTGACGTCGGCTGTGTACTTCCGATAAGCAGGTTACCATCAACCCTGCAGTAATGCTTATTGTAGACATAAATTCCGCCAATCTGCGGTTCCCACAATATATCTTCGTCACTGGATTTCTGGATGGTATGAAGACTAATAGTCTTGGATGGCTACCTTGAGCACAACAAATAAGTTCTGAAATGGAGGACCGGTGAGCTGCAGTTCACAGACTAGGCAATCTTCTAACATGTTCTGCTACCGAAAGCATAGTAATGGAAAAAGTCGGTATTACCTGTAACCGAGTCCACAGAACTTAACAAGGAACTCTGCTGTCATTCCAACGCACAGAGATTCACTGGGGAAAACTGCCAGTGCAGTCACTTCGAAGATTCTCCCCGAAAAACACAATGGACTCTCGTCCCTTCAGAAACCAGGACACTTCCCGGCTTGCCGGAAGTCTAACTCAACTCCCGCTTAAAAAAAACCTGCCCATGGGCATACGCCCGAACTGTCTACCTTTGACCCTAAAGGTCAAACACAATGAATGAATAAACAAGGGAAGACAACCCCTAACCAACCTGACATCGCAGGTAAAGACACAATTATTCTTATGACAAAAAACATAAGCAAATAACTTGACAGATGACTCCGTCAAAAATGACAGCAACATATTACTACCACCCACCTGTGAAAAAAAAAATGAAATTTTTTTTTTTAAATATGTCTATGAGCAAGATTGCGCAAGTATCACTTATGTGCTCATGAAAAAAATGAACCTAATATTAGGTACAATAGACGCATAAACAAAGCGTCTGAAGAGGATACAAATCATCTCCCAACATAGGAGAAAATATCTCCTTTAAGCCAAACAAACTAAGGGGTTGTTGAGGATTGCTTCATGTCTGCAGCATGGCGCATTCCTCAAATGATTATATCTACGCGACTGATGTCGATGATTGTTTCATGTCTACAGGCATTTGGATTTGTGCACGATCCGAATGACTGTATCATGGAACACCTCAAACGAATAGAGATATATCTCATCGACCGATGTCGATGATTGTTGCATGTGTGCAAGCATTTGAGTTTGGCCAACTCGGATTACTGCACCGTGGAACATCGCAATTGAATATATATTAACGACGTAGTATGCATATCTTCTTCTTCTTCTTCCTCGTTCGTCTTCAGACTTCCACATTTATGACTCTAATAAAGGCAGCAGTCAACTCAAGGTTCCCGACATCTCCAAACAGTATGCATATCACTATGCATGACGCGTATGTCTTTATAACGTCATTCGACTTGTGGGTTTTGACCCGTACGGCAGTGTGTTTCGGAAGTGTGGCCATTGCCACTTATACTGTGTGGTATATCCACTTTGTAATTGTGTGGCTGGGAAGCCATTTGAGCAGTGTATTTCTTGAACCAAACGTAAGTCGTCGTATGAATAACGCAGTTTGCATAATTATGGCAGATTAGCCTGGCGTGGTATGCCAAAGGAACATTATGTTACTAGCAATAGTGTAAGACTAGTATAGATGGATATTGTACAGCTAGCGGCAAGCGTAAGCCTAGTGTAACGGATATTAAACGACTAGCAGTAGACGTAAGCCTAGCATAATAAGTGTATTGCAGAACTAGCAGGATAGTTAAGTCTAGTTAGCCTCTGAATTTATGCCAAAGGACATTGGCCGTTAAAAGGAACTGACCTCTAACCAGAACTCTAGATAGAGATTGTGAACATGTGCTTATGAACTAATGAGAACTCTTACAGATCGTACATGAATGTGATGTGACTTTTGTTCCCATGTAGTTGGTGTCTGCTCATGGTATGAAATTACTAATTAAACATTTTGAGTCGTCAAAATCACAGTCTTATCAACTGTCGCATTCGGAGTTGAGTTAAATGCTATTTATCTTCAACTGATCGTGACCAGTGATGATTAATGTCTTAACACGCTGCATCTCACACTGCAAATATAATCAATAAGACAAGAGACTAATACAGGTCAGTCAAGGGTCGAATATTTAATATGAAACATGTTCAGCACAGAATGTATCACAAGGGTTAAAGCAGACATTATCGATACCAACGGACAGTATTACGGAATCCTACAAAAGTGATAAGAACCCGAGGGACTTTGACTCTATAAACTGAATACGCATATAATAACTTGGTCATCCACAAATACTAGAAGTCATCGAAGCACCCAGAATATACTGGGGTCCCGGAAGAGCCCGTAACATACTGGTGTCAGAAAGTGTCTGGATTTCGTGAATACTGGATTCCCCCCCTTCAAGTATCGAAGAAAGTTAAACTGATGATGAACGTTTTAAATGCAAAATCATTCATTCAATCCTAACCGGCAACTGAAATGCGCAGGACAGAAAGTGACGTCACTACATCGATGCCGTCAACGTTAGCAGACAACATTGCCTGAGAGAATCCGAATTTTCTTCCACCAAAGAGACTGATTCACGCAGATAGAACGGTAATCTTCCACTCGAGAACCTGAACCATTGGAGAATGTATCTCTTCATCAAATTCATCTGAGACTGCGACGCAGATCGATTGAAGAAACTACGTTCCAAGACCGAAGCAATACTTTCAAACGGTTACCCTGCTGCGAAGGTCAAGGTCTACATCAATGGACCTCAGCTGTTGAAGACACTTGGATTAGAATTACATGCATTCATGTATTTTTCAGAGGGACAACTAAACAGATAAGTTCTTGATTTTACTAGGGCGCTTGAACATTATCATATTGTCCTTGCATTAGCTTTGGTCTACAGTTCATCATCACGTTACTTACTTTTTACTATCATCTGTGTTTCCCCATTCATGTTTTTCGTATATTCGTATATTCGTCGTGTTTAATATTGACTGGAATTTTCCCAGGAAAACTTCAGTGAATGTTAACTTCTATTAGATTTGCATGCTTATATTCGCCGACTGATGATCTGACTGATTATATTTTTTCTTTCGAGTCAGGATATAAATGTTTCCTCAGTTCGCAATATAACCACATTTTGTGTACTTAGCAGTTGCGTCAAGTGAATTACGTCCTCTTTATTTACATAACCTACTTTCAGTACTGTTGACAATTGTTGTCGTGTGTGATCTAAAACTTCTTTGTCTACACGTTCGTTTATGACGACTTGTCTTGTTATATTTTTGTGATGTAAATTCTTTTCTTTCTTTTACTGCTTACTGAGTATAAGTCTCCTTTATTTACTTTATAAGTGTAAAGTGTTGTCGTATAATTGAAAAATCATTTCATTGTAAATCATTTGATTGTTTTCACTGTCTTTGTCACATGTTCTCCGAACTTGTTTGTTATTGATTAATATATTCATGTACATATTATAGTGAGTTCTATAGTCCTGGTGTATATTATAGACTATTGAAGGTACTCAGAAACCTATTATCATGTCTACACTACAGGAATTCATTGATATTGGAAAAAGTTATGGAAAATCAGGAGCGGAACTACAAAGTTTTGCAGATACGAAATATGATGAATATTTATCGCGTCTGGAAAGAATGGAACAGCGTGAAATGACTAAACGAGCTGATGAGCTTAGGAGGTTTGAATTAACTCAAGAGAGGGAATTGAAGGAAAAAGAAATATCCATGAAATTGGAATTAGAACGATTGACTATAGCTCAACAAGAAAAAGACAGAGAATTTGAAAAGGAAAAAATGGCTCAACGTGATAAAGAATTAGCTCAACAAGAAAAAGACAGAGAATTTGAGAAGGAAAGAATGGCACAACGAGATAAAGAATTAGCTCAACAAGAAAAAGACAGAGAGCAAAAAGATAAAGAAATGGAATTAAGGAGAATGGAACTTATGCAACTGGATCAAGTCCATAAAAATGCCATGGAAATGGAAACATTAAAACTTCATGCAGAAAAAGAAAAAGCTTTAGAATTAGCTAAAGTGCAGTCTGAACAGACTAAGACTGCGGCTGCTACATATATATTTTTATCCTAAGTTAAAAATGCCACATTTTGACCAAACTCGCGATTGTGTTGACTCTTTCATATCTAAGAATTTCATCATCAAGGTCACAGCTCCTGAACATACCCAAGGAAAGATGGAGCAGTCACTTATTACTTGATTTTTTTGACTGTGACTCACTCAAATGTTTCATGAAGTCTTGATGAAAAGAGCAGAAGCGATTTCGATGTCGTTAAAAGAGGTATTACTAAGACGTTTCCAGTTAACTGAGTCTGCTGGATTCAGAGATCGCTTTCATGCTGCTAAACCAAGCAAGGAGTGCAGCATTTTGGTGAATTAATTGCATCTATTAAACATTTCCTTAGCAGATGGATTGATCTATCTGGTATAAATAAAACATATGAAGGTGTTATAGATCTCATGCTGCGAGATAAAGTTTTATCCGCATGCAGCACTGAATTAGAAGCATTTTTACACAGGAAAGATATCCTAATTCTATCGATGAAGTATGAAAAAACTCGGAAGACAGTTTCAAACTGCACATCAGAATAAAGATCTTCATAGATCGACTATTCGAGATCCTATGACTGTGTGCGCGGCACAACATGATCACAGAGCTCGAGCGAAGAGTTGTGATGGACGTTGTCGTTCAGATTATTATCAATCCGACAGAGTTTTTTATAACTTCCGTCGTCATCGCTCTCCTTCGAATTCATATCGACGAGGTTATAGAGGATATTCACCTCATGATCGTGGGTATCACAGAGGCAGGGATTATGATGGTTCACATCAAAAAGGATACTATAAACAGAAATCATCTTATGGTAGAGATGCCAGGAAAGATGACTCACTACTGATTTTTTATTATAGCAAAAAAAAATCAGACAACAATAACACAGGTAATGCGAGCTCTCCGACAAGAGACAAAAATAAACGGGGACATGCAAGTAGGTACAGTGTTAAAAAGGAAAAAGGTAATGAAGATATAATGATCATGCGAACGCATGTATGGTAATGAAATGATACATGTTTATGAGTGTCAGTCGAAAAAACAGATTAAAGTCTACAATTACACTTGATTGTGGTCATTGTATGCCAACAATGTCGGTATGTGTAAATGTCGGTTATCTTACATTTCACCCCGGAATAATGGATGGTAAGGTAGTGAGAGTTTTCTGCGTGACACGGGGTCTTCAACGATAGGCATTAAGCACTCGCTTATCGAGCCCTCTGCTTTTACAGGCAAATCAGTTAAGTGTGTCACATTTGGTGGGAATATAGAAACATTCCCTGTGGCACGAGTATACATTGATACTCCTTTTTACACAGGCACTGTCTATGCCTGCGGCTTGAGAGCACCCATAACTGAAATTATAATAGGAAACATACCAGGAGTTAAAGATTGCACTCCTGAGGAGATTGCAATGTGGGTTGAATCTGCTCTCACCCACTACAGGTGGCAAATGCTGTTGTAACGAGAGCACAACAGTTAGCTACGGACATGGCTACACCACCTCCTCCTATAATGGATACAATTATGTCTCAAGTTTTGCACTGTTTCACAACCTTCTGTTTTTGCAGAAAAACAGAAGAGTGACCCAACTTTACAAGGATTGTTTAGCCGCCAGAACAAAAAAACGATTAAATACACAAGAGGGGCTAAACAATGGTTCAAGATAAAGAAATCAATACTCACTAGATATTATGATGATGGCAAAACAATTATACATCAAGTGATAGTACCTAAAGAATACAGACCATTGGTCCCTACAAACAGGTCATGACTCCCCTATGGCAGGGGGCATATGGGGATCAAAAGAACATTGTTTCGTGTTTTCATCACAATTTTATTGGCCTGGGTTAATAAAGATACAAAGTTATACTGCAAATCATGTACAACATGCCAAGGTATAGCACGTAAGGGCAGGTTCCATACGGCACCCTACAGATTACAGACGTGCCTGATAGACCTTTTCAAAAAGATTGCAGTAGAATTATAGTGGGTCCCGTTATCAATTGTTTTCAAATAATGGATTTTCGTTATATTTTTAACTTGCGTAGATCTTTTGCACGCGTTGGCCAGAAGCCATACCGTTGAAAACCATCACAACTGCATCCGTGTCTGATGCATTATTTTCGATATTTTTGTCGAAATCTGGTTTTTTCCGGATTATATATTGTCAGATCAAGGATCACAATTTACTTCCAAGATTATGAGGGATTTAGAATCCGTGCTATCTGTTCACCACTCGTTTTGTAGTGCGTATAGGCCTCAATCAAACGGTGTGTGCGAGCGCTACAATAGCACTCTAAAACAGATGTTATCTAAGATAACTGAAGAATGCCCTCGTGAATGGGGATTGGCTTCTGCCGGCGGCCCTCTTCGCTTTTTCGTGAAGTGCCTCACGAGAGCACGGGGATGGATCTCCATTCGAATTGGTTTATGTTCGAATCCTCGCGGACCAATGATGATACTACAAAGATTTGTTGATTGGAGGCATCAATTGATACAGCCCACTCGAAACAGCTACGAGTTAGTGATTGATCTCCGACAACGAAATCAATCGATGCGTGCACTTATGCATCCCAGTGATTAATTTGTAAGCAGCCACTCAACGATCAAGATTATTAGTACATAATCAAAAGAGAATATTAAGATCATTCAAACCAGGGGAAAAAGTTTGGTTGTTGCTACCTTCATAAACGATAACAAATTAACTGATATCATGGCAAGGTCCATTTGATATTATCAAACAAGTCACAGATGTTGACTACTCGGTAAACGTTAGAGGTAAAAATCAAAACTTCCATGTCAACAATGCTAAAATTAGCAGTTTGAAAGACCACAGGAATTAATTCCTGTTATTAACTCTATTGATGATTCTTCACATCATACTGCTTCTTTTTGCAGTTGTTCATGAAAAGATACTACTTTCGTCTATCCCTTTACAATTCCAACTACCTTCTTTGCAATCATCGGAGTCTTGGAAAGACGTGACTATTTCTTCTTCACTATCTTCGTCCACAACAAGATCAAGTTCGGGATATTCTTATTTCTTTCAATGATGTTCTCTCACCGACCTTCCAGTCAGACATCGCTTATATCCCATGATATTACTCTTACTGATTATAAACCTATCAAACTTAGACCCTATCCTATATCTTTACACCACAAAGATAGGGTGGAGAAAAGAGTTTAAAAGAGATGAATACGTTTAGGGTGTGATATCTCCCTTCAGAAT
>JAMPIV010007898.1:0-166502 GCA_024509875.1 Oreohelix idahoensis | reverse complement strand
AGACACTATAAAATGGTATTGTCCCTACTCCCCACCACATCATACGCAAAATTCTAGCAAGGGATGAACAACCCCCCCCCCAACCCCAATTATATCATAAGTACAGCACATTAATTGTTTACTATACCTCCCTGCCAGAAGACCTGTTTCCTGTATGTCTATCTTCAATCAGTGGACATTTAAACAAAATGACATTTTACCCACTGTTAACTTCAACCAAACCCTTTCCGTCTCATGCAGGTCACGAATAAAGTGTATGTCTGAATAAGCTAGCTAGTGGATTGCGTCAGGGAACATGGAACAATGATTTGTTATCGTACTTGTTATGTGGAATTGATGATAATACCGAGACAAGTACCAGTGGAACTTGAGATTAACGCTGACAATAGATAGGACACACATTAAGGAAACCTGTTGATAGCATTACAAGGTAGTCTTTGTTCTAGAATGTGCAGGGTAAAAGAAGCAGAGGTAGACAGAGAAACACAGGTAGAAGAGAACTGGTGACAAACATTAAAACAATGAGGAATGCTTAGAAAGACCTTGACCTCATGGCACGGGACACGAGGAATTGGCACGTGTTTGTTGAAGGCCTATGCTTGTGGGGGAGCTAAAGGGTCATGGTCATGATTATTTATTTCAACATCTGTGGTTAAACATTTTTTAAAAAAAATATCGTGCACAGATATAGGCTAGATAGCTCAGAGGTTATGAATGTGTGTGTATGTCTCTCTGAGTGTGTGAGAGAGAGAAGAGAGAGAGAGAGAGAGAATCTGTTTGTTTGACAATGTCACACGGAACTGCCTACCGGAAATGTGTTGCTGACTTCAGTACTGTAGACCATCGCTGTACGGTAAGAAGGGTGTAGCAGGAAGATGTACGGTTCTATGATCTGTGAAGTGATCATTCTTACGTCTCACATCCAGTGTGAAGTGATCATTCTTACGTCTCGCATCCAGTGTGAAGTGATCATTCTTACGTCTCACATCCAGTGTGAAGTGATCATTCTTACGTCTCACATCCAGTGTGAAGTGATCATTCTTACGTCTCACATATCCAGTGTTAAGTGATCATTTCTTACGCCTCACATCCACAGTGTGAAAGTGATCATTCTTACGTCTCCACACTCCAATGTGTGAAGTGATCATTCTTACGTCTCACATCCAGTGTTAAGTGATCATTCTTACGTCTCACATCCAGTGTGAAGTGATCATTCTTACGTCTCACATCCAGTGTGAAGTGATCATTCTTACGTCTCACATCCAGTGTGAAGTGATCATTCTTACGTCTCACATCCAGTGTGAAGTGATCATTCTTACGTCTCACATCCAGTGTGAAGTGATCATTCTTACGTCTCACTTCCAGTGTGAAGTGATCATTCTTACGTCTCACATCCAGTGTGAAGTGATCATTCTTACGTCTCACATCCAACACATGCAGTGTGATCAATGTGATACGTCTCACATCGAGTGTGAAGTGATCCATCTCGTCATCCAGTGTGAAGTGATCATTCTTACGTCTCACACATCCAGTGTGAAGTGATCATTCTTACGTCTCACATCCAGTGTGAAGTGATCATTCTTACGTCTCACATCCAGTGTGAAGTGATCATTCTTACGTCTCACATGCAGTGTGAAGTGATCATTCTTACATCTCGCATCCAGTGTGAAGTGATCATTCTTACGTCTCACATCCAGTGTGAAGTGATCATTCTTACGTCTCACATCCAGTGTGAAGTGATAATTCTTACGTCTCACATCCAGTGTGAAGAGATCATCATCAACACGTCTCACATCCAGTGTGAAGTGATCATTCTTACATCTCACATCCAGTGTGAAGTGATCATTCTTACGTCTCACATCCAGTGTGAAGTGATCATTCTTACGTCTCACATCCAGTGTGAAGAGATCATCATCAACACGTCTCACATCCAGTGTGAAGTGATCATTCTTACGTCTCACATCCAGTGTGAAGTGATCATTCTTACGTCTCACATCCACTGTGAAGTGATCATTCTTACGTCTCACATCCAGTGTGAAGTGATCATTCTTACGTCTCACATCCAGTATGAAGTGATCATTCTTACGTCTCACATCGAGTGTGAAATGATCATTCTTACGTCTTACATCGAGTGTGAAGTGATCATTCTTACGTCTTACATCAAGTGTGAAGTGATCATTCTTACGTCTTACATCAAGTGTGAAGTGATCATTCTTACGTCTTACATTCAGTGTGAAGAGATCATCATCACGTCTCACATCCAGTGTGAAGAGATCATTCTCATGTCTCACATCCAGTGTAAAGAGATTATTCTCACGACTCACATCCAGTGTGAAGAGATCATTCTCATGTCTCACATCCAGTGTAAAGAGATCATTCTCACTACTCACATCCAGTGTGAAGAGATAATTCTCACGTCTCACATCCAGTGTGAACAGAAAATTCTCACGTCTCACATCCAGTGTGAAGAGATCATTCTCATGTCTCACATCCAGTGTGAAGAGATCATTATCACGTCTCACACCCAGTGTGAAGAGATCATTATCACGTCTCACATCCAATGTGAAGAGATCAGTCTCACATCCAGTGTGAAGAGATAATTCTCACGTCTCACATCCAGTGTGAAGAGATCATTCTCACGTTTCACATCCAGTGTGAAGAGATCATTCTCACGTGTCACATCAAGTGTTAAGAGATCATTCTCACATCTCACATAAAATGTGTAGAGATCATTCTCATGTCTCACATCCAGTGTGAAGAGATTCTCACGTCTCACATCCAGTGTGAAAAGATAATTCTCACGTCTCACATCCAGTGTGAAGAGATAATTCTCATGTCTCACATCCAGTGTGAGGAGAAAATTCTCATGTCTCACATCCATTGTAAAGCTATAATTCTCACATCTCACATCCAGTGTGAAGACATCATTATCACGTCTCACATCCAGTGTTAAGAAATAATTATCCCGTCTCACATCCAGTGTGAAGAGATCATCATCACGTCTCACATCCAGTGTGAAGAGATCATTCTTACGTCTCACATCCAGTGTGAAGAGATCATTATCACGTCTCACATCCAGTGTGAAGAGATCATTATCACGCCTGACATCCAGTGTGAAGAGATCATTATCACGTCTCACATCCAGTGTGAAAAGATCATTATCACGTCTCACATTCAGTGTGAAGAGATAATTCTCACGTCTCACATTCAGTGTGAAGAAATCATTATCACGTCTCACATCCAGTGTGGGACCCCAAGATGCAGCAATAGTGAATGCAGTCAGCGACTCATAGCTTGACTGCCTGCGTCAGGACCAGCGAACCAGAGCTGGTCAAGACCGTGCTCCACCTCCACGTGGTGGTCCTGGAAACAGTCTGCAGCAGTGCGGGCTGGCTGAGCGAGCATGGATCGAAATGGGAAGGCAAACCCGGTCCTTAAAAAATGCCGTGCAGAAGTCGGATGTGTCGACCGAAAGGTGCAGATATCACAGCTTAGGCGCAAACAGACACAACGCAACCACCGTCCTTTTCAGGACGAACGAAGAAGAAGAAGAAGAAGACATCCAGTGTGAAGAGATAATTCTCACGTCTCACATCCAGTGTGAAGAGATCATTATCACGTCTCACATCCAGTGTGAAGAGATAATTCTCACGTCTCACATCCAGTGTGAAAAGATCATTATCACGTCTCACATCCAGTGTGAAGAGATGATTCTCACGTATCACATCCAGTGTGAAGAGATCATTCTCATGTCTCACATCCAGTGTGAAAAGATCATTCTCACGTCTCACATCCAGTGTGAAGAGATAATTCTCACGACTCACATCCAGTGTAAAGAGATATTTCTCACGTCTCACATACAGTGTGAAGAGATCATTCTCACATCTCACATCCAATGCGAAGAGATCATTCTCAGGTCTCACATCTAGTGTGAAGAGATAATTCTCATGTCTCACATCCAGTGTAAAGAGATAATTCTCACGTCTCATATCCAGTGTGAAGAGATCATTAGCACGTCTCACATCCAGTGTGAAGAGATAATTCTCCTGTCTCACATCCAGTGTGAAGAGATCAGTCTCACATCCAGTGTGAAGATATCATTCTCACGTCTCACATCCAATGTGAAGAGATAATTCTCACGTCTCACATCCAATGTGAAGAGATAATTCTCACGTCTGACATCCAATGTCAAGAGATAATTCTCACGTCTTACATCCAGGAAAAAAAAGGGGGGGGGGGTAGGTACGAGCAGTTTAGAGATGGGTATTTTCACACGGGTGCAAATTGCTGCTTGTGTTGCTGAGAAAACCATGCTGAAGATTAAACAATGTCTGACCTATCAGGAAGTAATCACAAAGACAAGGTTAAGGAATTCAGGAGGAAACAATTTCAACACAGAATTAGTTTTATTTTTATCAACCAATCAGTGCCCCTTAGCTCCCCAAGGAGCATATGCCTTCGACAAACACAAGCCAGTACTCTAGTCACGTGCCATCTGCTCAAGGTCTATCATTGCCTAACTTATCATTTTTATTTCTGTTTCCAGTTCTCTTCTCTATGTGTTGTTTGGTCTGTCTCTACGTCTCTTGCCTTGGGAATTCCTGAGCACGGACCGCCTGGTAACACTATCAACCGGTTTAACAAGGACTGCCTGGCAACACTATCAACAGGTTTAACAAGGACTGCCTGGTAATACTATCAACAGGTTTAACAAGGACTGCCTGGTAATGCTATCAACAGGTTTAACAAGGACTGCCTGGTAATGCTATCAACAGGTTTAACAAGGACTGCCTGGTAACGCTATCAACAGGTTTAACAAGGACTGCCTGGTAACACTATCAACAGGTTTAACAAGGACTGCCAGGTAATACTATCAACAGGTTTAACAAGGACTGCCTGGTAACACTATCAACAGGTTTAACAAGGACTGCCTGGTAACACTATCAACAGGTTTAACAAGGACTGCCTGGTAACACTATCAACAGATTTAACAAGGACTGCCTGGTAACACTATCAACAGGTTTAACAAGGACTGCCTGGTAACACTATTAACAGGTTTAACAAGAACTGCCTGGTAACGCTATCAACAGGTTTAACAAGGACTGCCTGGTAACGCTATCAACAGGTTTAACAAGGACTGCCTGGTAACACTATCAACAGGTTTAACAAGGACTGTCTGGTAACACTATCAACAGGTTTAACAAGGACTGCCTGGTAACACTATCAACAGGTTTAACAAGGACTGCCTGGTAACACTATCAACAGGTTTAACAAGGACTGCCTGGTAACACTATCAACAGGTTTAACAAGGACTGCCTGGTAACACTATCAACAGATTTAACAAGGACTGCCTGGTAACACTATCAACAGGTTTAACAAGGACTGTCTGGTAACGCTATCAACAGGTTTAACAAGGACTGCCTGGTAACGCTATCAACAGGTTTAACAAGGACTGCCTGGTAACGCTATCAACAGGTTTAACAAGGACTGCCTGGTAACACTATCAACAGGTTTAACAAGGACTGCCTGGTAACACTATTAACAGGTTTAACAAGGACTACCTGGTAACACTATCAACAGCTTTAACAAGGACTGCCTGGTAACGCTATCAACAGGTTTAAAAGGACTGTCTGGTAACGCTATCAACAGGTTTAACAAGGACTGCCTGGTAACACTATCAACAGGTTTAACAAGGACTGCCTGGTAACACTATCAACAGGTTTAACAAGGACTGCCTGGTAACACTATCAACAGGTTTAACAAGGACTGCCTGGTAACGCTATCAACAGGTTTAACAAGGACTGCCTGGTAACGCTATCAACAGGTTTAACAAGGACTGCCTGGTAATGCTATCAACAGGTTTAACAAGGACTGCCTGGTAATACTATCAACAGGTTTAACAAGGACTGCCTGGCAACACTATCAAGAGGTTTAACAAGAACTGTCTGGTAATGCTATCAACAGGTTTAACAAGGACTGCCTGGTAACACTATCAACAGGTTTAACAAGGACTGCCTGTAACACTATCAACAGGTTTAACAAGGACTGACTGGTAACACTATCAACAGCTTTAACAAGGACTGCCTGGTAACACTATCGACAGGTTTAACAAGGACTGCCTGGTAACACTATCAACAGTTTTAACAAGGACTGCCTGGAAACACTATCAACAGTTTAAACAAGGACTGCCTGGTAATACTATCAACAGGTTTAACAAGGTCTGCCTGGTAACACTATCAACAGGTTTAACAAGGACTGCCTGGTAACACTATCAACAGGTTTAACACGGACTGCCTGGTAACACTATCAACAGGTTTAACAAGGACTGCCTGGCAACACTATCAACAGGTTTAACAAGGACTGCCTGGTAACACTATCAACAGGTTTAACAAGGACTGCCTGGTAACGCTATCAACAGGTTTAACAAGGACTGCCTGGTAACGCTATCAAAGGTTTAACAATGACTGCCTGGTAATACTATCAACAGGTTTAACAAGGACTGCCTGGTAACACTATCAACAGGTTTAACAAGGACTGCCTGGTAACACTATCAACAGGTTTAACAAGGACTGCCTGGTAACACTATCAACAGGTTTAACAAGGACTGCCTGGTAACACTATCAACAGGTTTAACAAGGACTGCCTGGTAACACTATCAACAGGTTTAACAAGGACTGCCTGGTAACACTATCAACAGGTTTAACAAGGACTGCCTGGTAACGCTATCAACAGGTCTCCTCAATGTCTGTCCACTTCATTGCTAGCGTCTTCTTATTTTTCGTTCAACTGCCAATTGTCTGGTACGTCAGTCATCAGTTTCACATTAGTGATCTTGTCATCAGTTTCACATTAGTGATCTTGTCATCAATTCCATTAGTGATCTTGTCATCAGTTTCACATTAGTGATCTTGTTATCAGTTTCACATTAGTGATCTTGTCATCAATTGCACATTATTGATCTTGTCATCAGTTCCACATTAGTGATCTTGTCATCAGTTTCACATTAGTGATCTTGTCATCAATTCCACATTATTGATCTTGTCATCAGTTCAACATTAGTGATCTTGTCATCAGTTTCACATTAGTGATCTTGTCATCAATTCCACATTACTGATCTTGTCATCAGTTCCATTAGTGATCTTGTCATCAGTTTCACATTAGTGATCTTGTCATCAGTTTCACATTATTGATCTTGTCATCAGTTCCACATTAGTGATCTTTTCATCAGTTTCACATTAGTGATCTTGTCAATAATTCCACATTATTGATCTTGTCATCAGTTCCATTAGTGATCTTGTCATCAGTTTCCCATTAGTGATCGTGTCATCAGTTCCACATTAGTGATCTTGTCATCAGTTCCACATGAGTGATCTTGTCATCAGTTTCACATTAGTGATCTTGTCATCAATTCCCCATTATTGATCTTGTCATCAGTTCCATTAGTGATCTTGTCATCAGTTTCACATTAGTGATCTTGTCATCAATTCCACATTATTGATCTTGTCACCAGTTCCACATTAGTGATCTTGTCATCAGTTTCACATTAGTGATCTTGTCATCAATTCCACATTATTGATCTTGTCATCAGTTCCACATTAGTGATCTTGTCATCAGTTTCACATTAGTGATCTTGTCATCAATTCAACATTATTGATCTTGTCATCAGTTCCATTAGTGATCTTGTCATCAGTTTCACATTAGTGATCTTGTCATCAGTTCCACATTATTGATCTTGTCATCAGTTCCACATTAGTGATCTTGTCATCAGTTTCACATTAGTGATCTTGTCATCAATTCCACATTATTGATCTTGTCATCAGTTCCATTAGTGGTCTTGTCATCAGTTTCACATTAGTGATCTTGTCATCAGTTCCACATTAGTGATCGTGTCATCAGTTCCATTAGTGATCTTGTCATCAGTTTCACATTAGTGATCTTGTCATCAATTCCATTAGTGATCTTGTCATCAGTTTCACATTAGTGATCTTGTCATCAATTCCATTAGTGATCTTGTCATCAGTTTCACATTAGTGATCTTGTCATCAGTTTCACATTAGTCATCTTGTCATCAATTCCATTAGTGATCTTGTCATCAATTCTACATTAGTGACCTTGTCGTATCATGTCAATTCATCTATTATGTGCATTTATTCTCCCCGGCGTGACAACACGTGCAGTCTCCAGCATCTTGGGTGAGCATAAAGATAAATTAGTGTGGCTCACAAACAACAGCCTGGGAAGGCGGGGTCGTAACACTGTAGCCCTGAAGGCAACGCGCTCGACATTCCAGACGATAACCAGGTTGGGTAAATATTGACGGTCACATCCAGCAGATGATGACCAATGCGTGTTGTACGAGTCACGGTTATGTGTGTTCCGTATCTTGTGATCGCATAATAGCTGTATTCCTTAGTTCTTGTCAATCTGAAATTGTGCATTATGAGATTGGTTGACAGAAGCGTGACCATCCCAGTTTCATTTTTCATGAAGCTCGCCCACCTTAGTATCTGTATTGAAGCTATGTTTGTACTTGTATGCCAGATAGGCTTCGGTGAATCATTTTGATGTAGATTTAACAAAGGCTACGGTGTAACTTAACGATGTAGACTTAACAAAGGCAGCAAATACTCTAAGACATCGTTACATGTCTTGTCACTGACAAATGCCATTCATCATTGACATCGTTACATGTCTTGTCACTGACAAACGCCATTCATCATTGACATCGTTACATGTCTTGTCACTGACAAACGCCATTCATCATTGACATCGTTACATGTCTTGTCAGTGACAAACTAGAATACTTTAGTGCAGACTTCCTGTAAGGTGGTCAGCTATTTTAGTGGCTCCATGCTCCATGGGGAACAACTTACTTACTTACTTAGTCGTTCCCCTTCTACCGTGAGGTTTAGAGGTTTGGAAGAGAGAGCGCCAGACTATCCTATCGGCTGTCTTCCTCCTGGCCTGGTTCCATTCTAGTCCTCGGTCCTTCAAAGATTGTCTAATGTTGTCCTCCCAGCGGACTCTGGGTCGTCCTCGGGGTCTGGATCCTTGGCTCTTTGTTCCCCATGCTTGTCGTGGTATCCGATCTTCTCCCATTCTGCAGACATGGCCAAACCATCTTAATTGGGACTGTTCTACTTGGGTCTGCAGGGGGTAGGATTTAAGGCCTTGACGTATCGTCTGGTTGCGTACCATGTCTCTTCTTGTTACTTCAACCACCTTCCTCAGATACCTCATTTCTGAGGTTTGGATCTTGCTTTTATGGGTTGTAGTCATTGCCCATGACTCGCATCCATATGTCAAGACTGGGACATAGGTGGAGCGGTATACAGCCATCTTCGTTTTCTTACCAACCTCTCTCTTGCTGAGGAATCCTCGATTTATGGCCTGAAAAAGTCTCCCAGCTGCTGCTTTTCGAGTGGCCAACTCTTCTTTGATTCCTCCCTTTCGGTCTATAATAGCTCCGAGGTATTTAAAGTGGTCGACCTGCTCCAGGACCTGTTGTCCCAGCTTAATCTGATGTCTTCTTTCTTCTCGTGATATCACCATGGATTTTGTTTTAGAGCAAAAAGGAAATTAAAACTCTCCTCATTCAAAATTTTGGAGGACGACTAAAGATATACAATAAACACATGCCCTAATATAACCTACGGCTCGTGTGTCCAGATCGAACACAGTGTGCCTCGTCCCAGAACTAGACATATTCGTAGTTAAAAAAAAAATGCATTGGTCGAGCGAAACTGCGGAACATACAAAGATGCTGACATATTGAAATTAAATTTTCAAAAATTGCCGGCACGAGCACTCAAGAGAATCAGATAATGTGATAGGATGGACAAAAAAATATAGAAGATAGATTGAGAGATTATTCAATCTCAGAGCAGGTGGAACACAGCGGAGTTATTATGCTTAGGTTTTGGAGCTTGTTCGTTTAGAGAGGAGTTATGCCTATGGTTATCAAAAGAAATATAGTCCACAACTTAAAATACAGAACTTCAGTGTCAAGCCAGCCCTATAGTATGGTTATGAAACATGGAGAGACAACATCAACACAAAGACAACAAAGAAGGATTGAAATAGTGCGACACGATCACCAGTGTGAAACGTGACAAGAACCAGACAAGTGCCAGTGGAACAACAGATGAGAGGAATGCGTTGGAGATGAACAGGACGCACCTTGAGGACATCATATTTAATGCTTTCTCTACTTGTGATCTATGAATGTTTGGGCATTGATTAGAATGTGGACATGATTTTATCCTCCGTTGTTCTCTAGTAGTTCTTTAACATATTCTGCAGAAACTGTTTGATATGTCTTTGTCATCAAGTAAGATTATACCATTCTAAATTTTGACACAGCCTCCTACTGGCCAGCCTTGCCCAAACATATTATCTAAAATTATAGAACATATATGTTCTAATGATAACACATCAGAGGTTTAACAGGACAATTTTTGTCATAAGGTAAAAACACAATTTTTCATACACAGATTTCTCTCCCTTTTGATGTTAATGACTTCTGTTGTTGACTTTTGTTAAATTCCATGTCTTGTTATTAAATTATCCTGTCAACTATCATTTATCATCATCATTCTCTTGCTCCAACAATTTTGCCTGTTGTCACTACATACTCCAACACTCCACTTCTCATAACATGCCAATTTAAAAACAAAATGTAATTTAATATTTAAAACAAAATATCCTGGTCAACGTCTGATGCCAAATAAACGCGGGCTGCTTACTTCTGATGTGAGTAATACGTTTCCTGTTTACACTGGTCTTTTTCTTGACGTCTTCGCTAGTCTACTTAAGCTTGTCTATGATAACCTCAACATTCTTTATGTTAAACTAAAGCTCTAAGATTTTGTTTATACCCCGACCTACTTATAATAGTTTTACCGCAGCAACCCTTTATGTGAATCTTATAAATCAGTTACACTTGTCTAGATATCCATTTACAATTTTGAGAACTTCCAAACCGCGTCCTAAAAAATATGGTTAATAAATGGTATGGGAGTCAGGTTTATAAATAAAAAAAAAAAATAAAAAATAGGAACACGGAAAGTTTCGTGCTTCCCTCCTTCATCAGCAACAATAACAAACATAAAATACAAGAAATATAGAAAAGCAATGAGAAAGCGATAAAAGACAAAGTAAACACGTACAAATAATAATAATAATAAATCAACAAAGAAAAATACTAAACGACAAAGAGATATGAGAGCAAAGAACGGTAATGACACAGCAAAGAATATCAAATACAACAAAACAAAACAAAATTATAGCATAATATAATAATAGTCTGGTCGACAAACGATAAAAATTATCTGTACACTATTGCTGTTGTCTGTGGTAAAAAATTAGACCATTAAGTCAGAAGTGAAAGAAAGGTTTAGATGAACAGTAAATAGTTGTTTACCACGTAGGTTTCTAAGATAGCAGTTCATAAATGCTGAGTTTGTAGAACTGATATAATAGTTCACCTAAGAGAGATCATGATTTGTGGGTAGACAATAGTGCGTTATGTGTGAATGAGAGGTTCTGCTGTGGTCAAAGGTTAGTCACATGATCGGCTTTTTTGTTGTTGTTGAGAAAGTCATTAACATTCAGAAAGTAAATTCGCAGATCAGCAGACGTCCTTTGTGAAAGACATAATACAGTGTCATCGTAGTTACGAGATCTCAATTTACGCGAATTTGAAACAACGCAAGGAGCTAGATAGATGTGCAAAAAAGATCATTACAACTGAGATAGTTTTTTCACAGGTTGAGGCCAACGTCATAGATACATGTTTTTATCAGCATCTTTGTAGTTTAGTTTTTATTTTTGAACACTTTTGTACATTTTTATTCTAACCTACTTGCAGACTCCAAATCTAACCTACTTGCAGACTCCAAATTGTAACTTACTGAATTTCTATGGCAAACATGATCTTAATTTATGCGAAACTCAAATTGCTCGCGCCTTCAGAACGTACGTCTGGAATAAATTGCCATAGCCGTGGCCCTATTACCGCTATATTCCATCTCCACTTCAGCTTGTTTTGAGAAATATACGTTCAGAGTTTTTGGGTTAGTAATTAAAAAAGAAGGATATATCACATTTGAATGAAATTTTGTATGAAGATTCAGACTGTTAACTGGCAAGATAGTGCGTGGGATGATTAAACTAAATGATGCCGATTTATGACCTCAGGTCACGGTTTGGCCAAACGTGGAGATGAAATAAAGTGAGCCGTGCTGCCAAACCTGTACATTAGTTCTTCCTGGGCGTTGTTGATATAAGTGAATACAAGAAACATTATAATGGCATGATGGCTGGCTGGCTTCATGGAAGGAGACCGGCTGCAGAGGTAGCTCCATGAGGAGCGAATAGAAAAAAACAGAAAAATGCAAATTCTGTCTCATGTTCCAAGATTACCATGGATACAGGATATCAAATACACCGTGACATGTATCATGTTCCAAGATTACCATGGATACAGGATATCAAATACACCGTGACATGTATCATGTTCCAAGATTACCATGGATACAGGATATCAAATACACCGTGACATGTATCATGTTCCAAGATTACCATGGATACAGGATATCAAATACACCGTGACATGTATCATGCTCCAAGATTACCATGGATACAGGATATCAAATACACAGTGACATGTATCATGTTCCAAGATTAGTATGGATACATGATATCAAATACACCGTGACATGTATCATGTTCCAAGATAAGTATGGATACATGATATCAAGTACACCGTGACATGTATCATGTTCCAAGATAAGTATGGATACAGGATATCAAATACACCGTGACATGTATCATGTTCCAAGATTAGTATGGATACAGGATATCAAATACACCGTGACATGTATCATGTTCCAAGATTACCATGGATACAGGATATCAAATACACCGTGACATGTATCATGTTCCAAGATTACCATGGATACATGATATCAAATACACCGTGACACGTATCATGTTCCAAGATTAGTATGGCTACAGGATATCAAATACACCGTGACATGTATCATGTTCCAAGATAAGTATGGATACTGGATATCAAATACACCGTGACATGTATCATGTTCCAAGATTAGTATGGATACATGATATCAAATACACCGTGACATGTGTAGCGGGAGGTTTTATTAATTTAGTTTATTATGTAAGTATAGGGTTGGTAGATGGATATCCAGGTGTATCATATGATACCAGGATAGAATGCCAGTAAAGAGTTCTGGTCTTACAAGTAATACCCCAGTCTTAGAAATAAGCACTGGTGTATGGATATCATAGAAATAGTCAGACTGTGAAAATCCTGGCCCAGTTGGTATGAAGTAGTACAAGGATTTAAGGTGTCTCCTCCCTGTGACTATTTTATGATTAATTAATTTCTAGGGGATAAATAAACTGAACCTTTACTTTAAACACAATTGTAAAAAGTGAATAAGTCCTCAGGTACAATTAAAATCTTTTAATATTTACATTAATCTTCTTTTTCTGCTATTTGGAAATGAGCATTAAAATATACACAAAATATTCACACAATTAATGTTATTTCTTAACTAATGTTTTGGTAGGATTGTCTGTCCTTGTGGAAAATGTATTTACTTGAAAACAGTCATTCAGCCATGTTATTTAGTAGTATTGTCTTTTTGACTAGACTTCAGACAGTCTGATTTCAGTTATTACATGGAACCTGAAACATCATATCAGCCTTGGCTAGTATCTGGCTAGAATTGTAATTGACTAGCACAGATGTCAGACCAGTCAGTCATCAGATGTCACAGTTATACAATCATAGTAAGTAAGGACATCATTTCAGTGATACAGTAGAAGCATTAATATTTCAATTAATTGTCACTGACTAGCACAGATGTCAGACTAGTCAGTCATCAGATGTCAAAGTTGTAGTCATAGTTAAAGTTAGTTGCTTATCCTTTACAGGACGTGGCAATCAACCCCAGCTTTTATTGGCTGTTTGTGATTTTTCTAGGCAGTTTTTTTCATTCAGTAGTTTGCCATTGCTTTCTGAACGGTACGGCGCTTATACCATTGTTAAAAATCCACACAAAGCGATCTGCTACCAAACCGCCTGCAGCAGGTTTCGAACCTGGTATATCTGGATTATGAAACTGCGTTCATATCCATTAGGCCACAGACGCCGACTGTAGTCATAGTAAGTGACATCATTTCAGTGATACAGTAGTATTAACATTTCAATTAATTGTAACTGACTAGCACATATGTCAGACTAGTCAGTCATCAGATGTCAAAGTTATACAGTCATAGTAAGTGACATCATTTCAATGATACAGGATTAGTATTTACATTATTAGTATTAACCATCATCTGGTTTGTTCCTCTCCTGTACATCCTTTAATTTTTTATAGCTTGATCTTTCCAAACCACATCAGGTACAAATTTAAATACTGATGCCATTCTTAGCATCTACACAAAATTAATACACATTATATATTAACCTGCAATAAAGAAATTATATACATGATAGTTATCATAATTTCAGCTTACCCTCAGACTTCAGACACTGGACTGGAAATTTCTGGAGATCCGCTCACAATTCAGATGGTAAAGATGTAGTGGCGAACTCTGCCTCCAGTCTGTCTCAAACTTACTTTCAGTGTGTCCTTTCAATTTAGCGCTCCGCTCTTTTATCTGGGTCTGGCGAACGGCAGAGGGGCACTGACGTCACAGTCTAAAACTCGAGCTGAAATTTCCTTCCCGACGAAGCGATTCCATCAGATCTGTGTGTTCCTTGAAACTTTCGCTTACTTATCCTCGGCTTATATACTATCCATCCCGTTCCACAATATCTTGTTTTATACAGCCGATATATCTCTACCTTCCTATCCATGTAATTCCACAAACTGTTACTTCTTGAATATTTCATTATATTTAGATGTGGGTTTCAGTGGCGTATCCTGGTAATGCGAGCTAGGCGTGCTGCTACTTAAAATGAATATGTACGCCTACTATTTAACCCCTTCCCCTCTTAATTTAAAAACCAACTAGATTCAATTACGCAACGATAGTTATTCGGCTGGAAGAAAAACATTAACTAAATAATACATATTTTCACTTACAGGTTTCACTTGAAGATCAGATCTATTCTTCTTTCCTTTTGCAGAAATTTCTCTTTTACAGCATCGTAAAATGTATTCTTCATTCTAACCTTGCTCAAAAGTTCCTTTTCAATGGACAATAGGCTGAGACGATCTTGACCTTGTGTAGATCTGTGGTAACTGTGGATTCGCTTTAAAGCTGAAAACGATCTTTCTACAGAAGCAGTAGTTGCTGGAATTGTCATTATCAATTCTGCCAGTTTGAACACTTCTTTAAAGCCTGAACTGTGATCATTTTCAACTAAGAACTGCAGTAACTCATGAACTGACTTGTTGCAGAACTCATCCGAACAATAAAGTACAACAAGTACATTCTTCAATCTTACATAGTCGAACATTTCTCCATAAACGTCTTTTAATTTTTGGATGAGGTCCTCTGGAAAATTTTTCTTGAAACTGGTATACTTTTGCTCATAAAGAAGGTGGAAATACTCAAGTTTCTTTAAAGCTGCAAACCGTGTTTCTGTGTGAACACTAATATTATCAATGATTTCAAAATACAGTTGGCAACATGCATCTTTTCCTATACAACCACGGCGTCGTTTATTTGTAGGTGATTCAAATTCTTCTCCCCTCCTTCCCAATGCAGCATACCAAATCTCATTAAAGGCAGTATCCCTTGCTCGTTGAAGTTCATTTTTGATCTCTTCTATTTTCTTGCAGCAGTACAAAATATCAAAATTTCTTGTTTGAAGTAAATTGTATAAAACATCTGTATATGCAAATAATCTTGAAAATACTTGAAGTAGGAAAATTGTATTTAGGCTCCTCAAGAAAGATAAAAAGCCTTGCGATTTAACCACTGTGTCAGCATCCCATTCTAAAGAACAATCAATGACACTTTCAAAAAAGTCAATAAGCTCTAACCAATGATCGTTCACTGTATGTACTAATCTGGAAGTGAAGTTCCACCTGGTAGGTGCTAAGGTTGGCAACTTCTTAGAAAGAAATTCTTGAAGAGCTATTGTTCTCTTAGACGATTTTGAGAAAAATGCAGAAAGACCATTGAGAGTTATAAAAAAAATATTGCGGTCTTTGATATTCATCAAACTTTGTTGCAAGACGAGGTTCAATGCATAGGCACAGCAATGAGTAAAGAGTGCTTTTGGGTAAACATCAATAACCTTTTTTTTGTAAGCCATCCAAATGACATGCCATCACAGACGCTCCATCATAAGTTTGCCCAACTAACTTATCTTTAAGTTTGTATTCTTGTACTGTGCTAACTACATGTTTAAACAAACCTTCTGAGGTTCTATCCTGACTAACGTCGGTAAGCCCGACAAACCTTTCATAAACAACACCATCTAATACATATCTTAAGACGGTTGACAGCTGTGATTTGCACGTGATATCACAACTCTCATCCAGAAGTATAGCAGCAAAGTTTGAAACGTGGACTTCCTTCTTTACTTCATCAATGAGGACTTCAGAGATAGCCTGACTGAGATCATTTTGCACATCTGGAGAGGTTCCGCGGAAAACTTTAGAGCTCTGTAGGTGATGTTCCAAAAGAGGGTCATATTGCTCAAGTGCATCCAGAAACTCTAAATAGTTGCCTCTGTTGAAAGAGTCATTACATTCGTCATGTCCTCGGAAAGGAAGCTCCTGTTTACCAAGGAAGCATACCGCATCAATCAGACGTTTCAAGATATCTCGTATAGTTTGGCTGATACTTTTTTCTGTTGGCTGAAGCAGACAGGGTCCTCCACTGCTCTCTATCCTCAGCAATGCGTACAAGTGTGGAAAAACCGTGTCCTGCCCATTCTTTGATGTTATCAGCCCAGGATTTTCTCTGCCTTCCTCTTCTCCGTTTACCTTCGACTGTTCCCTGAAGGATCGTTTTCGAAAGGGAGTCATGACGAGTTACATGCCCAAACCAGGCAAGCTTTCGACGTTTCACTATTGACAAAAGTGGTTCTTGGTGGCCTGCATAGGTGTTTATCTTCTCTCTAACACAGACATTTGTTTTGTGCTCTTTATAGCAAATGCGCAAAATTCTTCTATAACATTTATGCTCGAAAGCCTGAATCCTTCGCTCCGTATCTGCAGTGAGTGTCCAGCCCTCACACCCATACAAGAGAATAGATAATACAAGTGATTTGTATAATTTGATCTTCACAGGAAAACTGATGTTACTTTTCCAGATCACATTCAACCTTGTCATGGCAGCTGAGGCCATCTCAAGTCTTGTCTTGATTTCTTTACTTGATCTTCCATCACTAGAGATATTGCTACCAACCAATAAAAACTGCACTAAAAACGCGTCTGGGAAACTGAAACGAGATATATTCGTAGATTCTATGCGGGAAAATCCGTTATCCTGATGCGTGCGGTCCGAAAGCAGAACATTAGAAGAGAAATATTTTATAGAATAATAAATTAAATTTTTATTTTCCTTCGCGCATAGGTGTGCGCAGCACGCACAGCACACATAGAGAATACGCCACTGGTGGGTTTACATGCTTTCAACTTCAACTGAAGACACCAGAAATACGCATTTATCTAGTAACTGATACACTAATACCGTTTGTCCCTTATATCAGTTTATTCATCAACCTCTCTTGGAATGAAAGATAAAATCAATTTCACCATAATTCCATTCTCCGGACTTATATTCCTTTCAGTTGAGGACCTGACATCGACAAAGAAGCTATATGTTTACATTCTCCATCTTGTAAGCTGCCGGCCCCGTGATAAGCGAGAGGTGATTGGTCCGTAAAACTACGCGAAGGCGCGTTTGCAATGTATTGGAACCAACTTTTGCGACAACATGTATCGTGTTCCAAAATTAGTATGGATACAGGATATCAAATACACCGTGACATGTATCATGTTCCAAGATAAGAATGGATACAGGATATCAAATACACCGTGACATGTATCATGTTCCAAGATTAGTATGGATACATGATATCAAATACACCGTGACATGTATCATGTTTCAAGATTAGTATGGATACAGGATATCAAATACACCGTGACATGTATCATGTTACAAGATTATTATGGATACAGGATATCAAATACACCGTGACATGTATCATGTTCACAGATTAGTATGGATACAGGATATCAAATACACCGTGACATGTATCATGTTACAAGATTAGTATGGATACAGGATATCAAATACACCGTGACATGTATCATGTTCCAAGATTAGTATGGATACAGGATATCAAATACACCGTGACATGTATCATTGTTAAATCAAAGTTTGGTGGAGACAGGGAGAGAATGTCATATAGTAGCTGATAGATGCGAATTAGCATAGGTCGGGCTTACGGATGGCCGACAAGTGTGTAAAAATGGATATCTGCATACGCGAATGATAAGGGTTCTTTCATCTAGATAGACTGCAACCATACACCACAGCAAACGAAGGAGTCAGGGAATGTTGGAACAAGTTGTAACGTTTCACAGTTTATTACGATAGACTTACGTAGACTTCATGGGACGACAGTTCACAATATACGCATACAGCATCAGGTATAAGATCCATAGAACATTCCCTTCAATAAACAGTACATTAGCAAGCCATAATATCCAAGGCTTTGAATAGCAGATACAATATCTCTCAATCTTCACTTGAATAAACAGTACATTAGTAAGCCATAATATCCAAGGCTTTGAATAGCAGATACAATATCTCTCAATCTTCACTTGAATAAACAGTACATTAGTAAGCCATAATATCCAAGGCTTTAAATAGCAGATACAATATCTCTCAATCTTCACTTGAATAAACAGTACATTAGTAAGCCATAATATCCAAGGCTTTAAATAGCAGATACAATATCTATCAAAAATCTCCCTTCACCAAAAAAATATATCCCCTGGTACACACAGCGAAAAACCTCGCTAACAACCATCCCGGAACACTCCCAGGAACGCACTGTCTCGAGATTACCGTATCTCAGTACAGCTCAGCCAATAACACATGCGCGTGCTAGCCGCGAGAGACTACCGCTCAGCTCAAACCGTACCTACCCCAAAAATCTCACTAGGAACTTTCGAACAGTTTTCATTATCATATTTTAAAACAAACTAACAACTAGTCAGGTAACAGTTTAAACATTACTGAGCATACAAACCCAACTAAAAAATTCTCTCATCACGCACAGCGTGTTTACTAGCGTGTACAAAAATCCGACCCGTACATTCAAGTCTTTAACACTTAACTCCCCTTAATTAAAATATGACTTAACAATCAAGTTCCAAGATTAGTATGGATACAGGATATTAAATACACCATGACATGTATCATGCTCCAAGATTAGTATGGATACAGGATATCAAATACACCGTGACACGTATCATGTTCCAAGATTAGTATGGATACAGGATATCAAATACACCGTGACACGTATCACGTTCCAAGATTAGTATGGATACATGATATCAAATACACCGTGACATGTATAACGTTCCAAGATTAGTATGGATACAGGATATCAAATACACCGTGACATGTATCATGTTCCAAGATTAGTATGGATACAGGATATCAAATACACCGTGACATGTATCATGTTACAAAATTAGTATGGATACAGGATATCAAATACACCGTGACATGTATCATGTTCCAAGATTAGTATAGATACATGGTATCAAATACACCGTGACATGTATGATACTCCAAGATTAATATGGATACATGATATCAAATACACAGTGACATGTATCATGCTCCAAGATTAGTATGGATACAGGATATCAAATACACCGTGAAATGTATCACGTTCCAAGATTAGTATGGATACAGGATATCAAATACACCGTGACATGTATCACGTTCCAAGATTAGTATGGATACAGGATATCAAATACACCATGACATGTATCACGTTCCAAGATTAGTATGGATACATGATATCAAATACACCGTGACATGTATCATGTTCCTAGATTACTATGGATACATGATATCAAATACACCGTGACATGTATCATGTTCCAAGATTAGTATGGATACATGATATCAAATACACCGTGACATGTATCAGGTTACAAGATTAGTATGGATACAGGATATCAAATACACCGTGACATGTATCATGTTCCAAGATTAGTATGGATATATGATATCAAATACACCGTGACATGTACCATGTTCCAAGATTAGTATGTATACAGGATATCAAACACACCGTGACATGTATCATGTTCCAAGATTAGTATGGATATAGGATATCAAATACACCGTGACATGTATCATGTTCTAAGATTATTATGGATACATGATATCAAATACAGTGACATGTATCATGTTTCAAGATTAGTATGGATACAGGATATCAAATACACCGTGACATGTATCATGTTCCAAGATAAGTATGGATACAGAATATCAAATACACCGTGACATGTATCATGTTCCAAGATTAGTATGGATACAGGATATCAAATACACCGTGACATGTATCATGTTCCAAGATTAGTATGGATACAGGATATCAAATACACCGTAACATGTATCATTTCTCCAGCGTTCAGCCTATTTATTCCCATCTCCTCCCACATGTCACCTTTGACCGTGTAAGGAAAGCCGTCAACACAGGCACTTGGAAACTATAAGTAACAATAAACACACACATTCACATCACACACACGATTTATGTATGTGAAAAGTTTACTATGTGGATCAGTTGTACACATCGACAAACTGAAAGTCTATTCCACCAAGCCATATTTTAGTCATATGTATATTCTGTTATTAATATTTGTGCTGCACGGACTTGGGTAAGAACCGCCTTTTTCGCATCTTTGAGAGATGTATGTCAAAAGTTCAGTAGGCGTCGATCAAAGACATCCTCTTTATATTAAGTGAGCACTTAATTGAGATCTGAAGCCACCTAGTTTTTTTCGGTTTTTACTGGTCACGTGATCAAGAACGAAATTATCAAGCCTACGTACTTGAGAAGGTCAAGGCAGACATTCATTGAAGTCTGCGTTATCACGTCACAACTGATCTTGTGAGATTACTACGCTGTATAGTCACTACTTCCTGGTAAGCTGTCTTAAAAAATTACTGCGTGTAAATTCACACTTTCATAACATCATCATCAGCTTTAAGAATATATATTATGGTCATATACGCACGTACATACTCAAGTAAATACATACAGAATGTCTTTATAACAAACGTTGTGTCTGCGGGTTATTCGTTCATTCTCCACTGATTTTACTCAAAAGTCAACTTCACCAAGAACAAGAGACACAACTCCGAAGTCTGTGCTCGTAATTATTGTTAACATTTCGGTAAAAACAGAACACTCAGCACACAAATGGAAGACATGACTCTAGGACAGTGTTTCTCAAGCGGTGAGCCGCGGCACACCTGTGTGCCGCCGCGCCTATCAAAGTGTGCCGCAAAAATTTTGTAAATTTACTACATGAAGTATATTTTTATTGACCGTGCAATAAAAACTGATCTTACAGTTTGAATTCATTCAATAATAATTGGAGCTATTAACTGCTTTGAACAAAAATAGATATTCTTCAAAATTTCATGATATTACTAAAACGCAAGAGGTGCATAAACAACATTCAAAAGCCATGGACGAAGCATAGTACTTTCAAAAGATGAAAGTCAATTAAATATCTGGTAAAGTCCGTTATATAACTAGAACCACCAGGCCTTTACACCCCTCCACTTTAATATTATTCTTGTTCATAGTTTCTTCTTGATTTTGTTTGTTTGTTTGTTTGTTTTTTATTTTATTATTTAACGTACAGGCCTAAGCACAATTGTGAGTATCCCTATTTTCAAATGTGATGCCACTTTCTCATGTCGGCAGTTGTTCATATTATTTGGAATTGAAAACAATATATATCCTAATTATAACCCATTAGAGGTTGAACGGGATTTCTGTTTATCTTCATTAATATAAAAAATAAAAATAAAAATTTAAAAAATTTCAATTGGACCTAATTAATTTTGTTTGTTTGTTTGTTTGTCAAATATATGTTCTAATTATTTTAAACAACTGAAAGAAAATCGAACTGAGAGTTTGCTTTATTCTAAAGTACCCACAAATTATTGTATTTAATTTAGTATATATCACTGTAATTATTTATTCAGGCGCGGGGTCAAATAAGTGTGCCGCAATTTTTTAGAAAATTGAAAAGTGTGGCGTGAACACAAAAGGTTGAGAAACATAGATCTAGGATTTAGAGAAAATGGAGGCCTGTAGATTGTAGTGGTGTTTGATGGTATTGTATGATGGTGTTATTACTAAATGTAAATTGTATGAGGCCAGCTGTGAAGGCTCCTGAGATAAAGTGTAGTGGTGAATTGTCAGAAGGCCTTTCTTGCTACCACTACGACCTCACACTTAATTTTTTTAATGAATGTGGCTACGTAAAGTGTCTAGGGTTATGATATGTAGTGTGGTGTAATGGATTATAAATATACCCACAGATATTAACAAGACTAATAATATTAATAAATGTTAAAATACACTGAACTAACTCACGTGTGTAAAATTTTTTGATATAAGTATATTACATTTATTTTGTTCTGTGTCAATTTTGTAGGTTGACCAGAACTTAAAAGGATTTAGAGATTATGAAAAGAAATGCATAGAATATTATATCATAAATGCAATAGTGTACATATATATGTACTATACTAGTTAGTTTTATTAAAATGTTCTAGTATTCATCTACTTGGGAGGATAGTACTGTTTGTGCTGTTGGGGTGGCCTCATCACACCTGTCTATATTGACTACACAGTGTCCAGAAAATGGTGGGAATCTTTATGGGGTTCTTAGTAACTAAAGGGCGTTGGTGAAAGTCCAGCAGACCAGAGGCTCACTCATCTGGTAGTTGTCGCTCTGGTGCTGAAATCAGGTGGTCCCACCTCTCCGTGCTGGCGGGCAATAATGGTGGTCTCTGTCACAAATACTGCACAGATACACTCGAGTAAAGTCACCAACTGAATAGACCCTGCTTTGTTGACGACAGAAACTCGCAGCTCTGCAATCAAAGTATGGGCCATGTGTCAAAATCTATTCTCTACCCACGTCTGGACACAACAGTGACACAACAACCACATCATACAGACAGGTCAGATCTCTCTGACCAAACAGCACATTTACCATGGTGGTTTTACATCAGATAGATCCTCCCAGACTATAGATCCTGAAAAATGTTTATTAGTTTTCGGCCCTAAAAGAGGATAGGTAATATGTATCATTATTCTCAACACTTGATCTGTCTTGCATAATCCTTGCTGGAGTTTATGTACATTGTTGGTCCCTAGACCCTGACTAGGGCGGGGGGTCTAGAGCAAATCCCTACTTGTTTGTAAGGCTAGATTTCGATATGGCAGTATCAAATCACTCAAACATGAAACAATATTCAAAATATATAAGGAAATAATTTCAATCTTACCAGATTATGAATAAATAACACAGAATTGCTAGCAAAACTCAGCTGAGCTGCTGGCTATAGTATGGCGTCCCTAAATTTATTTCACTTGCTTTCATATGGAATCACCACACTTTAAAATCTGTGTCTATCACTGAACAACTATTGAAGAATGGCCCCACTTTCGCGTCTGAGCGCTAATGATATGATTGTCTGTGGCCAATCACTGCCTCGGTTTATTTTAAATTTCAAATTTCCTACCATAAAGTCATTTCAGTCATGCTTCAGTCAAGTATGGATGTTTATCTGTTAGTCTGTCCGTCTCTACTTGTGTTTCTAAAAAAATGTGCTTTGTTTTTGAACCAACCTTTCTCTCCCCTCCAAAATTTTGTCGTTAAAAGTTATATTTAGACACAGCTACCGCTCAAAAACCCTCTCCTCCATACTAAGTAAATTTGAACACCTGCGTCCAAGGTCGTGTTTTTGTGTGCAAATTGCGACACTTTTTTATTCAACACAGTCTGTCGATGATGTGAACTACACTGTCTTTTGTCATTATCTTCAATATTATCTATCCGTTTGTAAAATTAAGACCATCTTAGTTCACTGCTCAGAATAGGCCATCCGGCCAGCTAATTTTTATATTCCTAACATTAATATTAAGAAAAAATTACTTTTTAATTTTTGTAATATTCCTAACATCTGCGTTTTACCGCTCCATTCAAATCAAAAGCTTGGTATCGCAAAAGCGTCCAATAAATGACTGTGGCGTAACATATCTAGGGTCCCTTCTGTGGAGTTGCTTACTTTTTATGTCAACTTGGGAAACGTGACTTTTCTCCGTTTCCCCCCCAATTGCGTCTCCTTAGCCTTTCCAGTCATATTTTTTTTTCTTTTTGATCCGCCGTTCCCCTCCTGTCTAGCAAGTCAATTATTATGGAGGATGATGACCCGCGGTCTAGGCGATCATGTACATCAGCAGCCTACGCATTATGTTTTTATCCTTAAATGTTATCTTTGGAGGGATTTTACCGTTGTATCTCTGTCAATTTCACTACACATCTCCCCACTTGAAAACATGCCTATGGCAAGTTCCAAAACCAGCGATACACATAGGTAAAATTACTCCTCACGTCTGCCACTACTCTAATTTTGATCACAGGGGTGCCGACTGAGGAAATCTGCACCGACATTCAATTTGCCTGGGATATATTGGATACTAAACTGATAAGGTTGAAGCAATAAAGACCACCTCAGCAATCTTGCGTTTTCATGCTTAGCCTGAGACAAGAACACGAGAGGCTGATGGTCCGTCTCCACCACAAATGTCCTACCATACAGATAGATTTGAAACTTCTTTATTGCCCAGATTAATGCTAAACATTCTTTTTCGCTTGTGGAGTATCCTTGTTCCGCCTTATTCAATTTGCGGCTTGCATAAGCGACTGGTTTCAGTTCCCCATCAGGTGAAGATGATCTTTGCAACAAAGCCCCTCCGAGTCCTACATTACTTGCATCGGTTCTTAAGACAAAGTCCTGTGTCAAATCAGGCAGTTTGAGAATAGGCTTGCTAGTGAGTTTTTCCTTTAACTCTTGAAATGCTAGTTCACATTGTGCAGTCCAAATAATTTTATCTGGAAGTCCCTTGCGAGTCAGATCAGTCAGAGGAGCACAAATAGCGTTAAAATTTTTGATGTATTTCTGATAAAATCCGCATAACGACACGAATGATCGCACGTCCTTTTTTGTTTGCGGCCTAGGTGCTCTCTGCAGTTTTTCCAAATTCTTAGGATCAGGGGTCATATTACCCTGATATACCGTGTGTCCCAAGAATTCCAACTCTTTGCATCCAATACAACATTTTGTTGGCCTAGCAGTTAAGTTCGCCTCCCGAAGTCTATCAAACAACATCTCCAGAGCTTCAATGTGTTCTTCAAATGTCTCGGTGGCGACGAGAATATCATCCATGAAATTTGTGATACATGGGTTATTCAGGGGATCCAACAATTTTCGCATCATCCTTGAAAACACACTCGGAGCATTTTTCAGTCCGAATGGTAGCATATTGAATTCATAATGTCCATCCGAAGTGCTAAAAGCCAAATAAGGTCTCACTTCAGGCTTCACTGGGATCTGGTAATAGCCTTTACTAAGATCCACCTTTTAAAAGTATTTTGCCTTGTTCAGTCTGGCAAATAACTGTTTTGTGTCTGGTAATGGATCCACTTGTCCTTCTGTGACAGCATTCAGTTTCCTGTAATCTATGCACAGTCTGTGTTCCCAGACGGTTTTCTCAACAAAACGACACTAGAACTAAAAGATGATTCACTGTGCGAAATAATCCCCTCCTTCAACAAATACTCTATTTCTTCCTTCAATGCCTTCTCCTTCGCGAACGGAATAGAATAGGCTCTCATACAGATTGGGTTTGAGTCTACCAGTTTCATGTCATACTGTAGCAAATTTGTATGGCCTGGTTTATCTGTTAATACATCTGTATGTTCCTCCAGAACTTGTTGAACTCTCTCCCTCTGGTTTTTAGTCAGGTGCTTACTGACTTTTACCTGTGCTGCTGTTTCACAAGGATGTAATGGGTATTCATGTGAGGTGAGTGGTTCCTTTTGCATCTGGGTTGCAATAGCCAAGGTCAATAAAGGGGTGCTTTCCTGGAGTGGTCTGTCCAGATACTTCTTTAACAGGTTTACATGATAAACTTTTTCCTTCCCCTTTTTGTCAATTTTATAGTTTGTTCTAGACACCTTCTCTAGAACCGTATATGGACCTTGCCAACCAATTTGTAATTTATTCTGGCTTCCGGGTAGTAGAAGCAGCACCTTCTCTCCGACTGCCAGTTCCCTGTCCTTTGCCTTCCTATTAAAATATGCTGCATGTTTCTTCCTGGCTTGTTTCAAATTATCATTTGCCAGTTTCCATCCAGCTTTCAAACGAGTGGTCAGTTCGTTCACATATTGATACGATGAGGTAACAGTCTCTTCCGCCTTCTCATCTGTCCAGGTCCTTAATAAAGCTTCTAAAGGACCTTTTATTGGCCTCCCAAATAGCAGAGTTGCGGGAGCCATCCCGGTTGAACTATGTGGTACCTCCCGGTACGCAAACAATGCGGCGGGCAGGAATTGATCCCACAGATCCGGTTTTTCGTGTGCCAGCTTTCTCAGGATAGAAATGAGAGTCCCATTGAACCTCTCTACCTGGCCGTTCCCTTGTGGATGGTACGGACTACAATGAAAGTGCCTGGCTTGAAATAGCTTAAAAACTTCTTCCGTTAGTTTCCCCTTGAACTGAGATCCATTATCCGTCAAGATTTGATGCGGGAATCCTAATCGGGTAAATATTGTAAGTAGTGCCTCTGCTACATGTTTTGAATCAATTGATGGCAGGGCTACCGCCTCTCCCCACATAGAACAAGTGTCCACCAGAGTAAGGATGTAACTGTTCCTCCTCTTGGTCCGAGTGAGAGGTCCTACAATATCCACTGCAACCCTCTCAAAAGGTGTTCCCACTATGGGCATTTCCCCTAGAGTTGCAGGAGCAGTCCAGTGCTTTGGAGCTACCCTTTGACATTCTGGGCAGGATTTGACATATCTTTTTATATCCTCCGTTATCCCTGGCCAGAAGTAATGACAAGCTATACGCTGTCCTGTGGCGCTGATCCCCATGTGACCACTGAAGGGAATCGCATGCCCGAGTTCCATCACTTTATCTCTATATGAAGTGGGAAGAACCAGCTGGTTGTGACCATTTGTTCCAGTTCCGGCCTTCCTGTATAAGAGTTTGTTCTTCATGAAATATTCCCCCTTTCTCGGAGGTGTGTGGCATTTGGGCAATTTTTTAAAACAGGGCTTGAGTGTCCTATCCTCAGCCTGCGCCTTCCTCATCTCCTCTGGATGAGCATTTATAGGTTCACCTTCTTCCTCCTTCTTCTGTGACCTGGTCTGCACTGTCGCCATGATCACAGGTTTCTCGGGATTCCCCAAGAAGACGTATCTACACCCCAATATCAGAGGGTAGATTGGTTCATCTATCACTGCTGCTCTGATTTCTCCTTCCACATAGCGAGTTTTCACCGTTATCCTTGCGATGGGAAGTGTCATGAGTGGTATGTCCTTAGTCGCCCCTTGTATTTCCACTGTTTCTGTGGTATACTGACTTGGGTCCACTAGGCTAGACTTCACAACTGAATCATAATCCAAACCTGTATCATAAAGGCACCTTATGGTGACCCCATTACAAATAACATCCTCACAAACTGGGGGGTGATAAGGTTCCTGTTGTCCCTTAGGATTAACCTTTAATCTTTGCGTCCCCGACTTCATTGCAGCAATGTTTGAAGGTTTCCTTCTACAAAATTCGGTGTTATGGTTATCCTTCTTGCACCATTTACACCATCTTTTTCCTTGGTTCAACGGTTTTCTTTCATTGAACTTTTGGTCATTGAACTGTGAGTTTCTGTCGCGGTAGTCATTTCTTGGCCGCTCAAAGTTTGTCCTACCTTTATTTCCCTGCTCTCTATTATCAAATTTATTAAATTGCTGTGGAGCTTTAAAATTGTCTATGTGCTTCTTCTTAGCACCACTTACCTCTGCCTGGGCTGCCTGATACCTCTCAGCAACATTTAAAATTTCCCCCAACTTCTCTGCACCTTGTTCCATGAGAAATTTTCTCATGTCTGGAGCCATGGACTCTCTCAATTGCTCAATCATGATCATTTCTTTAAGATCTTGGGTCTTCCCCAGAGCCGTCCATTTCTCCAAATAGGTTTCTAGTCTAGCAGAGAATTGGTGGTATGTCTCCCCAGACAACAGTTTGGCATTTCTAAATTTCTTACGATAAAATTCACCATTCTTCTCGTACCTTAATAACAAAGCCTGCTTTAACATGTCATAATTGTCTTGGTCTTCCCTGTTCATTTTAGCAAATACTTCATAAGAAGTACCCCTCAATCCCTGTGATAGCTTTAAACTCCACCTCTCTCTCTCTCTAACCCATATGTAGTAGCTAATAACTCAAAACGTCCTAGGTACCCCTCTATGTCATCGTCTTTTTCAACAAAAATGGTCTAAATGAAACCCCATAGCTGAGTTTGAGGCTCCCAGACTAGGCGTAGCATCTGAGGCAAAAGGGCTGGCACCATTTTCAGGAGCCGGGCCTTGTAATTCCAGCTCCCTTAGTCGTAATTCGTGCTCCCTTTGCAACCTTCTATCTTCTGCCTCCCTTTCGCTGTCGTTTTTCTTCTGCCTCCCTTTGCGGCAGTCCTCCCTTTGCCTTTTTTCTTCTGCCTCAATCTGCAGCCTCTTAATTTCTCTATCAGCCTCAATTTGTAACCTCTTCTCTTCAGCTACCTTTCTATCTTCCCTTTCAATATATTTATCACATTCAGTCGTTACGTATTGAATTAAAATTTGACCATCCATTCCCATCTCCTTCGCGGTGAGCACAGCAGCTGATCTAAATTTTGCCAGCTCCGCCATACTTTTTAGACAATATAATAATATACAAGCTAAATCTCTAACCAGTAAATACACTAAGTACTTCTTATGACTATAGTCTAACTAATTCTAACTAACCAGTTAACTAATTAATTATTACTGGCTGTGAAGATTCACCAACTTTTATCTACAGGGACACTTTTAATGTTAAAGGGAATTTTACAATTTATTTCCCTACTCTTATTTCTCCCACCAGGAGATCCTAATCTTACTGTTGGGCTAATTATCCCTGGACAAGACCCCAATATTGTAGTGGTGTTTGATGGTATTGTATGATGGTGTTATTACTAAATGTAAATTGTATGAGGCCAGCTGTGAAGGCTCCTGAGATAAAATGTAGTGGTGAATTGTCAGAAGGCCTTTCTTGCTACCACTACGACCTCACACTTAATTTTTTTAATGAATGTGGCTACGTAAAGTGTCTAGGGTTATGATATGTAGTGTGGTGTAATGGATTATAAATATACCCACAGATATTAACAAGACTAATAATATTAATAAATGTTAAAATACACTGAACTAACTCACGTGTGTAAAATTTTTTGATATAAGTATATTACATTTATTTTGTTCTGTGTCAATTTTTTAGGTTGACCAGAACTTAAAAGGATTTAGAGATTATGAAAAGAAATGCATAGAATATTATATCATAAATGCAATAGTGTACATATATATGTACTATACTAGTTAGTTTTATTAAAATGTTCTAGTATTCATCTACTTGGGAGGATAGTACTGTTTGTGCTGTTGGGGTGGCCTCATCACACCTGTCTATATTGACTACACAGTGTCCAGAAAATGGTGGGAATCTTTATGGGGTTCTTAGTAACTAAAGGGCGTTGGTGAAAGTCCAGCAGACCAGAGGCTCACTCATCTGGTAGTTGTCGCTCTGGTGCTGAAATCAGGTGGTCCCACCTCTCCGTGCTGGCGGGCAATAATGGTGGTCTCTGTCACAAATACTGCACAGATACACTCGAGTAAAGTCACCAACTGAATAGACCCTGCTTTGTTGACGACAGAAACTCGCAGCTCTGCAATCAAAGTATGGGCCATGTGTCAAAATCTATTCTCTACCCACGTCTGGACACAACAGTGACACAACAACCACATCATACAGACAGGTCAGATCTCTCTGACCAAACAGCACATTTACCATGGTGGTTTTACATCAGATAGATCCTCCCAGACTATAGATCCTGAAAAATGTTTATTAGTTTTCGGCCCTAAAAGAGGATAGGTAATATGTATCATTATTCTCAACACTTGATCTGTCTTGCATAATCCTTGCTGGAGTTTATGTACATTGTTGGTCCCTAGACCCTGACTAGGGCGGGGGGTCTAGAGCAAATCCCTACTTGTTTGTAAGGCTAGATTTCGATATGGCAGTATCAAATCACTCAAACATGAAACAATATTCAAAATATATAAGGAAATAATTTCAATCTTACCAGATTATGAATAAATAACACAGAATTGCTAGCAAAACTCAGCTGAGCTGCTGGCTATAGTATGGCGTCCCTAAATTTATTTCACTTGCTTTCATATGGAATCACCACACTTTAAAATCTGTGTCTATCACTGAACAACTATTGAAGAATGGCCCCACTTTCGCGTCTGAGCGCTAATGATATGATTGTCTGTGGCCAATCACTGCCTCGGTTTATTTTAAATTTCAAATTTCCTACCATAAAGTCATTTCAGTCATGCTTCAGTCAAGTATGGATGTTTATCTGTTAGTCTGTCCGTCTCTACTTGTGTTTCTAAAAAAAAATGTGCTTGATTTTTGAACCAACCTTTCTCTCCCCTCCAAAATTTTGTCGTTAAAAGTTATATTTAGACACAGCTACCGCTCAAAAACCCTCTCCTCCATACTAAGTAAATTTGAACACCTGCGTCCAAGGTCGTGTTTTTGTGTGCAAATTGCGACACTTTTTTATTCAACACAGTCTGTCGATGATGTGAACTACACTGTCTTTTGTCATTATCTTCAATATTATCTATCCGTTTGTAAAATTAAGACCATCTTAGTTCACTGCTCAGAATAGGCCATCCGGCCAGCTAATTTTTATATTCCTAACATTAATATTAAGAAAAAATTAAATAGGTTTTACCGCTCCATCCGGCTTGGTATCAAAAAGCTAATTTTTATATTCCCTAACATTATATTAAACGAACTTTTCTCCGTTTCCCCCCCAAAATTACTTTTTAATTTCCTTCTAGTAATATTATGGAGGATGATGACCCGCGGTCTAACATCTCTGCAGTACGCATTTATCCGCTCCGTTGTATTCAAATACAAAAGCAGGAGCGTGGGAAGTCACGGGGACGTACGAAGTATGGCTGAATAACAGAAGCAAATTAAAAACACTTAAGAAAGCCTCCATTAAAATATACACGATGTTTAGCGTTAATCTCAACTTCCTAAAGAATAAAACACAATCAATGAACTTATCGAGGAAGTAAGTCAATACATCATCAGCGTATTGTAACTTCCTTCGGTTCAGGTAAATGAATATTTCGCAACCGACATCTACAGGTAATCGGATGCTACAAGACCCAATTTCGACAGGTGAACTTATCTTCTATATCCGATATTATCAGTTAACGGATGTAACTATATCTTATGTTTACATTTAAACCGATGCCACAATAACCGACATCTACAAGAAAGCAGATGTGGCAACAGCTTACTCTCTCAATAAATGTTGATAATCATTCATTATCGCCTCTTACCCTTCAGCGCCTCCTGGTGCACATCTTATCATTGGCTCAAGGTTGTTCTATGTCTTGTCTACCGCTGCTGACTCCAGTGTCTACCGCTGCTTACTCCAGAGTCTACCACTGCTGACTCCAGTGTCTACCGCTGCTGACTCCAGTGTCTACCGCTGCTGGCTCCAGTGTCTACCGCTGCTGACTCCAGTGTCTACCGCTGCTGACTCCAATGTCTACCGCTGCTGACTCCAGTTCTCTTCTCCATGAGTTTTTCGACCTCCCTCTACGTCTCTTACCACTGGCAATCCAGAACAAGGACTATCCTGTAATGCTATCAACAGATTTACTCAGGTGTGTGACCCTATTCATCGCCCGGGTTTACTTCTCACCATTTGTTCCACTGTCACTTGTCTGTTCTACATTGGTGATAACGTCGTACCATTTAAATCCGTCTATTCTAAGGAAACAGGCATTTACTGTAACTTGTCGCTTGTCTGTTCTACATTGGTGATAATGTCGTACCATTTAAATCCGTCTATTCTAAGGAAACAGGCATTTACTGTAACTTGTCGCTTGTCTGTTCTACATTGGTGATAATGTCGTACCATTTAAATCCGTCTATTCTAAGGAAACAGCCATTTACTGTAACTTGTCGCTTGTCTGTTCTACATTGGTGATAACGTCGTACCATTTAAATCCGTCTATTCTAAGGAAACAGGCATTTACTGTAACTTGTCGCTTGTCTGTTCTACATTGGTGATAATGTCGTACCATTTAAATCCGTCTATTCTAAGGAAACAGGCATTTACTGTAACTTGTCGCTTGTCTGTTCTACATTGGTGATAATGTCGTACCATTTAAATCCGTCTATTCTAAGGAAACAGCCATTTACTCTAACTTGTCGCTTGTCTGTTCTACATTGGTGATAACGTCGTACCATTTAAATCCGTCTATTCTAAGGAAACAGCCATTTACTGTAACTTGTCGCTTGTCTGTTCTACATTGGTGATAACGTCGTACCATTTAAATCCGTCTATTCTAAGGAAACAGGCATTTACTGTAACTTGTCGCTTGTCTGTTCTACATTGGTGATAATGTCGTACCATTTAAATCCGTCTATTCTAAGGAAACAGCCATTTACTGTAACTTGTCGCTTGTCTGTTCTACATTGGTGATAATGTCGTACCATTTAAATCCGTCTATTCTAAGGAAACAGCCATTTACTGTAACTTGTCGCTTGTCTGTTCTATATTGGTGATAATGTCGTACCATTTAAATCCGTCTATTCTAAGGAAACAGCCATTTACTGTAACTTGTCGCTTGTCTGTTCTACATTGGTGATAATGTCGTACCATTTAAATCCGTCTATTCTAAGGAAACAGCCATTTACTGTAACTTGTCGCTTGTCTGTTCTACATTGGTGATAATGTCGTACCATTTAAATCCGTCTATTCTAAGGAAACAGGCATTTACTGTAACTTGTCGCTTGTTGTTTTTGTCGTTCTCCATGTTTCACAGCCATACTGCCTTAAAATCTGAGTAGAAGACTAATTGTTATAGTAGATTTGATTTCTTGTGACGCCCATGTATTTCCCAAGTGCAGTGACAGCTCCTCTTGACTTTTATACTCTTACTGTGACATCTGTCTGTTCCTCCAACGTTGTCTATACTGCTGTCAAGATATAAGTATGATTGTATACCTTGTAGGGATGTTTCTCATCAAGTACTTGTATCTTGTCTTGTATCAGGTTACGGTTAAGGTACAGAAGAGCTAGTAGTCTGTACAATCTTGACCGTCAAGATGTTTAGTCAGAGTCGACTGAATTTAATATCTGTTGGTAGATGTCGCTGTTTCCATAACTACTGAAGTTGTAGCCAATAAGAACAGACATGGTGACAAGAGGCATCCCTGCCGAACTCCAGTTAGCTGTCCTTCATGAAGAATTCTGATACCGTTGATAAGATATTCACACACATTGCTTCAACAAGCTCATACATCTTATTTTCCTGCAGCTCCCACTGTCTCTCGCAATACCAACACATTTACATTAGTTATGAACATGTAAAAGCTGGCTCAATTCATAAGAGACCTTTCCTTCACCTAACATCTCCCTCTGTAATAGCTCCAGTATTCTGAGATCTCGTAATTCCTCATTTACCTGAATGGTTCTATCTGATACCACTGTCAGGCATTTCCTGCGCTTATCCTCTCTCTCCCATCACCCCCTTAAGGTTCTACAGCTTTCTGGGACCTTCGTTCCTTCATTTACCTGGATGGTTCAATCAGACACCACGGCCAGGTAGCTAACACATGTCCGTATCTTATAACAGACGCCGACAGTTCACTACTCACAACTTCAAATGTACAAGGGTTAAAAAAAAAATAACGTAACTCTTTAAAAAAAAAGTCAAATCATTCACATAAGCCGCGTTCAGTATGGAAAGGTAAAGGATCCCGTTACACGCCCATTGAGGCATATTGGGAATATGGTGTTAGGCCCATATTATCTTGACCATCGGCACACTAGGGGTGATGTGGTCAGCATCACGCCGGCCGCCTTAACCTTCCCAAAGTTGCTCTGGTACCCAATTGGGGCTGGGTCGACCCAGGAGCCGTTTGCGTCCTAAAAAAATCCCACCTCATCTGGGGATCGAACCATAGACCACTGAGCTAGGAAGCCAGTGCACTAACCACTATGCTATTGCGGCTCCCGCGTTCAGTAGGGTCATACATAAAAGCTCGCTGTTCTAGACTTCGCTACAACAAACACAAGATCTCCTTATTAGCATGGAACAGCTTACCTGCTCGAACTAATTCCAGAAATCTAATAATTAAACTCCAGAAGGAACGGCTTGTCGCCGCCACAGAATTCACAGGCCGAGAAAAGCAGTATTTTGTTACGACACGTTCGCATTCTAGGAAGAGAAACTTAACGAGGTCGTCTTAATTTACAGAGCACATTATAGTCAATAAGTTTGTAAATTAGTCGATTAAAATAGCTTTTGTATGGCTGCCGCGCCGATGTGGCTGAGCTATATAGCTTGCTCGCCTTTCTGTGCATCAAAACAACTGTCAAGATTTGTTTAGCTGTGATTTGAACATTCGCACCTACCTAGAAAAACACACACATAAAAATGTCAGCAGTTTTCGCTGGAATCTCTCTACAAGACTGGTATTCCTAGTTACTGGTAGAGCCAGGTCTAAAAACTTACTGGGCGCAGGCTCGTAGTCTGTTTTCCTCCTGTTTATCTGCTTCTTCTTTTTTCATATCCTCCTTCCTCTATTATTCTTTTTTCGTCTTCTTCGGTTTTTTTTTAACCCCCCCCCCCCCCCCCCCCCACACACACACACACACACCTGTGAATTTATACAGTACATGTAAATACATTTTTCTATATACATTTGACGGATAGCACCACCTAAGAGCGCGCGCACACACACACATGCGCACATACAGTGCGTCACAAGAGTCCGCTCTCACATTTATTTAACTTTATTTATACAAGTGCTCACATTCAACACCTTATGTATTTATATACCGTACACCCCTATCCGCCATTCGTAAACTGGTCATGGTTCCGTACACTCTGTTGTTATCGATTGTTCTAAATTCTTTTATAAAAATTACTTATATAAGAGACACATTTAATACGTTTTAAGAGAGTGCAGACTAATCCGGATAGAGAGAGACCAGATAAGGAGAACAAATGCTAGACACACAAGAGCTAATTTTAAAGAAGTGTGTGTGTGTGTGTGTGTGTGTGTGTGTGTGTGTGTGTGTGTGTGTGTGTGTGTGTGTGTGTGTGTGAGAGAATGAACGAACGAATGAACGAACTATATTTTCGAAGGGTTAAGAATTGGGCGCGCAGGCCCGTCTAACATTCTGTCCTTCCACTCTCATTTATTTTGCATACTATATCCTTTCATTCCCACATGTTACTTAAGCATTAATTTAAAGGCAACATTATAAAGTTAACATAACAGCATTCATTTACAGTTTGCAATCATAATTAAAAATGAGTAGGTTTTTGTTTTTAAACAAACAACATAGTAATTGGGAGAAAAAAAAAATTAAAATTAAATAAACAAAACAATAAATAAATAAAAATAAATAAATTCTGCATACGGACACTCACTCATGCGGTCAAAAGGCCACAATTAATCTGTATTTTTGAATGTGTCATCAATCATCAATACAAAAATTACATAAACACAATCTCGCTTATATCCGTACATTCTTGGTGAAAAATGAAATCATAATAATAACACTTTCTGACGCACTTCTGTGGCAGGAAAAGTCTTTGCGCAGTTAAAAAAAAAAATAATGTATATCTGCTTATTCTCATATACATCATCCCATTTAAGCAAACGAAAAAGATTTCTCCCCCCCCCCGCCCCCCCCCCCCCCCCCCCCCCTCTTCCTTTCAGGGAAAGAAAGAGAGAGAGAGAGAGAGAGAGAGAGAGAGAGAGAGAGAGAGAGAGAGAGAGAGAGAAAGGATAAATAACCTGTACTGAAAGAGAGAAGGAGAAAGAGAAAGCCGTTTAAGAACTACTTTAAAGAGATGAAACGAAGAGAAAAAACAAAGAGTTGACAATGAAGTGGCGACAGAGAAAGACATTCAAGAAGGACTTCTAGGGAGATGAGAGGGAAGAAGGTGGTAGACATACAATCTTCCCACCAGTAGATCTGCTTCCTGCAAAAGCACAGAAATAATCACATATGTATGCGGGAAACTTCAGTCATATTTTGGACAATAAAACCATTTTGAACTATAACTGCAAAAGGAAAAATACCTACTAGAGATAATATAGAATAACATAAATACAAACAAAAACATATTACAATAAATAAAACACGTCCTGATATAACCAACAGCTCCATGTATATGGTAGATGGTTGAAAGGGGCGTGCTACAAAGAAAAGTAGCAAACACCTTATTTAAAAAAAAAAAAAAAGGAAACTACAGCGAGACAATCAAGTAACATGATACAATCAAGTAACACGAGACAATCAAGTAACACGATACAATCAAGTAACACGATACAATCAAGTAACACGATACAATCAAGTAACACGATACAATCAAGTAACACGATACAATCAAGTAACACGATACAATCAAGTAACACGATACAATCAAGTAACACGATACAATCAAGTAACACGATACAATCAAGTAACACGATACAATCAAGTAACACGATACAATCAAGTAACACGAGACAATCAAGTAACACGAGACAATCAAGTAACACGATACAATCAAGTAACACGAGACAATCAAGTAACACGATACAATCAAGTAACACGATACAATCAAGTAACACGATACAATCAAGTAACACGATACAATCAAGTAACACGATACAATCAAGTAACACGATACAATCAAGTAACACGATACAATCAAGTAACACGATACAATCAAGTAACACGATACAATCAAGTAACACGATACAATCAAGTAACACGATACAATCAAGTAACACGATACAATCAAGTAACACGATACAATCAAGTAACACGATACAATCAAGTAACACGAGACAATCAAGTAACACGATAACTCAATCACTACTAGGTAACACGATAACAATCAAGTAACACGATACAATCAAGTACACGATACAATCAAGTAACACGATACCCATCAAGTAACACGAGACAATCAAGTAACACGATACAATCAAGTAACACTATGAGGTAACACGATACAATCAAGTAACCTCCCCTCACGATACAATCAAAGTAACAGATACAATACAAGTAACACTCCGAGACAATCAAGTAAAATCACGATACAATCAAGTAACACTGAGACAATCGCAAAGTAACACGAGACAATCAAGTAACACGATACAATCAAAAGTAAACTACAATCAAGTAACACGATACAATCCAAGTATTATACAATCAAGTAACACGGAGACAATCAAGTAACACGATGACAATCAGTATAACACGATACAATCAAGTAACAATGAGATTCAAGTACAATCAAGTAACACGATCCACTCAAGTAACACGAGACAATCAAGTAACACGATACAATCAACAATGAACATCCCAGTCAAGTAACACGATACAATCAAAGTAACACGAGGACAAATCAAGTAACTTCTACGATATACAATCAAGTAAACACGAGACAACAAGAAACACGATAAATCAAGTTAAAAAACGATATTTTTGTTTCAATCAAGTAACACGATACAATCAATCCGCACGTGGCTAACACGACCTCACTGCTCCAAGGTAGCCTGCAGGCTGTAATCAAGATACACTTCTACCAAACACTCAAGTAAACACTCCCTACTAATCACATTCCTCCACACCTCACACCTGATACATCAACCTCAAACACGATTTCAATCTACACGCTTCCCGACCTCCGATCACAACCTCTTACCCTCAAGCTACCCTTGCCCCCTTACATCAACAAAGCACCCGACACAATCAAACATGCCACCATCAAACCGCACTCTTGCTCCAATCACCCCCATGTAATCACCACACTGAGACATGCTCAGTTAAACACGAACAATAAGTAACCGCGGACAATCCCTCCAAGTGTTTACGAGACCATCACATGTACCACGAGATACAATCAAGTACTCACGAGACAATCAAGTCTCGACCACGATACAACTCGCTCTACATGTTATCACTATCTAACTTTTAGCACCGACTTATTTGCGCACCCTCAACTGACATCTGACCCTGATTTGAATGACTTCTGGCACTCTCCACAGAGTTGCACAGAAAAACGCAAAGCGATGAGACTCACACAGTATCACATACTTTTAATACTCAATCAACTTGCAATGTTCTCACAATCCTAACGGCTGGAGTGCCATCACAACCTCTTTCAGATGACGAGACTTTATAAGAAATATCAGTCAAGTTCGAATCTTTTAAAACCTTTTCCTTATTACAGGCACAGGTATTCTATGCAACAAACTGCAAGCTCAGATATCTACCACGAGTGGTAAGGCCTGGCACCAGGCAGACTGTGTGGAGTGCGGCCCTGACAAGGACCAGATCCGACTAAATCATTGTAATCATACTTATTGTTGGGTTCTAAAATTCGGGAAAGTCTAAATTCTAGAGATGAATCTCAATTCTCACCACTCACTGACCCTCTTCTAACAAAAACCACCTCAACAAAAAACAACCACAAAAACTACGCGAGGAATGATTGAAACACAGAGCAAGAGATTAACTACACAGTCAGCCGAGAGCTTGATTGTATATGATTAACCAAGTCAACACCCAGCGCCCTCACAAGAGATACCTAACCTCACAGTCCAACATAATCCCTCCAATAACATGCATTAGATTCAATAATTTCAAACTGTCTACAAGATTCCTTACTCGCCTTTTTCCTCAATTCTCCCTCTTTCGCACTTTTATAACATTATCTCCCGGCCTCCATATTTTCTTTCTCTTTCTTACTTCAGATTTGTTACCTCCTATTCACTTCACTCTTTGTAATTGTTCCTATCGTACTTGTCCCAACTGCGAATATTCATTTTCTCGGATCCTTCTGACTCTCGTTCTCCATTCTTGCACTATTCGGCTTCCAGTCGACGTCCACCCATTTCACTTCATTTCCTCACTTCACTCCCATAACCTTAATAAAGGAACTAAATAATACATCCGGCGTAAACCTCGTCTTCTCACACCACACAACACCACTATCTACTACTCTCCTCTTGAACGACATCGCTCTCCATCAGCGACTAACGTTTGTCTAGTGCATTACCTATATTGTCTGTGAGAAGTGGACGCTTATATTCACACCGGATACTACTAATTAGTACCCACGATATTGCCTAGACAATGGAAATTTATGCTAACTCTCAGTCCAGCTATGTCATCTCAAATGACTATAGGCTTGAGACATTGTAACTTAGAATCGGAAATCCAGCAAGAGAAAGTCTCAAAATATGTATTGATAATGATTGATAAAAACCTAGATAAGCTCTCTGCCTCCTTAACTGAGGAAAAAGGAGTAAGTATGAGAGAGCGCTTGGAGAATTAGATAGGATACCAGTTACGAGTACTGCATATCAGTCCTAAGAAATAACTTAAAGGGGTAAAGAGGAAAAGATAGGAGGTAATGACTGAAAGAAGAACAATTGGAGCGAAGTGGAAAACTAGGCACTCAGACGTCTAATCGATGAATAATATGTGAATTTTTATACAAAGACATTGACCAGATAAACTACAGAAAATATACGCACTATCTAGGCGCGCTGTTGAATAGACGCGTTATCAGTGACGCAGGACGGGACTTACTTTGGTCACAAATTATAAGACACTGCAGTTGGTTTTTGAAGGGCCTTGTATTCTAGCTTGCACTTGAGGAGAAATTCTGTGTAAGAATGTCGGGTTGTTACGGACATTGACGTTGTATATAAACCTGGCTTTCTTCCAGAGCCATTTGTCTGGAATAATTTGTAGTTTTGTGCTGATATGGAGAGTTAAACATTCTGCTTCTTTCTGTACTACGATCTCTCTTCTGCAGGGTTGTTTAGTCATCCGCAATGTGTTGAAAAGACATGTTGATACAGGTCACTGTTACCGAATATAGGACGGAAGGATTTAAATTTTGTTGATATCACGCTTAGTGTTCTTTTTTCGCACCAGTCGGTCGATGTGCGCGCAGCTCTCCTGGGCATACGCAAGATCAATATTACGGCTTTCTGCTTGAGTTGTATATTATTATACCAGCTAATCAGAAACCCCCCTGTGCACAGGTATCTGACGTCGTGGGTCCATCAATGTAGATATAGGGTAATGATGTTGGAGGGGAATGTATTGCAGCAGGGCGTCTGGGATAGTCTCCGTCATACGTTACAATCTCATAGTGGGGTAACATTTTCGCAGATTTGTGATGAATGATATACCCTGTCATGGTGTCATACGAAATATTAGTACGATTGGCCTTGAGTAGGTCTCTTATTAGCTAATGAGTTATATTCTGCTCTAACATTGATCTAGTCGCTGCAAGAGTCCCAGTTCTAGCAGAGGTGACTAATGATGGGTACTTATCAGTAGTGATGTCTGTTTATATTATAGGTTAGGATTTGCTGTGCATGCTTGTCTAGGTGTTATTATATGTCCCACTAGTCTCTGCAACCTCACTTCTGCCACGACTTGGCTTTTGTTGTTAGATGCTGCATTACAAATCTTTCTGGTTCGTGTGATGAGGGTTTTAATAAACACTTTTTACATTCAGTATCACGTCTTGAAGCGGAAGCAAGTTATTGGTGGCTGGAATTCGCTCAAACATCTCCGCATTTACTGCTAGCTTCTAGATAGAGCTTTGTTCCTGGACGCGCTCTTCTCATTTCTGTATTGTGTAGTATCCAACAAGATGATTCGGGGATACAGTCATATGGGTGATGAGATCTTATTGACTCGTGATAATGTTAAGGTTCGCAGATTGATCTCTCCAAGTGTCAGTCATAGTTATTATTGCAATATAATCTATGTTGTTGTTTCTGCTTTTATTTGATTCTATTATGTATAAGAACGTTGGAATGTCTTTTGTTTCACTAATATTCTTTCTCTTAATCACAATCATGGTAATACTGAAATGGTAGTGTATATCTGTCCGATTGTAGTTATTACTATTCTGTTCTTTATTTTGATAGTTTACTGAACGGTGTTCTTATTCTCTAGCTCTACTAATAACTTGTGTGAAACAACTCGCGACGCTGTGTTCTTAACTGCACAGTATGGAAGATTAGAGTATAAGAAGAAGACTAGTTTAGTGACTATAACGCCAAGAAGATAGATTGTTATGTCTCTGACGGAGCGAATATCTGTCGATTCGAATGATAACCTGGCTCAGAATCTGCGCACCACACAGCTTCTGCATTCTACAGTTTACCGTAAGGTCGGGTCGAAAAATAGATGTCAGCTGATGTTCTCACCTCGGGTGTATGTTCTGTGACTCTGATGCTGTAGCTATTGTTTTGATATATTTTACTACATTTTATATATTTGAAACGACTAGAAGATACTAATCATCATTTTGTATGAGAGAAATTATTCAAAATAAAAATCTTATCAACAACAACACAAAAGCAAGACGCAGATAATATTGATCTCTAATTCAGATGCCTCCTCATAAGATTATTTTGACATAGATCCGCGTAAATGACACATTCAGCGCAGACAAAACGTTAGGGTATTTTCGCTTCTCTTTCATTTTACCATGACCTCGCTCAAGTTTATGATCCATAGAATCAACAACTATAGAACATTTTTGTTAAGATGTTGGACATTGTTATACGGTACTTGTTGGAGAAATGGTAGCATCGTCATATGATTTAATGGTGGACGTTTAAATATAGAACGGTTTATACCTGTGCTCGAACCCTCACCTCATCTCCCACTGACTCGCTCAGCCTCACTATAGCACGTCTATATTAATGCGATATACGAAAAAATGGTCTTATGTCGTTGTTTGGCATCTCCTCTATTACCGTACATCAAAGATATATACTAGGTATGGTTGCATACAGATAGTACATTCACGACCATATAGACTAAACATTTAGAGATAAATGTAACAGGTAGGATTTTGTATGTACTGAAGTAATATAAAGTCTCATGCAAGTCATGAGATGTTGCGCTGTACTACGCGCCTTAAACTAGGACATGGATGTGAATTGCAGGTTGGTATACATCAAACTGTGGTTTCCGGTCTCCACCGCTCGCCCACCCCGTCCAGTTAGGATTCTTAGTAGATTGACAGACTTCATGCCCTACTGTACCTGCTTAATATAAGACAATACTCGTTCACTGTTTCAGTTTATCGCTATCGTCGTCTGTGGCAAACAGGTTATTCCGCACATTAGTATTATGGACGTGGCTTATGATAGAATGAGTGTTGTGAGTGCATGTTATTGTGTAAAAGACGCAAGACCACACAACTCTTCTCGAAATATATTCTCAGAAATTTTTTGATGTATCTATTTTGCTGTTTGGTGCAAACACTACGTTATCAGGTTTGTGTTGTTTCATCACGGTTCGTGTGTGACGTCCGTCTCTTTCCCGCCTGTTAGAATCAGACGAAGGGGAAGGACTCTTAACTCCGAGCAGCTAGTGTGCGATGTTTTACTGAAGATGCACAATGTTAGCATCCTCGACGGATGTAGTAATCCCATATGGTTTTGGGAGTGTGTGTCTTTGGGATATGTCACATTTATTATTCGTTGAAGATACATTGATTTTTTTTGTAGTTGGGGTTATTAGGTTTCTCTTAGAAATTCTTTGCAACAAGTACATGAGTTCTGGTTGGCGGACTTGTGGTTGCCTAAGATCTCTTTACGAATAGTGTCACCACACTTGCACACGATTCGTTGACCGTGGATTTTTTTTGTAAACGTTGCCAATACAGCTATCGCTCGCACACGTGGAACGCGCTGTACTCTATTTTTGCCCTTATCGAGATGGTTAGACTATCCGATCTCACGTGACCCTAGGGGGAGTTACGGGTGTTTTCAGGATGGTGTTGATTGACGCATATTTGTTTCGTTTATTGTAGATGATCGCTCAAATGGATTATTACGAGATACTAGACTCACTTTGGTGGTACCTCTAGAAAAATTCCAAGGCTCGGAACGCGCCATACTATGGCGACTTCTTTCGCGACTCAGGTTTCAACTTCCCCTACCTGTTCCGCACCTCATTGGGTTGTGTTAAATCGAGGGTGAATATGGTAGTATAACATTTCTTATATGATGGTGATAAGGTTTTAATAGTTATATAATTTTTTATTGTAGTTGCAGATCGGATTCCTGTCGTTCGCAGAGATGGTTGGTGCGTTGTTGCGTGAAAAGACACAAGGCGGGTGTAATGAAGTCTTTAAATTGTTGAATAGAAGCTCAAGCTCTTTTGCTTCTTGATCAAAAGAGTCCACCTAGGTACAATAAGCGAGATAACAGACTTTGCTTCTTGCCTAGGGGTACACTCTCCTCAACCGTCCATGTCTACTCTACTCATTACTTCTTAGCGCCTCACTAAAGTAATTCCCACCACCCCCGGAAGCATACTGGCCGTGATGTAATAAGTTTGTTTAAAAAAAAATAAACAAATCTTGGTACAAGAAGGCAGACGTAGACTGCGACAAATAAAAAAACTCCACCCCCCCCCTCCCCCCCCCCCCCCCCCAAACCACACCCCCCCTCACTTACACCCCCCCGCACAGATTATAAGTCTGGCAGTAAAATTGTTAATTGAACCACACTTTACCTTGTCCACGTCCAGAAGTATAAACATATTAAACGCCTTTCCTATTACCACACAACAATCTTGTTTGTGGAAATACGGTAAGAGCTCTCAAGATTCTTTCTCCTATAACCAGAGTGTGTCTCAAACCTATAAAAAACGCGTTCCTCTGGTTGTAGCCATTGGTTTTTATATAGTACGCAGATGAATTTTAAAGGTGAAAAAATGTATAGGATGTGTGATGGTAAAGGTAACATAAAGATTATAATATGAGTGTTGATGGATTAGCGGATACAAATTTAAAAATTGTGTTGACGGTGTCGTTGTTTTGTTGTACTTGTTTGCCATGTAACTAGTAGAAAGGATTGTTTCCGGATTATGATGGTTACACTGTGAGAGATGGGATTAGGAAAGGGTTTAGTCCATGGGTAGGTTATTATGATAAAGTTGGGTCGATTGTGGCAGGCGATTTTTTGAGATGGGAAGGTATGGAAGGATTATTGAGATGGATTGAAGGAAGGGGAGGAGAGAATTGGGAGATAAGAGGGGGAATAGGAGGGGTGAAATTGGTGTGGAGGGTAAGGGGGTGGGAGGGTGAATTGGGGTGGGGTGGGGAAAAGTGGGTGAGGGGAATAAGGTGTGAGGGGAAAAGAGTGGAGGGGAAAGAGTGGGAGGGGAAAGGTGGGCGGGGGAAAAAGAGTGGGTTAGGGGAGAAAGAGTGGGAGAGGATAAGAGTGGTAGGGGTAAGAGAGGAGGGGAAAAGAGTTGGAGGGGATAAGAGTTGGAGCTAGGGGATACGAGATGGCGAGGGGAAAGATGGAGGTGAAAGAGTGGGAAGGGAAAAGAGTGGGAGGGGAAAAGAGTGGGAGGGAAAATAGTGGAAGGGAAAAGAGTGGGGAGGGGGGAAAGAGTGGGAGGGGATAAGAGTGGGAGTGGAGAGAGGGGGGGAAAATAGTGGTGATGGGGGATAAGGGGAGGGGATAAGAGTGGGAGGGGATAAGAGTGGGAGGGGATGGAGATCTGAGAGTGGGTAGAAGAGTTGGGAGAGAGGGGGGAGGTAAGAGTGGAAGGAGGGAGAGTGGGAGGGGGAATAGACAGTGGGAGGGGAAGAAGAGTGGGGAGGGGATGAGAAGAGTGGGAGGGGAAAGGAGAGTTTAGGGAAAGAGTGGGAGGGGAAAAAGAGTTGGGGGGGGGTAAGAGTGGGGAGTGGAAGGTGGAGAGTGTGAGGGGATACAGAGAGTAGGGGTGGCGAGATCTGGAGGGTAGGGGAAATGAGTGGGAGGGTGATAAGAGTTGGAGGGGATAAAGAGTGGGAGGGTGGAAGAAAGAGTGGGAGGGGGAATAGAGTGGGAGTGATGGGAAAGTCTATTTCTGTTCCCCTCTATTTCTGTTCACCTCTATTTCTGTTCCCCTCTATTTCTGTTCCCCTCTATTTCTGTTCCCCTCTATTTCTGTTCCCCTCTATTTCTGTTCCCCTCTATTTCTGTTCCCCTCTATTTCTGTTCCCCTCTATTTCTGTTCACCTCTATTTCTGTTCACCTCTATTTCTGTTCCCCTCTATTTCTGTTCACCTCTATTTCTGTTCACCTCTATTTCTGTTCCCCTCTATTTCTGTTCCCCTCTATTTCTGTTCCCCTCTATTTCTGTTCCCCTCTATTTCTGTTCCCCTCTATTTCTGTTCCCCTCTATTTCTGTTCACCTCTATTTCTGTTCCCCTCTATTTCTGTTCCCCTCTATTTCTGTTCCCCTCTATTTCTGTTCCCCTCTATTTCTGTTCCCCCTTTTTCTGGTTCCCCCTTTTTCTTTTCCCCTCTATTTCTGTTCCCCTCCCCTCTCTTTCTGTTCACCTCTATTTCTGTTCCTCTCTATTTCTGTTCCCCTCTATTTCTGTTCCCCTCTATTTCTGTTCCCCTCTATTTCTGTTCCCCTCTATTTCTGTTCCCCTCTATTTCTGTTCCCCTCTATTTCTGTTCCCCTCTATTTCTGTTCACCTCTATTTCTGTTCACCTCTATTTCTGTTCCCCTCTATTTCTGTTCCCCTCTATTTCTGTTCACCTCTATTTCTGTTCCCCTCTATTTCTGTTCCCCTCTATTTCTGTTCCCCTCTATTTCTGTTCCCCTCTATTTCTGTTCCCCTCTATTTCTGTTCCCCTCTATTTCTGTTCACCTCTATTTCTGTTCCCCTCTATTTCTGTTCCCCTCTATTTCTGTTCCCCTCTATTTCTGTTCCCCTCTATTTCTGTTCCCCTCTATTTCTGTTCCCCTCTATTTCTGTTCACCTCTATTTCTGTTCCCCTCTATTTCTGTTCCCCTCTATTTCTGTTCACCTCTATTTCTGTTCCCCTCTATTTCTGTTCACCTCTATTTCTGTTCCCCTCTATTTCTGTTCACCTCTATTTCTGTTCACCTCTATTTCTGTTCACCTCTATTTCTGTTCCCCTCTATTTCTGTTCACCTCTATTTCTGTTCACCTCTATTTCTGTTCCCCTCTATTTCTGTTTCTGTTCCTCTATTTCTATTCTCCTCTATTTCTGTTCCCCTCTATTTCTGTTCACTCTATTTCTGTTCCCTCTATTTCTGTTCACCTCTATTTCTGTTCACCTCTATTTCTGTTCACCTCTATTTCTGTTCCCCTCTATTTCTGTTCCCCTCTATTTCTGTTCACCTCTATTTCTGTTCCCCTCTATTTCTGTTCCCCTCTATTTCTGTTCCCCTCTATTTCTGTTCCCCTCTATTTCTGTTCCCCTCTATTTCTGTTCCCCTCTATTTCTGTTCCCCTCTATTTCTGTTCACCTCTATTTCTGTTCCCCTCTATTTCTGTTCCCCTCTATTTCTGTTCACCTCTATTTCTGTTCACCTCTATTTCTGTTCCCCTCTATTTCTGTTCACCTCTATTTCTGTTCCCCTCTATTTCTGTTCCCCTCTATTTCTGTTCCCCTCTATTTCTGTTCACCTCTATTTCTGTTCCCCTCTATTTCTGTTCCCCTCTATTTCTGTTCACCTCTATTTCTGTTCCCCTCTATTTCTGTTCACCTCTATTTCTGTTCCTCTCTATTTCTGTTCCCCTCTATTTCTGTTCCCCTCTATTTCTGTTCACCTCTATTTCTGTTCTATTTCTGTTCCCCTCTATTTCTGTTCACCTCTATTTCTGTTCCCCTCTATTTCTGTTCACCTCTATTTCTGTTCCCCTCTATTTCTGTTCACCTCTATTTCTGTTCACCTCTATTTCTGTTCACCTCTATTTCTGTTCCCCTCTATTTCTGTTCCCCTCTATTTCTGTTCCCCTCTATTTCTGTTCCCCTCTATTTCTGTTCACCTCTATTTCTGTTCACCTCTATTTCTGTTCACCTCTATTTCTGTTCACCTCTATTTCTGTTCCCCTCTATTTCTGTTCCCCTCTATTTCTGTTCACCTCTATTTCTGTTCACCTCTATTTCTGTTCCCCTCTATTTCTGTTCACCTCTATTTCTGTTCACCTCTATTTCTGTTCACCTCTATTTCTGTTCACCTCTATTTCTGTTCACCTCTATTTCTGTTCACCTCTATTTCTGTTCCTCTCTATTTCTGTTCACCTCTATTTCTGTTCACCTCTATTTCTGTTCAACCCTCTTCTATTTCTTCACCTCTATTTCTGTTCACCTCTATTTCTCTGTTCACCTCTATTACTTCAATAAGAACACCTTGTATTATCTGTTCACCTCTATGAACAACTGTGATTCACAACTGATTTCATTTAAGAACAACCTTGTGATGGTTCAACTGATTTCCTCAACCTAAGAACAACTTGTGATGGTATCAAACTGATTACCTCAATTTCTGTTCCCTTGTGATGGTTCAACTGATTCTCCTCAATTCTGTTCAACCTCTTGTGATCTATTCTCAAAAACTGATTACCTCAATTTCTGAACAACCTTGTGATGGTTCTGTTATCAACTGTGATGGTATCAACTGATTTCTTCAATAAGAACAACCTTGTGATGGTATCAACTGATTACCTCAATAAGAACTACCTTGTGATGGTATCAACTGATTTCCTCAATAAGAACAACCTTGTGATGGTATCAACTGATTTCCTCAATAAGAACAACCTTGTGATGGTATCAACTGATTACCTCAATAAGAACAACCTTGTGATGGTATCAACTGATTACCTCAATAAGAACAACCTTGTGATGGTATCAACTGATTACCTCAATAAGAACAACCTTGTGATGGTATCAACTGATTACCTCAATAAGAACAACCTTGTGATGGTATCAACTGATTACCTCAATAAGAACAACCTTGTGATGGTATCAACTGATTACCTCAATAAGAACAACCTTGTGATGGTATCAACTGATTACCTCAATAAGAACAACCTTGTGATGGTATCAACTGATTACCTCAATAAGAACAACCTTGTGATGGTATCAACTGATTACCTCAATAAGAACAACCTTGTGATGGTATCAACTGATTACCTCAATAAGAACAACCTTGTGATGGTATCAACTGATTACCTCAATAAGAACTACCTTGTGATGGTATCAACTGATTACCTCAATAAGAACTACCTTGTGATGGTATCAACTGATTACCTCAATAAGAACTACCTTGTGATGGTATCAACTGATTACCTCAATAAGAACTACCTTGTGATGGTATCAACTGATTTCCTCAATAAGAACAACCTTGTGATGGTATCAACTGATTACCTCAATAAGAACAACCTTGTGATGGTATCAACTGATTACCTCAATAAGAACAACCTTGTGATGGTATCAACTGATTACCTCAATAAGAACAACCTTGTGATGGTATCAACTGATTACCTCAATAAGAACAACCTTGTGATGGTATCAACTGATTACCTCAATAAGAACTACCTTGTGATGGTATCAACTCAATACCTCAATAAGAACAACCTTGTGATGGTATCAACTGATTACCTCAATAAGAACAACCTTGTGATGGTATCAACTGATTACCTCAATAAGAACAACCTTGTGATGGTATCAACTGATTACCTCAATAAGAACAACCTTGTGATGGTATCAACTGATTACCTCAATAAGAACAACCTTGTGATGGTATCAACTGATTTCCTCAATAAGAACTACCTTGTGATGGTATCAACTCAATACCTCAATAAGAACAACCTTGTGATGGTATCAACTGATTTCCTCAATAAGAACTACCTTGTGATGGTATCAACTCAATACCTCAATAAGAACAACCTTGTGATGGTATCAACTGATTACCTCAATAAGAACAACCTTGTGATGGTATCAACTGATTACCTCAATAAGAACAACCTTGTGATGGTATCAACTGATTACCTCAATAAGAACTACCTTGTGATGGTATCAACTCAATACCTCAATAAGAACCACCTTGTGATGGTATCAACTGATTACCTCAATAAGAACTACCTTGTGATGGTATCAACTGATTACCTCAATAAGAACCACCTTGTGATGGTATCAACTGAATACCTCAATAAGAACCACCTTGTGATGGTATCAACTGATTTCCTCAACTGTGCCCCAATCAACGTTACCGTGTTTTCCTGACATCTTGTTCCACTGGTATTCGTCCCCTCCTGTATACCAAATCCTATTGGTTATCCCTGTTTAATTCTTCTATTCCACGTAAGCACCCACCCCCTTATGACAGTCTGTAACTTCTTGGTGTCACTTTTGTTCTTCTCCGTGATTCAGTAGGGCAGCCTTGACATTTGGCATGTCAAGACTTTAATTTCTGTGTTAGACTTGACATCTTGTGATACCCATATATGTCATACAGCAATGACAGCTTCTATGTCCAAGAGCAATGAACGCTTCTCTTACGTAATTGACAACTGCCAGTAGGAAAAATGACATATAGATTCTCATTTACCATCAGCATATTTCATATCAATCGTTATAAAACTCATTAAACCAAACACTGAAATCATCTAGAAAACACAAACACAGAAGTTACGCAAATGTTCAGGCCTGTAGTCCTGAGTAGTCCTGCAAAGTTATTTATACTGATCAACGTTTGATCGGCTCCAAATTTAGGACAAAACGAATCATAAACAAACACAAATTGATTATACTTGATTACATTCACTGCTACTAATTCTTTTTTGGTCATCCTACAAGCGACGGTTATGTTCGCGTGTGTTGAATGAAAACAGAGCGCGTTCTATGCAGAAGATGGAAATTCTCTTTAATGAGAAGATGTAGTAGGAAAGACATAAGTATAATAAAAATGACAGATAACCTGGGTGGGATCAGAAATGATCTAAATCTGGATCATCTGGCAGGACAGGAGTTAGGAAGCGAATGGCCACACGTAAAGAACTCTATATCCCACACCTTCACTAAAATAAAGGAAAGATTGTGACCATTGCAACCAAGGGGCAATGGGTTCAAAACCCAGTGGAGGCAAACAAAAACCAATCCAATAGAGCAGGGATCGGCAACCGGTCTCTCGTGTCTACCGGCAGATCACAGTGGATACTTTCTAGACATGTAGCTGATGGAGGGAAAAATGAATTTTTAGTTAGATAATTTCAGGATAGTCTTCCCTAGCCGGCATTTAAAAGCGCGGCATCCCCCAGGAATAAAGGTACCTTTTCCCCTGATCCAAGTGACAACCCACGAATTAGCGTACAAAAATTCGCTTTATTCGCGATCCGCATAAGATAGGCAGGCACGCAAGGATTACTTTGAAGGCAAGTTAACATTTGGTAAACATTTAGTTTGAATTATCCACCTCTGTGTCCATGGATCTTCAGGAAGCATGTCGTCCAGTACAGGTAACAGTTACATACAGGCTTCTCTTATTCTTCAATCGAAATACAGGTAGCTCTTTGTTTACGCGATATATGCACTCCCGAGACACTAGCGTTAAAAGAAATCGCGTAAAACGGAAGAAGATTTTCTCACTCAAATATATGTAAAGTAAAGGGGGTGCATTCTACCACTGCCGTACATAATAATAAAAATAAATACATGTAATAATAAACACTTTAAATTAACAGGTAGCATATTAAGTAATCTGAGTTGTACGGAAGACAAACTTGACCAATTATTTTTTGAAATTGTTGGGTGCGTGACCATCCCGAGACCGGTCTTTAAGCGTTATCAACTTCTAAATGAAAACGAGGAAGTGTAGTGGTGCGTCATCTGAGTGAGAAGCAGGCGATGCAGCAATGAACTGTTTCCTGAAGAAGTTTGTCCAGAGCTGAATTTGTGACTTTCTCTGCTCACGGAGTATTTCTTTGTAGGGAGTAGGGAGCAGCACATTACACCATTTTCCTCCTGACACTTAAGCTCCTGCCCATGTTAGGATCATCGTGTTCAAAGAAAATAAGGCAGGATTCAAGAAGTTGGAAGGCATCCTTTAATCATTTCACCTTAAGTTGGCGGCCTGGTGGTTGTTGCTGGCTGGTGCAAGTTGTTGCGTCTTCTTCTTCTTCTGTCCTGATCTCTCTAGCGCCAACAACTCTTCATTGCGTACTTCTACTTTGTGAGACTCAAATTTACACTTTCATTTTCGTTAAGGAGCTATCCATAAAAGACGTCCACAGGTGCGGTATATAAAAAAGTGGACAACTGTGGACATGGGGAGGTGGGATTTAAGCTGAAAGAGGACCTCCAATTCACAAACCACATGGCAACTCTCAGTCACATACAAATATATCAAGAGTAACAAACCCTCTTATTTTCGAAAGCTCCTAACTGTCCAGCTAAACCCAAATAAACATTTCTTTGGATTTTGTCCCTCTTGCCAGGCCTTCCAATCCTTCTAGACTCAAAATCTCTAATGAACAAACAACTTTAGTATATTAATTCTCTGGTAACCGACATCACAATTATTGTGATTTTATAATTATATTTTTAAGTACAGGTGACTATAAATTTAAGCTTATACTTTTAATCAAGACCATGTGGAGTGGACATCCACAAGGGGGAGGGGTCAATCAAAAGTGGACAGAGGTGGACATGGGGGAAGAGAGGGTAAAAAACTGCCAGAATTTTGTGGACGTCTTTTATGGATGGTCCCTAACTACATCTAAACCAACTCTTGACGTCATTCTGACACCATCTTTAACAATTGTAATAATATTAGTGTCTTCATCGCAAAAGATTTGAAAGTCATTTACAGAAATGAAGGCACAGATTTTTTTTTTCCACGACCGTTCAGCGCATCGCACGTAGACATTTATTCCATGCAGTCCATGGTTAGCGAGAGTGAGTCTTATAGATGTGCACGTTACTTATAGTGTCAAAAAAAAACTCGTCAAAAAAATCACATGTCAACTGACATGACCTTTCTTCCTGTTCTCGCGCTCCATGTTGGCTAGCAGATACAATACGTACTGTAAAAAAATGTGTAAATGTCGGGTCGCGTAACTTCGAACTATCGTGTAAACAAAATAAAAATGCCTTAATATTAGTGCGCCTAAGTTGGAATTCACGTACATGAAACACGTGTAAACAGAGAACTACCTGTACTCTGAAGCATGAAAACTGATATGATTTTATCAAAGTAGATATTTAGAGAGTTTGTGACCGCTTGGCATACACTACCACTTATACGTGTTAAAACGATATAGAATGAGAATAACAACGTTAAAAGCAGTTAAGGTTATCGGAAGATATGGAGAAGATACTCTCAATGACAATGGAAAGCGACTCCTCAGATTCTGCAGTGAGCAGAATCTGATCATTACCAACACAAAGTTCCCCCATAATCGCATACATGCATATACTAGGTGTGAACCAACAAAGAATGAGAAGTCAGTGATCGACTATGCCATTGTTAGGAGGAGCTCATTCAAATATGTCCGGGATGCCTAGTTGGAGGGGAACCAGTCTTGGAAAGTCACTACTTGCTTCTGTCAACTGAAAAGAGTTGCTCTCTAGCGCCAACAAACCACGCAATTGCCAAGTAAACTGGAAGAAATAGCATTAAGACCTACAAGCTGAAAGATCCAAAATTTACAGACCAGATTTCAGGGGCTTTCGTTAAGGAAAAACAGAAGAACAACCTGATGACTTGGAAACCCTGTGGCTTAAATTCAAGGACATCATAAAGACAGCTGCTGCAGAAGCATGTGGTGAAGTCCGACTTGGGAAAAAAGAGAAAGAGGACACCTTGGTGTGGACATGGGGTCCAAAGAGAAAATGGAAGAAAATTGGAAACAAATACTTGAAAGCTAAAAAAACAGCAGGACAAATAGAGGAAATTCAGAGAAACCACATGGATACTCAGAACAGAAGCAAAGAACAGTGCTACATTTACAAAAATAGGAAGTCCTGGAAGAATTTGGGAGAAAAAGCTAACAAAAGATGCCTCTTATTTTCGAAATTGTCTATATAACCCTAAAGTCCGAGGAAGGAAAAAACTAAACCCAAATTTATAAACAAGCAAGGCAAATTTTACTTAATGGAAAGATGGAAAGAATATTTCTCAGAACCCTTGATTGAGCAAGGTAGAAGCAGGCCACTTCACAGAATACAAATGGGGTTCTAGATGACATCAAGAATCTCTAATGATCAAGATGGGGCAAAAGCAACTTTAGTATGGTTAATACATCATCTATTAAAGGGGTCCGACAAGCAGCAATGGTCACAAGGCCATTACCAAAGTGATTTTATGCCAATTAACATTTTTTAAAGTACAGACAATGTGGAAACCACAGAGGCATATCCCTTCTCAGTGTACCTATAAAATCTTTAGAATCCTAGAGCAGAACCATGTGGAGTGGACATCCACAAGGGGGAGGGGTCAATCAAAAGTGGACAGAGGTGGACATGGGGGAAGAGAGGGTCAAAAACTGCCAGAATTTTGTGGACATCTTTTATGGATGGCCCCTAACTACATCTAAACCAACTCTTGAGGTCATTCTGACACCATCTTTAACAATTGTAATAATATTAATGTCTTCATCGCAAAAGATTTGAAAGTCATGACAGAATTGAAGGCACAGTTTTTTCTTTCCACGCACCGTTCATGCATCGCCGTAGACATTTATTCCATGCAGTCTTGGTTAGCGAGAGTGCCGCCTTAATAGTGCACGCCTTCCAAAAACTCGTCAAAAAAAACATGTCAACTGACATGACCTTCTTCTCGCGCTCCTGTTGGCTAGCAGATGCAATACGTACTGTAAAAAATGTGTAAATGTCGGGTCGCGTAACTTCGAACTATCGTGTAAACAAAATAAAAATGCCTTAATATTAGTGCGCCTAAGTTGGAATTCACGTACACGAAACACGTGTAAACAGAGAACTACCTGTACTCTAAAGCATGAAAACTGATATGAGTTTATCAAAGTAGATATTTAGAGAGTTTGTGACCGCTTGGCATACACTACCACTTATACGTGTTAAAACGATATAGAATGAGAATAACAACGTTAAAAGCAGTTAAGGCATTTTTGCACAAAACACAGTATCATGAAAAGTTCACGGCTTTAAGAGAGGCATTGTAAAGCTGTCCCAGAATAACAAAATAGTAAATGCATGTTTTTGAATGGAACATTTTGTGAAAGTGAGAGTTGCTAATTTGGATTTTTTCCGTTGTTGTTAGAGAGAGACGTGTGGAAAAAGTCGAAAAGATGAGAAAGCGTGTGCAAATGTAGATAATTGTACCGTGTGAAAAAAAGAAAGCATCGTGTGAAAATTGGCGAGAAAAAAGATCAAATAGTATAAAAAGGAGAGACGATGGCGATAGTTAGGCTTTTACAGATTTTTAGGATTCATTAGGCGAGAGGATTTTACAGAACTTCGTCTTTGAGATTATCAAGACAAGTTTTTAACTTGAGAAGTTTTCAAGTTAGACAAGTATTTTTAAGCAGACAAGTTAGTTTTTAAGTAGACAAGTTTGTATTTTATTATTCCTGATTGGGATATACAATGCTTTCCTGTGGATATACACTTTCATTTTGGATACTCACTACTTTGTGTAAGCAAGAAACAAAATACTTCACCATTGTGTGATATGAGGATCCACATGTATGCATAAAATGTCCCAAGTTGTTATACGTTATGTCGAATGGGGTATCTCTAAGCCGAGGACGTTCTGATGAATACTGTTGTCGTACGGAGAACGCTGACGAGATATCTATGTATATTCCTTCACTGTTTGAGTATATCTCTGTAGTGTTGATCAACAGTTAATAGCTGTCATATGAACAAAAAGTCTGTTGTCTAATCTCCCGAGGGTACTGGTCAGACTGGATATCTTCACGAAATGTTAGTGATATGTAGACTCATAATCTTGCGTATGTAGTCGTGATTCATATACTTTCGAGTCTGCTTCATAAAATGCGCTTAAGAGTGTGTTGCACGTGGTATAAATATGCGATTCCTCTTTTGAGCTCTTTTGCTTGACTTCAGATAATAATGATCTTTCGAGTGATTAGAATTTATGATGACTCTGTATTGAACTTGTGATAACGATGTATTGAACTTGTGATAACTCTGTATTGAACTTGTGAGCAAGCAGTATATGGTGACGAAAAATGCTGCGTCCACCTTCTGACTTGTGGGTGAGACAATATTCCTTTTTAATTGAGGAATGAAAGATGTCCTATGGCGAATTCTGCTAGCCAAATGTCCGTTTTTGATAACTTATTTCTGGTTAGACGTCAGACACGTTGCGTGTAGACTCAGACTTCTGATGAACTTCTTTTCCCTTCGCAAAATCCTTTAAGAACACAATTAATCACAGAACTGAATTATCATCCACTCTGAATAAACACGTGTATTAGGCTATGCGTTTTTGGGTTTAATCTCTTCCTCACAAGGTAAAAACTGGACTCCTTCCTAGAACAAGCTACGCAGTAGATTATATTTCTGCTAGTCCAATATGGGTTTCTGGATCCGACATCTAGCTCCGCCCATACCAACCAATCCTTAATGGCCCCTCTGGTCGCTCATTCACAGGATCGCTCTTGTCCCCTGTCAGTCCAAACGTGGGTGTAGTTTGACCTCTGATTGTTTATTGTTCACCTGGCCAAGATGGGCGTCCAATGTGGTAAACCAACGCTTGTCTGAACCGCGGCCGACCCAAGATAACACCATTACAGCATGAGACGTTTTCCCCTGGCCAATCTGGGCGTCCAATGTGGTGTCACATAAATTACAGCATGCCTAGATGTGTTTCGGATGACCATATGTGTTTTTACCAGATTTATCACGATGCAATGTGGGCTTCAAACGATAATGTCAGGCATGTGGACTCAATCAAAGGACTTTTATTTCCCCCGATGAAAGAACAAATGTGGTTCTCTAGATACCGGTCGCGAGTAATCACAACGATGAAATAGCAAATGTGGGTCGCACATATGAGATGAAAGAGCAAATGTCGGAGAAAATACAATACGAAAGATGTAGGAAAACATAGAGCAATAAGGCCTTTGCGCTCGTTTATCACAAGTAGACAAGTTAGTTTTTAAGTAGACACGTTTGTATTTTATTCTAATGGATATATTATTCCTGTGGATATACACTTTCATTTTGGATACTCACTACTTTGTGTAAGGAAGAAACAAGTACTTCACCATTGTGTCAATAACATTGCTGTTCTAATGATGTTAATAAACTATATTTTATTTTTCTACACTGCTGAGTTTTCTTTGGAACGTTACAGTGGATTACTTTGACAAACCATTATACGAGGTATTGCTTTTCTTACTTACTTACTTAGTCGTTCCCCTTCTACCGTGAGGTGTAGAGGTTCGTATTGCTTTTCACTAAACCTAAAAGGGTACGAACGAACTTTGGGAAGAAGAATAAACTAAGGTCAAGAATTTCCATCTCAGGCGGAAAGGCCTGTAACCACTTGAACCAGAACGTACGAAGAATTAGCTCTCGTCAAAATGTTTACATGCGCACAACACAATTAACTGAACTGACCCCGGCCACACACGTATTATATTGATGCCGTATCCAGCCCGGTTACAAGTTCGCTGCTTCTAAAAAAAAAATAAAAAATAAAAAAACAGATTCCCCGCAGCTCCTGGTTGCCTACCGTTGCCCTAGAGTGTAAAGGAGATATAAGGACCGAAATATTTGTTTAACGTGGGTATCACTTCTGGTGATCAAATTACCACCGGCTGTAAGGCTTTGTATATGCTAAAGTTCTCATAATGCTGAAATGGTTTCCACGGTTTGGTGTTCCATCTATTACATGTGTCCACCTATTACCTGTGTCCATCTATTACCTGTGTCCATCTATTACCTGTGTCCATCTATTACCTGTGTCCATCTATTACCTGTGTCCATCTATTACCTGTGTCCATCTATTACCTGTGTCCACTTATTACCTGTGTCCACCTATTACCTGTGTCCACCTATTACCTGTGTCCACCTATTACCTGTGTCCACCTATTACCTGTGTCCACCTATTACCTGTGTCCACCTATTACCTGTGTCCATCTATTACCTGTGTCCATCTATTACCTGTGTCCATCTATTACCTGTGTCCACCTATTACCTGTGTCCACCTATTACCTGTGTCCATCTATTACCTGTTGAAACACTATCCTTCTTTATTTATTTACTACTGGCTTCTCGCGACAAAGGTACCGGGTTCGAAACACGGTGGCGTCCGGCTGTAAATGGCTACTAAGTCTTCTTTTGAGTTAGGCAAGGCAAAGGCAGCGATAAATATAACTGGTAACCCCCACCTCTCGAAGCTGGACCTAGTATAGTGAAGTCTCTAACACTTCACTCCACAGTATCTGCCATAGGACTACCTTTACCTGGCCACAACGTGACAACACTGGCCACAACGTGACAACACTGGCCACAACGTGACAACACTGGCCACAACGTGACAACACTTGTATCAAAGTTTGGAAATAGCTCATAATTGGCAGGCTTGCCTGCTCTCCGTGCCTGATATAATCGCTGTGATTTAAGAGGATGTGTCAAATGTGAGATTCTCGACCTCATTCCACACCTGCCTGCCTAAAAATAAAAACAACAACAACAAGCCGTTGCACCTAGATCCTGTACACGAATTTCTAATTAGGCGATCCAGAACTGAGGGCTTTTGTAATCCCCGATTCGAGGTCTACGGCGTAACTGTCAGTGACCCTGCTGTTCTAATCCCCCCAACACCAGAACCTGCGTCTACATAAACCACATCACATGCACGAGCTATGACGTACAGATCGTTTACACACCATACCCGTCAGCGCACGTGTTCCAACACGAGGCTCACCCACATGAGAGATATACATCAGAAAGTTTCTTTTCCCGGCCACCAAATCAACCTGTAAATCCATTAATCGTACCTTGAAAACATTCACCTGTTGACCCATTAATCGTACCATGAAAACATTCACCTTAAACCGCCGAGCTATTTTAGACAAATGTACGCAATTCTGTTTCATTCTCGGCCCGCTCTTGACAATTTAAAAAAAAAATGGACCTGTTGGTCAAAAAATGTAACTCCATGACGTGAACATTTATTTATTAATTTATATCCCTTTTTTGGCTTCTAAACTAGCATGGCGCCAACACTAGTTAGTTCCTTAATATGAAACAAATATAAAGGTATGTTATAAGGCACTCGTAGGAATAAAGAAGTAGAACACTAGACAACAGAAAAACAACAGACATGAGTGGCTTACCCAGGATTTGAACCCTGGACCTTCCGTGCGACAACACCACCTAGCTATGCAAGCGAATCACACTGTCCTCCCTGCCATCTACGCATCCCCAAAAAAGGATGTTTCAATGACAGGTCATTAGTGCGAACCTCTATACATAACACCGGAAGTTTACCATGGGCAGTTCAGCCTATTAATGACGCAATCACTTCTATTGTTCCCCTATATACTGCGAAGAGTTTGTTACGACAGACCGCCCATTATTAGTGATTGACGGTCACGAGTCTTCGCAAACCGCGTTCGGATGCAATATGGCAATGTGGAAGGCGGATTAATGGATCAGACGGCGCAGCAATAGGACACAGTCCACGAATTATCACTATTGACCATCAGGATATATAATGACACGCTCGACAGAAGTCAGCACGTGTTTACACTGTTTACAATACCCGCGAAGAATAAGTGGAAGAGTTTCCCTTCACCTGACCTGTTCCTTATTGGATTATATTTCATTCCAGGGGAATTTAAGTTCACATGTGTTCTTAAAGAATTCGCGAAAAGGAAAAAAAAAAGGTTTGTGACTTTGGAAAAATTATTATTACATTTTCTTTTTCATTATTTAAGTTGATTTTCGCACTTAATCTCATTGCTAAATGTGCGAAAAACTGTTTTTTCATTACTTCTGCTCGTTAAAGGTTAATCAAAGATTTTTCCTCAATGACTTATAATATAAAGAATAATTCATAGTTATATACTTCACCTTCATCTAGGTTATTACATTATCACTACACTCTTACATGGACACACACTGTCATGTACAATATATTTAACACTTATAATGTGCGCCTCATGTCATATCAAAACATGAAAACTAAAAACAGAGTGTCAATTAGGAAGAAGCAATAGTGAGGAATAAGATAAAAAGAGTCAACTATTGATATCAGATGTGAAACTTATTAAGCCACATTGTGCCTTCTGTCTGCAGAAGTCTGAGTTTACACATTACGTGTCTGGTGTCTAATCGGACAGAAGATAGCAAAGCGTACGTTGAGATAGCAGAATTCACAAGACAGAACATCATACACTTCCTAAGTTACAAGGCAGATCACGCCCGAGTTCGTATACGTCTGTGGCGCAGCATTTTATTCATTTGTTTACCAACTGCTCACAAGCTGATTCGTACACATACACACACATACACACACAAACATATATATATACTTTAAAAGCAAGTAGAAACACTGCTCCAGGTCCTGATGGTGTACAGTATCAACACATCAAGCAGCTTGATGACAGAGGTATTACGAATGTAGTGATGGATTTCAACACCAGTATACAGAATGCTGAGGTGCCGGAAGACTGGCTACATAGCTACCTACGGCCACTTCCTAAACCTGGTAAAGACCCCACACTGCTTAGCAGCTATCGAATCATCACATTGCAGAATGTCTACGGCAAATTACTTGAGAAGATAGTGGCGAGACAATTAATGAACCACCTTGAAAATGCACACATCCTCCCTGATACCCTGGGCAGTTATAGACCAATAAAAGTAACATGGGGTAACGCTGGAACATTTGCGTACGATGTATATGAGGGTTTCCAGGGTAAACAAGATAGAGGATGCTTACAACAGTGTTGACTTTGCAACCTTGATGGACTGTGTAAAGGAATGTGGTGTAAACCCATGGCTAACAAGGTGGATAGCAGCTGCCTTAACTGAGAGAGCAGTTGCATTTCGCTTGGGAACATGGACATCAGAACCAATGCACATTTGCCCAGGATTACCCCAGGGTTCTCCATTATCACCGGTGCTGTTTAACATCTATACAGCAAAAATAGCTGCAATCCAACCAACAGGTTTGGGACGAACATTAACTTTTGCCGATGACTTGCTCATTTACAGGACTGGTTCAGATAGAAATGAAATGGTTAAAAGCATACATGAGACACTTCAAGCAGTTTCTAAATGGTGCGACGAAACCAGCTCCAAGGTCAATCCCAACAAAGCCTGTGTGCTTTGGTGCTCCTTGAATAACTCCATATTGAAAGCAGATCTTCCAGACATTACTCTCAGTGGACAGAAAATTGAAAGGCAGAACAAGTTGAAATACCTTGGAGTAACATTCGATCGTGGGCTATCATATAAGCACCATGTTGATCACATCATACAGAAGTGCAAGAGAGGTCTGGCAGCCCTAAAAACAATGGCTGCAGCGCACCTGGAGCAGAGACTACTGTTTCTCCTGTATCATCAGCTGGTCTTGTCTGTAATCGAGTATGGCCTGGGAATACTCACGCTGTCAATATCACAATGTGAACGACTGGAACGCATTCAAAACGAAGGGATGCGTATAGTCTTGGGCTGCACGCGAGATACCCCTATTGTGATGATGCGGCACATGCTTGGATTGCTGTCAATTAGATCCAGATATACGATGGCCCAGGTAAAAGCGTATATGCGTGTAACCACAGACAAAAGGCATCCCCTGCATGGGAACATAGCTGACATCAAAGGAGCAAGAATAAAGAGGGGGATGTCATGGATGGCGCAGGCAGAGGAGACTATTAGACAGGTGACCCCAGTTGAAAATATATTCAAGGGAGAAGAGTGGAGTAAGTCAGATGAGAGCTGGATGAACTACCAGCAAGTCATCATCAGCCTTGGTAGAGAATGCAGAACTTGGGCCAATGGGAGAGCAGAGCTGGAAATTGATCAGCTTATAAATGATAATGCTGGGGATGATGATGCCATTGTGTACACTGATGGGTCTGTAATCTGTGGTAATAAATCAGGGTGGGGCTTCTCTGCTAGAGTAAAGGGCAGAACCGTCGCTGAACATAGCGGGGCTTACATGATAACAACCTCCAGCATGAGAATGGAGGTAGAGGCAGTTACTGCTGCCTTAAGATGGCTGTCTGAGACTTTATTAACAAAGGCAGTTATTGTATCAGACTCACAATCCATGCTTCGAAAGGTCCAAAATGGTTGGCTTCGACATGAATGGAAAACCTCCATAGAAGCATCGAATCTTCAAGAACTGATATGGATCTACTGTCCTGGTCATGCCGGGGTACGTGGCAATGAAAGAGCTGACAGACTAGCTTCAAGAGCACCCATAAAAGGTGCATTGGCCATGGATAAGGAAGAAATACTGAGGGCAATTCATGTTCGTCTATTAGAGAATGACACTGCAATCGATGAATCATCAAGGCTAAGACTGCTGGAATTTGGCATCAAACGTAAGACCAGCTTGTTATTAATGTGCCCAGTTATTTGAATTTATTTACGTGGTTTAAAACGGTTCCATTTTCTTTGATAGTGCATTCTATCGAAACCCTTTTCTTTGATTTGTGCATTGCACGACTTAAAATAATTAAAGCAAGCTTTACTGCACAAAACACACGTGTTACCAGAAGATCGTTTATGAAGAGCTCCAGTCTAGTCAGAATTATTTCAAGATGTCAGAAGCCAGCAAGGACGTAATCCTGATACAAATGTCCAACAGTATTAATCGACGCTAGAAGGAGTCCAAGCATGTACTCGAGATTGATCTCATGCATCACTTACAGATTAAATGGAAAATGGACAGATCCGGATGATAACATCCCTGGCAATAGATGAGTTGTGAACCTTTGCAGATAACTACTGCTGAACATGATAACACATCAAGATCTAACGTGGACATCTAATGTATAACAGCAGAGTAATAGAATGTATAAGCATTATAATTCTTGATATGCGAAAGCACTGCTTCATCTTGGAAATTTGAAGCAGAAGTTTATGAACCATATCAATTTCATTAGTCGTGCAGCGCTGGTTTACTGCTGTAAATTATAGCCATGCACATATGTATCTTCCTCTATTTTGCAGTTATTCAATGAAATCAGCATTTAGATTACCTACATTTCTCTATTTTATCTGTCCATGATTGTCAATTTGTAGTTAGGAAATTTTTAGTCATCACTCTGCAATTGAACTTCATTGTAAGACTTGGAAATTTTGACATATATTCAGACTAAGCAGTTTATCTGAGGTTGATTTTCCTTAAGGCTAGGCAGAGTTTTCAATGTTATCAGAGGATATCTGTCTGTGTTTACAACCTGCGATAATAATTAGCATTCGTGACCCCTTCAGTCATAACTGACTATGAGACTGATGCATCCCCTGTGTGTTGCTCATGAGCTTAGCTGTTTTTTTCCTGTTTTTTCGTACACCATTTCATACTGTCATCAGTTTGCCGCGAGTGCTTCTTTTCGTAAACCATCTGACTGCGTGAGCCGCCGTAAGGCGACATAGAACATACCCCCCCCCCCCCCCCCTCATGCCTCCACCCCCACCCCCCCCCCCCCCCCCCCCCCCCCCCCCCCCCCCCCCCCCCCCCCCCCCCCCCCCCCCCCCCCCCCCCCCCCCCCCCACCCCCCACCCCCCCCCCCCCCCCCCCCCCCCCCCCCTAATCAATCCCCCCCGCTCGGCAGGTTGTTCATACCAGTTTCATTCCAGGAGCATGGCCTATTTAAACCATCTGTGCCTGTCAAGTATCACTTGCACACATCTTTGAACCTCAGCTGCGGTCGCCCAACTGTTCTTTTGTCTGTGCTAAGTATTTACATATAGGTCCTTCAATTAGGAGGTTGGTTTTTTTTTTCTTTATCGATATCTGAGGGCAGAAGTTAATGTCGTAGGGAAACAGGAGACTTTCCCTTATTTATTGGGAAAAAAACTATCTGGTGGAGAGCATTCGCCTTGTCTTCTAGTCATATCTCGAATAGGTGTCTTTCTTTCTTAACGAGCCAATTTATGGAGACCGTGACAACATTCAAAAGGCCATCCCCATCATACTGTAGCGATGGGGCCATTGGTGCCCCGCGCAGTGTATCATATACGACAGTTATGAGGCTGCCAACATTATGCGCAACCTTATATTAGTCATCACGTATGACACGCACGGGGAACAGTAGCGTCAATCTGACAATATATAACATACTCACAAAACAGATGACCTAGATTTACGGCGGTGTGGAAGAAGAAAAGGAAGAGGTTTGACCTGGACTATCTTAAATTGAGCAGCCAAGAAAACAGACATAAAGTAAGACCTGGATTATTTTAATAAGGAAGAATAACCAAGAAGTTATGGAGAAAGTTTGACTCGGACTATTTTAAGACCAAGAAGAAAGAATGGAGGTTCGACCTGGACTATTTTAAGACCAAGAAGAAAGAATGGAGGTTCGACCTGGACTATTTTAAGACCAAGATCCAAGAAGAAAGAATGGAGGTTCGACCTGAACTATTTTAAGACCAAGATCCAAGAATGGAGGTTCGACCTGGACTATTTAAAGACCAAGAAGAAAGAATGGAGGTTCGACCTGGACTATTTTAAGACCAAGATCCAAGAATGGAGGTTCGACCTGGACTATTTTAAGACCAAGAAGAAAGAATGGAGGTTCGACCTGGACTATTTTAAGACCAAGATCCAAGAAGAAAGAATGGAGGTTCGACCTGGACTATTTTAAGAAGACCATCCAAGTAGTAATGGTAGTGTACACAAGAAAGAAGCGCAGAATGAACTTAGAAAATTGATAGAAAGAAAGGACGAAAAATTATGCGACGAAGATCAAACAAGGGGTACACGAAAAAAAAGACAAGACTGACAAAAATTAAGAGATGAAAAAAAAGGAAAGGAAGAAGATGGTGAGATAAGACGACGATAAGGAATATGTAGAACATCGGCTCATCGTAGAACGAGATACCTTCTTTGCTTCAAACTATCACATGATCTGCAGGTAAGATACACGTAAAGTCTCCAGGTGGAAACAAAGAATTTATCGTGCTCGCAATTTGCGTTAATTGTGGAGTTACACCAGGGATTCTCAAACTAGCGTCACGCGAGGGATCTCATAACAGTCACCTCTAACGAAATGCCTTCAGGCATGTCAGCTGTCACATATGGAAATAGTCGCAGCAATGACCGTCCACTTTTGCTCCCCCCCCCCCCCCAATCTAAGTTTATATTTGTTTTCTGCTACACGAACGCCTGATTCACTATTGCAATTAACACGTGAGCCGTTTGGCAATTAAACACGGTGGAACAGAGCGTAGTGCTCAGCATGGTGAAATCGTTCTTTGATCAGGGAAACACGCAGGCCAGGCGTTAACAGTTTCTTTGAAGAATCAAGGGGCGATCAGTCTGAGACGTACCTGAAATTGTTACATGTTCAGGGGGAATTAACTTACGTAGCTGATATTCGGCAAGGCGGAGATAATCAAAGACAAGCTAGAGATCGTCGGTCTGCAGAGGTGGCAGAATAACCTTTGATTCAGGCATTGAACGGCAAATTTGCCCGGCCCTGGACGTAGGTGTGACTTTCGCATTAAGAAGCGAAAAGAACGGAATCTATGAATATATACATTGTCTCTCCTATAGTCTTTATCAGTTGCTCAGAGATTTTTCTGATTTCACTAGCTCGTTATCCTATATAGATCTCTTGTACAAGAGTGAATTATTAGATTTCGTGGAGTGTTTCATTTTTCTGTTGCGGTAATTTATATACTAGCCTTTAAGTGATTTAGTGTGTTTAAAGTTTTTCATTTATATTTCACTGGGATTTTCTGTGTTAAATGAATAGCATAATTAAATAACGTATAGCAAATTTTTCCAGCTGTAAAGTAAATTTAATTACTCGCTATTTCCCAGTAAGAGATGTTTTAAATTGACTAGTATATACATTAAATAACTGTCTACTGACGGTATATATTATTTACTTCTATCCATTTTTATGTAATTATATGAATGACTAGTGTTCATATCACGCGTTAAAAACGATAGGATAAGCTACACATTTGTGTTTTCAATCTAATTTATAACGGAATGGTGAAGAGGTCTTACCTTCACACGTGTTAGATCTATTATTGTTATTATGGTTAAATGTTTATATTTCTTTCCTAAAATATAGGCTGATCAAAACCTGCGAGCCAGCGGTCTAACGGTCTTGTGGCCATATGAACTTACATTCTTGGAGTCTTATAATCTGTAAGCATCCAGGGATATTTAATATTGATGAGCTTCTTGCTGTGACCTGTGCGGTTCATTTTTCCTCATTTCATGAGAGAACCCACAATAGAACCATTAAATTATAATATTAACTGGACCAGAACTATTACCATATTTCATTTATATCAATCTCATCAGCCAGCTGTGTGACAAGATATATTGTCAGCAACATTTGTGTAACTTAACATAGTGTCTCAGCAACCTGAGGCTAGACAACCCTGAATACTTACTTACTTAGTCGTTCCCCTTCTACCGTGAGGTGTAGAGGTTTGGAAGAGATAGCGCCAGACTATCCTATCGGCTGTCTTCCTCCTGGCCTGGTTCCATTCTAGTCCTCGGTCCTTCAAAGATTGTCTAATGTTGTCCTCCCAGCGGACTCTGGGTCGTCCTGGGGGTCTGGATCCCTGGCACTTTGTTTCCCATGCTTGTCGTGGTAGCCGATCTTCTCCCATTCTGCAGACATGGCCAAACCATCTTAGTTGGGACTGTTCTACTTGGGTCTGCAGGGGGTGGGATTTTAGGCCTTGACGTATCGTCTGGTTGCGGACCATGTCTCTTCTTGTTACTTCAACCACCTTCCTCAGATACCTCATTTCTGAAGTTTGGATCTGGCTTTTATGGATTGTAGTCACTGCCCATGACTCGCATCCATATGTCAAGACTGGGACATAGGTGGAGCGGTATACAGCCATCTTCGTTTTCTTACCAACATCTCTTTTGCTGAGGAATCCTTGATTTATGGCCTGAAAAAGTCTCCCAGCTGCTGCTTTTCGAGTGGCCAACTCTTCTTTGATGCCTCCCTTTCGGTCTATAATAGCTCCGAGATATTTAAAGTGGTCGACCTGCTCCAGGACCAGTTCTCCCAGCTTAATCTGATGTCTTCTTTCTTCTCGTGATATCACCATGGATTTTGTTTTATAGCTACTTATGACCATCCCTCTCTTCTCCAGCTCTTCCTTTCAGGTTGGATTGGAGATGTGCCTCTGATTTAGCAATCAGGGCAACATCATCAGCAAATTTCAGCTCTGAAATACATACCTGTCTCATCTTCCCGTACCCCACTGAATACTTTCTTGTTCTCTCCTTACATGACTTGATAACATCTTCCATGAGGAGTATGAAAAGATAAGGTGACAGGATATCACCTTGTCTTACACCAGTGGTGGTCCTGAACTCTTCTGACTTATGGTTTGCTGTCCTCACATAATTTCTGCAAGACTTGTAGAAGCTCTGTATAGCATGAATCAGAGGTGCTGGAATATTCTTCCTTGCCAAACAGTCCCAAAGTTTGCTCCAGGGGACCCTGTCAAACGCCTTTTCCAGATCTATGAAACAAAGATGGATCTCACTCTTATACTCAAGGGCCTTTTCACTCAGCTGTCTGAGTGTGAAGATTAGGTCTTGAGTACTTCGGTTTGTCGGAATCCGCACTGGACCTCATCCAATTGTGGCTCAGCTAGGCGTCGGAGTCTCTGCTCTAGGATTCTAGAGTAGATTTTACCAGGGACACTGAGAAGGGATATGCCTCTATGGTTTCCACATTGTCGATTGTCACCCTTTTTGAAAATTGGTGTTATGATGGCAATCTCCCAATCCTTTGGTATGGTCTTGTTGCACCATGCTGCCTGTAGGACCTTTAAGAGTAATAGGTCGCCTGATGCTCCCATGTACTTAACCATTTCTGGTGTTATACCATCATGCCCTGCTGCTTTGCCCATCTTGATTTTCTCTAGTGCTGCCCTCAGTTCTTCCATTTTTATGTCATCTTCACCATCATTGGTTTCCTCTTCTGTGCTAGTGGTTATCATTTCTGATGCTTCACCATGCTCACCATCCAGGAGTTCTGAGAAATATTCTTCCATCTTTCCATTACTTCCTTCGGGGCAGTAAGCAATTTGCCTTGCTTGTCCTTTATAAATTTGAGAGGGCATTGTTTTTCCTTCCTCATGTTCTTTAGGGTCTTATAGAACAATTTCTGGTTTTCGTGCGCATCTTTTTCTAGCTTTTCTCCAAATTCTTCCCAGGACTTCTGTTTTGCTGCTAGCACCTTGTTCTTTGCTTCTGTTCTGAGTGTCACATATTCTCTATATTTTTCCATTTGTCCTGTTGTGTTTTTAGCTCCTAAGTATTGTTTCCATGCCATTTTCTTCTCTCTTATTTTCTCTTTGACTTCCTCTGTCCACCAAGGTGTCCTCTTTCTCTGGTTCCCAAGTCGGACTTCACCGCATGCTTCTGCAGCAGCTGTCTTTATGATGTTCCTTGAATTTAATCCAGAGGGTTTCCAAGTCATCAGGTTGTTCTTCTGTGTTTCTCACCACTGTAGCAATAAGCCCCTGATATCTGGTCTTAATTTCTGGCTCTCTCAGCTTGTAGGTCCTAATGCTCATTTCTCCTGCTCGTTTACTTGGTTTCTTGCGTGATGTTGGGCAGTTCCTAGGCTGAGCAACTCTTTCAGTTGTTCTTTTGATTGTTAGCAGGTAGTGATCACTTCCAATCTCTGGCCCCCTCCAGACTCTAGCATCTCGGACATATTTGAATGAGCTTCTCCGAACAATGGCATAGTCGATCACTGACTTCTCATTCTTTGTTGGTTCACATCTAGTGTATGCATGTATGCGCTTATGGGGAACTTTGTGTTTGTAATGATCAGATTCTGCTCACTGCAGAATCTAAGGAGTCGCTTTCCATTGTCATTGAGAGTATCTTCTCCATATCTTCCGATATCTCCACCCCATCTAGCATGGTCATTTCCAACTCTGGCATTGAAATCTCCGAGCATGATAACTTCATCTAGGCAGTCATCCACTGTCCTTTGAAGCAGCTCAAAGAATTCCTCCTTGACTTCTGCTCTCTCATCCTCATTTGGCCCATACACTATGACCAGGTTGACTATGGTTTCTCCTTCTTTTAGTTTTATAACCATAATGCGCTCCGAGACAAATTTTCTCCTTTACCAGAGGGGAAAACCTATTTGATTAATTTTCATTTTGTCTGTAAACCATGATCTATTGATGTATATGATTTATGTTGTAAAGTTCTAGTGATAAATAAACTTAATAAACCTTAAGTTATTGCGTTGGTCAACCCCTGTCCATATATGTTATCCATAGTTTGTTTTCATGTTTGTGCGTATTTGTCACAGAATTGTGTGCATATGGGTGCAGTGTAACTTGTATTTTGTACAAGGAGAGAAAGTGCATCTGATTTAAATTAAGTCGTCCAGATAGGCTGGATTATAGAAATTACTCAACCCAGAGACTGTCCTTTCTCTTACACGATCACCTCGTGAGGAAAAAAAACTATTTCTTTCACATAATTATCACTATCACCTCTGCTCAGACAGGACTATAAAACATCTATTACCTATCTGATAAAATCTATGACATCAACTAACATGAGGTTGTGTATGATGTTGTGTATGATGTTGTGTATGAAGATGTGTATGAGGATGTGCACGAGGATGTGCATGAGGCTGACAACCTCATCTTGTAAAATAATTGCTATAGAAACTACCGCTTCAAATGCTATATATAATCTTCATGACTGACATGTCTGAGTGTGAACACAAATACTGAGACACAAGTAAGTAGAAAAATGGAGACATACAAAGTCAGGTTTAACATGTCTGAGTGTGAACACAAATACTGAGACACAAGTAAGTAGAAAAATGGAGACATACAAAGTCAGGTTTAACATGTCTGAGTGTGAGCAAAAAAAGAACGTGGATACACAAGATAAAACAGCATCCAGCCTACCTGCTGTGGTGGTGCAGGAGATAATGGTGTATACTGTGGCAGACTGTGTAGACTGGAGAATCCAGAGTCGGCACCAGTAAAATCTGTAAGAAGACAATTAAAGGGAGTTAATATATTTGTAAAGCATTCAGGAGTTAAATACAAAGGGACAAGACAAAGATTATGAGAATACATGCAAGAAATGATAACAAGATTGAACTTGAAGAACACCACTAAAGGATGTAGAATCGTACACATATTTTGATAGTAATATAGACAAAATTGGAGGGACAGACAATGATATCAAAATAAGAATACAAAAAGCAAGAGGAGCTTTCATTGCATTGGGAAATATATGGAGATCAAGAGAAATCAAGTCCAACACGAAAATAAGAATCTCCAACTCAAATGTCAAGTCAGTCCTATTGTATGGCTCTGAGACATGGAGAACAACAAAAACAACAACCAAAAAGCTACAGACTTTTATAAACGGGTGCTTGCGTAGAATAGAAGGACTGAAGTGGTATGACAAAGTCACAAATGTGGAATTGATGACAAGAACCAGACAAGTGCCAGTGGAACAAGAGTTGAGAAGAAGACGCTGGCGATGGATAGGACACACATTGAGGAAACCTGTTGATAGCATTACAAGGCAGTCCTTGTTCTGGAATCCACAGGGAAAGAGGGGCAGAGGTAGACCAAAAACACACGGAGAAGAGAACTGGAAACAGGTGAAAATGTTGAGGAAAACATGGAAAGAACTTGAGCGGATGGCACAGGACAGGAAGACTTGGCATGTGTTTGTTGAAGGCCTATGCTCCTTGGGGAGCTAAAGAGTACTGATTGATGATACGTCATCTTTGTAGCACGGACCAATAAGAATAGGCCTTCAACAAACACATGCAAAGTCCTCCTGCCACGTGACAGCAGCTCAAGGTTTGTCCACGTCGTTCTCATCATAGACCTCTCTGTGTCCAGTTCTCGTCTCCAGGTGTTTGTGGTCTACTTCTGCTTCTCTCACCTGAGGATTCTTGAACAAGGACTGCTGGTAATACTATGAACAAGTTTTTATTTTCGATGTGTGTCCTATCCATCGCCAGCGTCTTCTTCTCATCTCTTGTTCTACTGGCACGTGCCTGGTTCTAATTATAAGTTCTACATGAGTGATCTTGCTATACCACTTGAGTCTTCCTTTTCTAAGAAAACGCCCATTTATGAATGTCTGTAGATTTTTGGTTGATTTGTTTAAATTGCTTTTTATGTTTTTGTTCTCCAAGTTTCACAACCATACAGTAGGACTGATTTGACGTCTTGAGGTGAAGATTCTCATATTTGTGCTGAATTTAATTTATTTTGATTTCTACTCGTATATATTTCACAGTGTAATGAAAGGTCCTTTTGGCTGTTACAATTATCAAACTGTAATACAGATCTCCCGATATACGTTACTTAACTCAAGAACTGCGTGTTGCCCGCCCTCCCTCCCAACTGATTACGTTTACAAACCGTTATCTCTAATATACTATTATGTAGCGTTTGATGTGATGCTATCTTATTTTGGCAACTATATTACCTTCATTCTGTTGCAGTTTTAATAAAAAGACACTTCACATGTGTGTGGGATAACATGGGTACAGTATAAAAGATGAGAGAAAGGGAGGGCAGAATGTCAGACGTGCTCGCCTGCCCGATTGTTCATCCTTTGACAAATAAAGCTCGTTCGTTCGTTATTGTTAAGTCATTGCCACTAACGCCTCACCAACACAACATACCACAATAAAGAAACGTCATTAACAATCGCTCCAACATTACGTCTAAACAGCTCATAATTATCATCATCATCATCAGATCATCAACAATCGCTCCAACATTACGCCTAAACAACTCATAATCATCAACAACCGCTCCAACATTGCTTCTAAACTACTCATAATTATCATCATCATCAGATCATCAACAACCGCTCCAACATTACTTCTAAACAACTCATAATCATCATCATCATCAGATCATCAACAACCGCTCCAACATTACATATAAACAACTCATAATTATCATCATCATCAGATCATCAACAACCGCTCCAACATTACTTCTAAACAACTCATAATTATCATCATCATCAGATCATCAACAACCGCTCCAACATTGCTTCTAAACAACTCATAATTATCATCATCATCAGATCATCAACAACCGCTCCAACATTACTTCTAAACAACTCATAATCATCTTCATCATCAACAACCGCTCCAACATTACTTCTAAACAACTCATAACCATCTTCATCATCAGATCATCAACAACTGCTCCAACATTACATATAAACAACTCATAATTATCATCATCATCAGATCATCAACAATCGCTCCAACATTACTTCTAAACAACTCATAATCATCATCATCATCATCAGATCATCAACAACCGCTCCAACATTACTTCTAAACAACTCATAATTATTATCATCATCAGATCATCAACAACCGCTCCAACATTACTTCTAAACAACTCATAATCATCATCATCATCAGATCATCAACAACCGCTCCAACATTACTTCTAAACAACTCATAATCATCATCATCAGATCATCAACAATCGCTCCAACATTACTTCTAAACCACTCATAATCATCATCATCATCAACAACCGCTCCAACATTACTTCTAAACAACTCATAATCATCATCATCATCAGATCATCAATTTCCTTTACGTTCCTCACGGAGCACGGAGCCATCATTACAACAGGTCCACTTGCAGGAAAGCTGCACTAAGCAGTCACATGATCCAGCAGGCGGTGTTTTCTGGGACAATTTGTTTTATATGATGAGGTTCTAGCCCGCCCAACGCATAACCTGGCATTGACTGGCTTGTACGACATGCCTCAGGATGCAGTTGTCATATTCTTTCTTCCTCTAGGAACGGCACAGGCAAACAATTTTCTACATGTCGAATATCTGCGACTTTAGTATTTGATTTGCTCTGATGAAGACCTTATTTTCCGAAGAACTAGCATTTGAAAACTTGCGATTCCGTATATGTTCTGGTTACAGGTGTGCTGAAGTTAAAGTATAAAAATATACTTCTTCATCTTGTCACACAACCGCCTTCACACAAAAATATCACAGAAATCTCCCTCATCTGTGTGGGAGATTAGAAAACACGGTCTCACTGATAACAAAATGGGTGCACATCGATGTATTAGACAGACGTCTTCGCTGCGGGAATGCATCTCTAATAAAATTAAGTTTCACAAAATGTTACCGAAAACACATCAAGAGAATTATTTTGAGGTTGCAGGTACACAACCTAGCTGAAGCTAACATGCCGTCGTGGTGAAAAGTGGGAAAAAAAAATAAAAATAAACCAGCATGGCTCAATGCTGCGTTTGCAGTAAAAGTGCAAATCAAACTTTAAGAATTTGAGACATAACATATGTGAATGTATGTGTCCAGGTAATCTTGTGCTTCGTTCGCTGTCAGATAACCGCGTCCATTTCTATCATAATGGCACACGTCTGTCTCAGTCTTCTGTCATTGCTCTCATATAACCACATACATCTCTCTCATATAACCACATACACCTCTCTCATATAACCACATACATCTATCATAAAGCTGGCGGTCTGTCTCAGACATGGTTTCTCTTACAAAGAGAATGGCAAAGTCCATGCTGCCCATACGCTCCTACCACGGAGACAAAATTCTTGGAGGATAATCTCTCGGAGTCGTAGAGAAGTAGCTAATGAATTAAACTAAGCGTTCAGACGGTAAGCCAGGTCTGTGTTAGTGGCTCGTCGTCTGGATGCCGTCTGTTACTGGCTCGTCGTCTGGATGCCGTCTGTTACTGGCTCGTCGTCTGGATGCCGTCTGTTACATTTTGCGGCGACCTCTGACTAAAATATTTCCTAAGAAGAAATATCTGGACTCGCCCTTCCTTACTTAAAGAAATCTTGGGGATAGACAGATCAAAATATTTCAATGATTTATTTGTGCCTGTGGTTCTAGACTTGTGTTATCTTATTTTATATTTCTGCTCTTTTAGGAGAATGGTGCGTCCACTGGAGCTGCTGGCCGGACAGGAAGCCTCCACTGGAGCTGGTGGCCGGACAGGAAGCCTCCACTGGAGCTGGTGGCCGGACAGGAAGCCTCAACTGGAACTGGTGGCCGGACAGGAAGCCTCCACTGGAGCTGGTGGCCGGACAGGAAGCCTCCACTGGAGCTGGTGACCGGACATGAAGATTCCACTGGAGCTGGTGGCCGGACAGGAAGCCTCCACTGGAGCTGGTGGCCGGACAGGAAGCCTCCACTGGAGCTGGTGGCCGGGCAGGAAGCCTCCACTGGAGCTGGTGGCCGGACAGGAAGCCTCCACTGGAGCTGGTGGCCGGACAGGAAGCCTCCACTGGAGCTGGTGGCCGGGCAGGAAGCCTCCACTGGAGCTGGTGGCCGGACAGGAAGCCTCCAATGAAGCTGGTGGCCGGACAGGAAGCCTCCACTGGAGCTGGTGGCCGGACAGGAAGCCTCCACTGGAGCTGGTGGCTGGACAGGAAGCCTCCCCTGGAGCTGGCGGCCGGACAGGAAGCCTCCACTGCGGTTGGTCCCCAGGCAAGGAGCCATAATCAAATCCTTCATGTGTTGTTGGTGCGGTGGTTTCAGTATCAATTTTGTGTTAGATTTTTAAGGTTTCCATGCACATGAAAAACCTCGTATTAAGTCGGCTCACGTAGCACTAGCCCTGTTCTTTATGTGCCTTCTCAGTGACCCCTCGGGAAACCCCACAAGGCAACTGCACGGGGCCACACCCTACATAATCTTATCATATATTTTTATGTCTCTATCTCCAAGATTTACCCACACCATTCAAATGTTTACCACACCTCCTTGTTAAACCAACCTTCTTCCACTTGTTATATAAGTTTGCGCTCTACGTACGTGGTCAAAATATTAACGGCATGACAATCATTTTATTATTTTAATGTTCATATATCTTATTTGTTTCCGTTTCTATACTTCCACTTTTGCTGTTCTCGTACCTCCCGTCCCTGACGATAAACTTCTAGTCGTAACACTTCTACATGTTGTGTAGATAGACAAATGACCGTTATATATTTGTTGTTATAAATCTAACATGAAGATTGGTGTAGTTTACCGGGGTCTCTGAAGACACAGAAATAATAGGACTTCTGGATCCTTATGCTGACTCTCGTATGAGGGTGTGTATGTGGCTGTCAACTTTATCTTGTAAGACAAGCTGACACAGACACCATCGCTGACAGACACAGACATTTGGCTGACAGACACAGACATTTGGCTGATTGTTGCAAGCTTCCAGCAGGAGGACTAGCTCCATGCTTCATAGAGATCGCAAAGACACATGATGATGATGATCATAATCAAAAAAGGTGTGTAGGCGTTCCAGATGAAACGAGATGGTGAAACCTGACCAGGCTGTGTCAAGTTTGGTACCTGGACAAGGTGGGTAAGCCACTCACGTCTGTTGTTTTTCTGTTGTCTAGTTTTCTACATCTTTATTTCTTACGAGTGCCTGAAAACACGTGACCTTTATGTTTGTCTATTTATTTAGGGTTGAATGGAAAAAAAAGTTTCTTTTTGAAATTCTTCTCGATCTGAGCGTAACTTCTTTGCTGAACTTGATTAACTGTAGTCATTTGTGCATGTCTTGTCAACCACTTATTCCAGCTGCTTCCGGTTTTAACCGCTATCTCTGTTTTTCTCTCTCTCATTCTCTCTCTGGTTCACTATCCTGTTGCTACCCCCGTTTTCCCTGTTTTTTGTTAATCATCGCCTCTCCAAATCGTCGTCATTAGCAACCAGATCATTCATATCTGTCTTTCCCTTCCTACGCCTCTCTGTAATCCCCCCCACCCCCCGCCCCCCTGGAAATTGCAAAAACAATAGTTGCCGTGTTTTTATGTCTCCGTCTATATCTTGCACGCTGGAAATTGCAAAACAAGAGTTGCCTAGCGTGAATGTTAATAGCTGGCTTCCGTGTCCTAGTAGACGTGAACGTCGTGTGTTCTAGCAGACATAAACGTCTTGTGTCTTAGCAGACACGAACGTCTTGTGTCCTAGTAGACATGAACGTCTTGTGTCCTAGCAGACACGAACGTCTTGTGTCCTAGCAGACATGAACGTCTTGTGTCCTAGCAGACACGAACGTCTTGTGTCCTAGCAGACATGAACGTCTTGTGTCCTAACACATGAACGTCTTGTGTCCTAGCAGACACGAACGTCTTGTGTCCTAACACATGAACGTCTTGTGTCCTAGCAGACATGAACGTCTTGTGTCCTAGCAGACACGAACGTCTTGTGTCCTAGCAGACGTGAACGTCTTGTGTCCTAGCAGACATGAACGTCTTGTGTCATTACAGACACAAACGTCTTGTTCTCACCTCATGCTTCACTGATACATCATTTGGTTCCATCCATCACTTCCACACTGGTGACTATGTAATGCCACTTTACACCTTCGTTCTTCTATCAGCGCAAGCACCCGTTTTATAAGCGTCCTCAACAAGCGCATAATAAAAAGTATTTCCCTTAAATATATTATCTACATTTATTATTTCCACGTGTGTAATAATAGATCTGCCTTTTGCCAAGCATTTGTTGGCCTTACACAAGCCATCTTTCCCACCATATGCGTTGGTTGGATCGATGCAGCACTGATGGCAATTTTATTCATGAAGTTGTTTTTTATCTGTACAAGATGAAACGAGATCTTTGTGTGCTGTTAATGAGATGAGAAATTTATGCCTGGTTTGATGACTTGAGAAGAGCTTTTTAAGTCTGTGTCATCTTGTTTGTTTTCTTAAATGTAGCAGAGCAAGAGATACGAGGTACCTACATCAGTAACAAAAACATTACATTTTTTATCTTTTTCTTATTTTTTTCCCAAGTGTTTCCATCATAGTTTTTGTCTTTAAACCTGTTTGTCTGTTCTCTTCTTTTTTTTTCCTGTCCTGATTTCTCTGTACATGTTCTTTGCTTTCAACTTCCCTAGGAGCATGCGGCTTATATAAGTTTACTCCAAGTTATTCTGTCGTTAGACAAGTTATTCTGTCGTTAGACAAGTTATTCTGTCGTTAGACGACAAGTTATTCTGTCGTTAGACGACAAGTTATTCTGTCGTTAGACGACAAGTTATTCTGTCGTTAGACAAGTTATTCTGTCGTTAGACGACAAGTTATTCTGTCGTTAGACGACAAGTTATTCTGTCGTTAGATGACAAATTATTCTGTCGTTAGACAAGTTATTCTGTCGTTAGACGACTGTTCAGGCCTTGTCCAGTTATATCTCTACATACACCAAGTTATTCTGTCGTTAGACGACTGGTTCAGGCCTTGTCCAGTTATATCTCTACATACACCAAGTTATTCTGTCGTTAGACGACTGTTCAGGCCTTGTCCAGTTATATCTCTACAGACACCAAGTTATTCTGTCGTTAGACGACTGTTCAGGCCTTGTCCAGTTATTTCTCTACAGACACCAAGTTATTCTGTCGTTAGACGACTGTACAGGCCTTGTCCAGTTACATCTCTACATACACCAAGTTATTCTGTCGTTAGACGACTGTTCAGGCCTTGTCCAGTTATATCTCTACATACACCAAATTATATCTCTACATACACCAAATTATTGATTTACTAACAACTACCTCCTTTGTCTTAATTTTCATCGTTCTTTCTTTTATCTTCTTGTTTTATACTGCCTTTTTTCCCCTTAGCTCTTTGTTTCGTACAAGTATTCAATTACCTGTCTCCACACTGTATCACCACACAATTACCTGTCTCCACACTGTATCACCACACAATTACCTGTCTCCACACTGTATCACCACACAATTTACAAAGCTTGTAAAACGTTCCCCTCACAGTTGTAGCGAAAGGTTTTCCTAGTATGATAGTAGTGGTAGAGCAGAAGTAGAATCTCTCTCCAGAAAGTATGAAGTTCCAGTGCCCGAGAAGTACACTGGTATCACAAGTGAGTTACAGCTGTGAATACTCTGAGCTGGACAATAGATTTAGGCTTCAGAAGTATAAGATGCTACTTCGCTATCGTAACCCTATGTGATATTATAATTAAATTAGAAAAAGTAACTCAAAATTTAACAGTTAAAAATTTAACAAGTCAAATGAGTACAATTATCCAATTTATTATGTACATCTATATATATTCTTGTAATGATAAATGGGTGTTGGAAGATGGTAAAATGTATGATTATTTACAGTTACAAATTAAAATAACTAATAGAAAAAGTCTTGGATTTATCTTCCACTGAATTTATAAAACAAGTTTGTCACATTATCTCTTGCCATCTAGTTTTCATCATTAGAAAGTCGTTTTAGAACTGCTCACAGGATTTGTTGGATGGAAATATCTAAACTCAACTTTATCCACGTCTGCTCGAGGTTCCTCCGACACACTGGAGTACGGAAGACTTTCCTTCAGCCCGCCCTATAACTACGGGGGACTAAGGTGTTGAAGTTTGGTTGACCTCTAGGCTTCAGTGAGCTGGATCAACTTCTTCAAGTCTTTAGTTTCTCGATCAGGAATGATCATAAACATTGATCATAAAAACCTGGAACAAGAAGTAATAGGTGGCCATTGTTCTAACAATCTCACCACCCTCTGCTGTTCATGATGCGACCATGTCTTCAGTGTTTGTATGTAAATGAATGAATCATGGTAGTATATTACAGAGATAGCATGATAAGATAATGTATAAGGTGCAGAATTAACAATATACATGAATAAATCACATGTTATGATACATGGGTACGATATAACCTTTGCCTTCCACTTATGGATGTCAAGTCACTTATGTACTTGCTGGTATGTCGTAAGCTTCCAGGCAAGAATTAGCCATAATATATTTGGCTAACCAATTAATGGTTATGCTTCCTGACAATGCCGGTGAAGGTTATCTCTGGTTAGCGTCATTCCCTTTTTTATTATATCTGCTACAATCAATCAGAAATAAAATCTGAAATAAAATGATATTAGTAATACATATATTTTTAATAAACTTACATACCCTCTTAGGATTAATAAGCTCACGGTGAGACTGTATTGGCTTAACTTAATCTGCCCTGCATGCAGCGTGAAAATAGAACTTTTCTTGCAGAGGCTGTCCTCCAGTTTCTCACTCTGGCTTCTGGATTTGGTGTGTGATTTACAATGCGCCGCTCTGTCCTTATATTTCAGTCTCTCGCGCGTACGAGAAAGCAGCTCCCAAATTCCCCAAAAGATTTTAGTTTCATCTCCTGTTTTGAAGCTATTTGAAACAATCTGTGCTTTTCCTGTACTCGTTTTTCTCTTCTGTCACTCACACACTTATCTCCTTCCTTCCTTCCTATATATCATTTCCTTTTCCCCATATGGGGCTTTCATTACATATAAGTTTTATACAATTCCGTTGAGGCTTGTTAGTGTAATAAATTTTTAAAGATTATTAGCTAACTTTTAGCCGATGTGATGAAGGTGAAAAATATTAATTATCTTTAAAACTATTTATATTTGAATAATATCCTTTTGGATATAATTCCTAGCCTATCTCCTTTGTTGAGTTATATTTATTTAATATTATTCCAACCATGCGTTCTCCTGTAGTGAATAATTTAATGTCCAGTAAATGCAAACTTTTAAAGTCGGCCATACATTCCTATATAGCTATTTCCTCATTCTTCAGTAATACTGTATGGCTTTTAACCGTAAGTCACATTTCCGCTGTCTACCAACTTCAAAGAAAGACCGCAGCGCTGACCTTGCGCTGGTGTGTGTGGGTGTCGCGTGGGCGTGTCGCGCTACAACCAAGCAAGTGTTTACCAAATCTCGCTACAGAGCCCTCTTCTTTAAAACAGTGCCTGCACGGTTAACTTTTTGGTAACACATGCTGCAGTTCCTCCTTAATTTTCTGTTTCTCTATATATCTCCTTTGATAGGATGCCTACTTAAAAAATCGGGTCCAAGATTGTCCCGTCCTGGTATGTATCTCACATTGAACGAATATGGAGATAACAGTAAACTCCACCTTAAAAGTCGTGAATTTAATTTTTTAGACACTGCTAAAAACATCAAAGGCTGGTGATCACTTTCCACAATGAAGTGTTTCCCGTAAAGAAAAGGGGCGAATTTGTTGATCGACCAGACCAAAGCGAGGCATTCACGTTCAACGGTAGAATAATTTCTCTCAGCTGTATTTAACTTTCTACTGGCAAAAGCTACTGGTAATAGCATATGTGGCGGTGTGTCTGCCCGCTGTAGTAATGTTGCTCCGATGCCTACATTGCTAGCATCCGTTCTTAGTACGAATTCTTGTGTGAGATCGGGAAGGGCAAGGATAGGTTTATTTGTCAGCTTATTTTTCAACTCTGTATAAGCCTGTTCACACTCCACAGTCCATTGTATTTTATCCGGCTGACCTTTTTTGGTTAAGTCGGTTAATGGCGCGCACAATGAGTTAAAATGGGGTATATATTTCTGATAAAACCCGCACAGTGACACAAAGGATCTTACATCCTTCTTAGTTTGTGGTCTTGGTGCTTTTCTCATTTTCTCTACATTCTTTGGGTCCGGAGACATTTGCCCTGTAGAGATAGTGTGACCTAAAAATTCCAATGTCTCACATCCAATATGACACTTAGTTGGGCGTGCTGTCAATCCCGTTTCTCTTAATCTACCTAACAACATGGAGAGTGCTACTACGTGTTCCTCGAATGTAGTGGTAGCAATCAGAATATCATCCATGAAGTTGGTGATATGAGGATTTTGTAATGGTTCCAACAATTTCCTCATCATTCTGGTGAAGATACTTGGAGCATTCTTTAAACCAAATGGGAGTACATTGAACTCGTAATGTCCATCCGGTGTACTAAAGGCTAACAGTTTCCTAACTTCTGGTTTCACTGGTATTTGGTAGTATCCCTTGCTTAGATCTACTTTTGAAAAATACCGAGCCTTACTCAATGTAGCAAACAACTGATTGGTGTCAGGTAATGGGTCTACCTGAGATTCAGTGATAGCATTTAGTTTCCTATAATCAATGCATAACCTGTGTTCACCACTAGGCTTCCTTAATAGCACCACACTTGAGCTGTAGGGAGATTCAGACTTTGAAATAATTTTCTCTTTTAAGAGATAATCAATCTCATCCTTGAGTGCCTGTCCTTTAGCATAAGGTATAGGGTATGTCCGCATACAAACTGGTGTAGGGTCAGTAATCGTCATGTCATACTCTAACAGATTAGTACACCCCGGCTTATCTGTGAGTACATCAGCATGGATTTCTAACACCTCCTGAACCTTTTTCCTCTGCTCAAGAGTTAAATGTTCACTCACATTAACCTGAGCATAGCTTTCCGTAGTTGATAGGGGGTATTCCATGGAGGAAATTGGTTCATCCTGCATTTCTGTTGCAATGGCCAGGGTCATGATATGGGCAACTTCTGATGCTTCCCTGTCATAATACTTTTTAAGAAGGTTGACATGATACACCTTCTCCTTTCCTTTCTTGTCAATCTTATAGTTGGTCCGGGAAAGTTTTTCCAATATGACGTAGGGTCCCTGCCATCCAATTTTGCAATTTATTATTGCTGCTGGGCAACAGTAACAGAACCTTTTCTCCCACCTCAAGTTCCCTATCTTTTGCTGTTTTATTGTAGTAAGCAGCCTGCTTCCTCCTGGCCTGTCTCAAGTTATCATTTGCCAGTTTCCAACTTGTTTTCAATCGAGATGTCAACTCGTTGACGTATTGGTATGAAGAAGTCACGGTTTCTTCTGCTTTTTCATCAGTCCATGTCCGCAACAATGCTTCCAGTGGACCTTTGATTGGTCGTCCAAACAACAATGTAGCTGGAGCCAATCCTGTGGAGTTATGTGGGACTTCCCTATAGGCAAATAGTGCTGAGGGTAAGTATGTGTCCCAAGTTTCAGGTTTCTCACTAGCCAACTTTCTAAGGATTGAAATGAGCGTGCCATTGAACCGCTCTACTTGACCATTCCCTTGGGCGTGGTACGGGCTACAGTGATAATGTCTAGCTTGAAATAACCTGAATACTTCTTGTGTTAGCTTTCCCCTAAACTGAGAACCATTGTCAGTCAATATTTGATGTGGGAAACCTAATCGGGTGAATATTGTTAACAGTGCCTCTGCCACATGTTTCGAATCTATCGATGACATTGCTACTGCCTCTCCCCACATAGAGCAAGTATCGACCAAGGTTAAGATATATGCATTTCTCTTCTTGGTCCTACTGAGGGGTCCAACAATATCCACGGCAACACATTCGAAGGGCGTTCCCATGATGGGCATTTCTCCCAGTGTTGCTGGTGCAGTCCTATGTTTAGGAGCTACTCTTTGGCATTCTGGACAGGATCTCACATACCTCTTTATGTCCTCTGTGATCCCTGGCCAAAAGTAGTGACAGGCTATCCGTTGTCCAGTGGCCCCTATTCCCATATGTCCACTGAAGGGTATAGCATGTCCTAGCTTCATAACCTGCTCCCTGTATGATTTTGGCACTACAAGCTGTCCATGTCCTTTTGGTCCTGTTCCAGCTTTTCTATATAGTAGGCCTTTTTTCATATATAAGTCTCCTTTCTCTGGAGGGTTATGGCTTTTAGGTAATTTGCCAAAGCAAGGCTTCAATGTACTGTCAGCAGTTTGAGCCTTTCTCATCTCTTCTGGATGAGTATTGATGATAGTGTCCTCCTCTTTCTTAGAGCTTGCCCTGGTCTGGACTGTTGCCATCACTATGGGTCTTATAGGTTCTCCTAGAAAGACATATCTACATCCCAGTATTAATGGGTAGATAGGGTTGTCCATCACTGCTGCTTTGATCTCTCCTTCCACATAGCGAGATCTTATGTTGATTCGGGCTATGGGCAGTGTCATGGTTCCTGCTCCCTTGACTGGTCCTCTGATTTCCACTGTTTCTGTGGTTATCTGTTCCGGACTCACCAGAGAAGAGCACACTACTGAGTCAAAGTCCAAGCCTGTATCATATAAGCACAGTACTTGGGTGCCATTCAAGGTCACTTCCTCACAGACAGGGGGATGATGGAGGTCATTCTGACTATCTGCCAGGTCCTTCCTTCCCTTGTTCTCTGTTGTAAGGCATGCAGCGTGATGAGGAGGGTTTTTCCGTCTGCATTCCGCAGTATTGTGGTTACTCATTTGGCAAGATTTACACCACTTTCCTTCCTTTCTTGGAGGTTTCTTTTCTGATCCTAGAGGGTTTTTGTCTTTATAATCAGTTCTGTGTTTGTTCTTGTTGGAATTGTCCCTGTGTTCATAGTTGGTAAAGTTTTGTGAAGGTTTGAAGTTCTCACCCTGCTTCTTCTTATTTCCTGATACTTCTGACTGAGCTGCTTGATATCTTTCAGCCATGGTTAAAATATCTTCCAATCTCTCAGCTCCTTGTTCCATAAGAAATTTTCTCATTTCTTGAGGCATGGATTCTCTCAGTTGCTCCATCATGACCATTTCTTTTATATCTTGACACTTTCCTAAGCTAATCCATTTTGTCAGATAAGTTTCCAATCTGGCAGAAAACTGGTGATAGTTTTCTCCTGGAAGTAGCTTAGCAGTTCGGAATCTCTTTCTATAAGATTCAGAATTCTTTTCGTACCTGACCAGTAAAGCTTGTTTTAAGATTTCATAATCTTCCTGGTCTTCTTTTGAGAGTTTTAAATAAACATCGTATGAAACTCCCCTCAACCCCTGAGATAGCTTAAGGCTCCATTTTTCCTTTTCCAATCCATAGGTAGAGGCCAGTCTCTCATATCTATCCAGGTACGACTCAATGGCGTCCTCTTTTTCAATAAATGGATCCAGGTGGAAACTCATGGCTCCATTTGCCGCGCTATGGTTGGAGCTACTCTCAGAGTGAGGTGAGCTAGCACCATGATTGCTAGCTGCTCCCTGGAGTTCAAGTTCCTTTAAACTTAACTCATGCGCTCTTTGTAACCTTCTTTCTTCAGCTTCCAAAATTAGTCTCTTTTCTTCTCTTTCCAGTCTTTTGGCTTCTCTCTCTGCTTCTAATTTCTTAGCTTCAGTCTCAACTTCCATTCTTTTAGTCTCTCTTTCTGCCTCTAATTTCTTAGCTTCAGCCTCAACTTCCATTCTTTTGGTCTCTCTATCTAAATATTTATCCACTTCAGTTGTGATATATCGAATTAGAGCATCTCCTGTCATACCCAAGTCTTTTCCTTCCTGCATAATCGCAGCTCTAAACTTCACCAATTCAGCCATGATGCTTACTTACCAGAGGGTATATAATTTTATCTTCACTAACAAACTAACTTAATTAAAATCAATTAATTACTTTGAACAAGACAAATCCTTAAAACCTTGTGAGCGTTTCCTATTTACTTCGTACTCAATGGTACTACTATTACAAACAAATTTCTAAGTTTTTAGAATTTTTTCCAAAAAAAAAAAATTATTTTTACAAACTATTTGTGGCTCAAGATAGAAGAATACATAGATAGTGGCCCAGGATACAAAATAATATCCCGCGAAAGAGCCCCCAATGTAGCGAAAGGTTTTCCTAGTATGATAGTAGTGGTAGAGCAGAAGTAGAATCTCTCTCCAGAAAGTATGAAGTTCCAGTGCCCGAGAAGTACACTGGTATCACAAGTGAGTTACAGCTGTGAATACTCTGAGCTGGACAATAGATTTAGGCTTCAGAAGTATAAGATGCTACTTCGCTATCGTAACCCTATGTGATATTATAATTAAATTAGAAAAAGTAACTCAAAATTTAACAGTTAAAAATTTAACAAGTCAAATGAGTACAATTATCCAATTTATTATGTACATCTATATATTCTTGTAATGATAAATGGGTGTTGGAAGATGGTAAAATGTATGATTATTTACAGTTACAAATTAAAATAACTAATAGAAAAAGTCTTGGATTTATCTTCCACTGAATTTATAAAACAAGTTTGTCACATTATCTCTTGCCATCTAGTTTTCATCATTAGAAAGTCGTTTTAGAACTGCTCACAGGATTTGTTGGATGGAAATATATAAACTCAACTTTATCCACGTCTGCTCGAGGTTCCTCCGACACACTGGAGTACGGAAGACTTTCCTTCAGCCCGCCCTATAACTACGGGGGACTAAGGTGTTGAAGTTTGGTTGACCTCTAGGCTTCAGTGAGCTGGATCAACTTCTTCAAGTCTTTAGTTTCTCGATCAGGAATGATCATAAACATTGATCATAAAAACCTGGAACAAGAAGTAATAGGTGGCCATTGTTCTAACAATCTCACCACCCTCTGCTGTTCATGATGCGACCATGTCTTCAGTGTTTGTATGTAAATGAATGAATCATGGTAGTATATTACAGAGATAGCATGATAAGATAATGTATAAGGTGCAGAATTAACAATATACATGAATAAATCACATGTTATGATACATGGGTACGATATAACCTTTGCCTTCCACTTATGGATGTCAAGTCACTTATGTACTTGCTGGTATGTCGTAAGCTTCCAGGCAAGAATTAGCCATAATATATTTGGCTAACCAATTAATGGTTATGCTTCCTGACAATGCCGGTGAAGGTTATCTCTGGTTAGCGTCATTCCCTTTTTTATTATATCTGCTACAATCAATCAGAAATAAAATCTGAAATAAAATGATATTAGTAATACATATATTTTTTAATAAACTTACATACCCTCTTAGGATTAATAAGCTCACGGTGAGACTGTATTGGCTTAACTTAATCTGCCCTGCATGCAGCGTGAAAATAGAACTTTTCTTGCAGAGGCTGTCCTCCAGTTTCTCACTCTGGCTTCTGGATTTGGTGTGTGATTTACAATGCGCCGCTCTGTCCTTATATTTCAGTCTCTCGCGCGTACGAGAAAGCAGCTCCCAAATTCCCCAAAAGATTTTAGTTTCATCTCCTGTTTTGAAGCTATTTGAAACAATCTGTGCTTTTCCTGTACTCGTTTTTCTCTTCTGTCACTCACACACTTATCTCCTTCCTTCCTTCCTATATATCATTTCCTTTTCCCCATATGGGGCTTTCATTACATATAAGTTTTATACAATTCCGTTGAGGCTTGTTAGTGTAATAAATTTTTAAAGATTATTAGCTAACTTTTAGCCGATGTGATGAAGGTGAAAAATATTAATTATCTTTAAAACTATTTATATTTGAATAATATCCTTTTGGATATAATTCCTAGCCTATCTCCTTTGTTGAGTTATATTTATTTAATATTATTCCAACCATGCGTTCTCCTGTAGTGAATAATTTAATGTCCAGTAAATGCAAACTTTTAAAGTCGGCCATACATTCCTATATAGCTATTTCCTCATTCTTCAGTAATACTGTATGGCTTTTAACCGTAAGTCACATTTCCGCTGTCTACCAACTTCAAAGAAAGACCGCAGCGCTGACCTTGCGCTGGTGTGTGTGGGTGTCGCGTGGGCGTGTCGCGCTACAACCAAGCAAGTGTTTACCAAATCTCGCTACAACAGTTCTGTTCAGTTACATAACTGTCTCCACACTCTATCATCCATTAGCGGTAGGCAACCTAGGAGCTGTGAGAGGGGGGGGGGGGGGCTACTTTAAAACCACTGAGCTCTCTACATATATACCGTGAACAAATCATGTCACTTTTCAGAATATTTAGAATCTGCAATACGTTCAGCCTTATTGTAACTTTTATCTCTGCTACACGATCCGCTTCCTGTAGTTCCACCGATAGAGCGGCGGAAACTCAAACTAAATAATATTTTACCGAATGTTAACTTTACTTCAAACAAAAAAATCACTTACAAATCTTACAGTAGGTCACGAATAAAATGAGTTTTAGTACGTTAGGTTGTGGGTTTTCTCTGGCAATGTGAAAATACCTTTAAACAGGAGAATACCAAACTTTTGAGTGCCGGAAGGAAAGTAGCTAGTCCACAGTTTAGCTTGGTGATACAACCTTTGCACCTCCGCCACGTTTTAGAGAGTAAAGTATTCTCTTACAACGCAACATATCTACAATGCCCGTATTTGTTCATATGCGATACACATATAGGTGAAAAAATCCCCAAAACGCGAAATCATGTTTCATCCATACGCGATTTTTGACAAGGTGGCTATGCTTTGCGCTAACGAGTAACAACAGGTGAACGCGAAAAACGCCACACAGCTGAGCATGTTTACGAAAAAGGAAAGCTGTAAGCACTGATGAGAAGCTTGAAATAATAAAAGATTGTGAAAAAAAAACGAGGAAACATATGATGTCGTGAGAGCAACAGGCCTAAGGGAATTCCCATTGAACGCCGTTATAGACAACGCTGCGAAAATAACAGAAACCTGTTCAGCATGAACAACTGCAAGTGTTGCAAAGTCAGTTTAGAGCATGGCCTAACTAAATACAAGACATAAAATGACTGTTGAATGTGTGGATTCAAGACCGAACCAAAAACAACCGGGAGCAAGCTTTCTCGCAATTAAAGAGAACGCTTTAGCTATAAAGACCTCGAAGAAAAACCTGCAAATTCTGCAGCAGTGCCTCCTTTTAGTGCTTTAGCAGTGGCTGGTTTATGGACAAACAGCGCTACTCTTTCCACAATTTGTTTAAAACCGTGGTAGCATTTTAATTGGGTTTGTTTTTGTTTTTATTGTACGTATTACTTACGAGAATGTACAGGTTTTGAGTGTTCTGCCCCTAACTCTGTTTTACCCCACAATCCCTGTTACTTTTACTGCGTGAAACTCGCAAACGCGGTGATTTTTTGGGATCGAGAAACTACTGTATTTGTACGTCCAAATTATAAGCGACTCTTCGGTTTAAGTGTGACTCCTTACATGCGGGAGTTCTCTTGTACATTAATAACACATAAGGAAGGGAAACCCGAGGCCTGTAAACAGTAAATTAATATTAGACAAACATAAAGGTATGTTTTCAGAAACTCGTAAGAAATAAAGAAGTAGAACACTTGGACAACAGAAAAACAACAGACGTGAGTGGCTTACCCAGGGTTCGAACCCCGTACCTTCCGTACGACAACTCCGCCTAGCTATCAAGCGAATCACACTGACCCCACGGCCAGCTAGGCATCCCCCAAAAAAAGATGCTTTACTGGCTATTTATCAGTAAGAAACACAAGATAACACCGGAAGTATACAGTGGGCAACTCAGCCCCTTAATGACGCAATCACCTCCCTATTAACAGTATATGTCAGTCCAAACAAGACAAAGACCGGGAGACGGGGTCCAGTAAATAGTAGAAGACTAAAGGACAATAGTATAGAACAGTGGGTAGGTTTCGGGTATTGTATGAACATAAATAACACATAAGGAAGGGAAACCCGAGGCCTGTAAACAGTAAATTAATATTAGACAAACATAAAGGTATGTTTTCAGGCACTCGTAAGAAATAAAGAAGTAGAACACTTGGACAACAGAAAAACAACAGACGTGAGTGGCTTACCCAGGGTTCGAACCCCGTACCTTCCGTACGACAACTCCGCCTAGCTATCAAGCGAATCACACTGACCCCACGGCCAGCTAGGCATCCCCAAAAAACAGATGCTTTACTGGCTATTTATCAGTAAGAAACACAAGATAACACCGGAAGTATACAGTGGGCAACTCAGCCCCTTAATGACGCAATCACTTCTGTTGTTCTCCTATTAACAGTATGTGTCAGTCCAAACAAGACAAAGACCTTGATACTGTGGGGTCAGTGTGATTCGCTTGATAGCTAGGCGGAGTTGTCGTACGGAAGGTACGGGGTTCGAACCCTGGGTAAGCCACTCACGTCTGTTGTTTTTCTGTTGTCCAAGTGTTCTACTTCTTTATTTCTTACGAGTGCCTGAAAACATACCTTATGTTTGTCTAATATTAATTTACTGTTTACAGGCCTCGGGTTTCCCTTCCTTATGTGTTATTTATGTTCATACAATACCAGAAACCTACCCACTGTTCTATACTATTGTCCTTTAGTATACCCAGGTCTTTTTTGGTTTAGGAGAACAACAGAAATGAAGTTGTGACTCCTGAACCCGTACCTTCCGTACGACAACTTAGGCGAATTCGGTTTAATAGAGAAACAACAGAAGCAGCCCCTTAATGTGATTGCGTCCATTACATGGGGAGTTTTGCTGATAGTTGCCCACTGTATACTTCCGGTGTTACTTGTGTTTCTTACTGATAAATAGCCAGTAAAGCATATTTTTTTGGGGGTCTTTGTCTTGCCTAGCTGGCCGTGGGGTCAGTGTGATTCGCTTGATAGCTAGGCGGAGTTGTCGTACGGAAGGTACGGGGTTCGAACCCTGGGTAAGCCACTCACGTCTGTTGTTTTTCTGTTGTCCAAGTGTTCTACTTCTTTATTTCTTATGAGTGCCTGAAAACATACCTTTATGTTTGTCTAATATTAATTCTCTTGTACATTGCCTTGATCATAATATGAGCATGTGCGCGAATATCTCGAAAAATGTCTACCAAACGACGTCACGTGGTTAATTCTGTGCCACATACCATCCTCATGGATTTTTTAACTATCGTAACGTCTACCGCATTGATTGATGATCTGCTGATTGAGACATGCAGTGTGTGTTCTGGCATGCTAGGTCCAGGAAGACGGTTAAGGTGCGGTTTAAAAACAGCTTACGTAAGAATTCTTACCAAGGCTTCAAAAATTAGCCCACTGTCCTAAAGCAGGCAGACATGTCCTAACAGTCCAGAGGAGATTTGAGCGTGCAGTAGCACATAATCATGTGATTAAAAAAAAAAATAAATAGCTACAACACCTACATGACGGTTTTAAAGGTATCAATTTTCCCAGTATGGCAGAAGCTTCTACAGCAGAGTGGATAATGGTTTCTGAGTGGGAAATCCGAAAGGAAATTTTATGGCCAACTAACCTTCTGTAATCCATGGAAATGCACGTGATTAGGAAAACGTGCAAATAATGTTAGTAGAATGTCAAGCACAGGTACCTTGTATATCTGGAGACAGATGACAACATATTCTCCAAAGGGAAGTTCAAGGAGAAGAATTAAGGCAAGAAATGTTTTCTGTCATCTTCAAACGTATGTAAACTTTGTTGACACGTGTCCCAAGATGGATTTTGGGGTGACCTCTGTCCGATACCTCTTTCGCTACGGCAGTAATCAGTTACATTTGTGTACTGATTTTATTGAGATTTTGTCCGAGTCGCACCCTTTTCTTTCTCTGTCCACTGTAGCAGATATTCTGTATTTTCCTTCTTACACCCCTCTCAGAGATAAGTCATCATGTCTGTTTGTTACCGGTCCCTTCCATAAACATTTGCAGGAGCGGCTGAGATAACATTATCGACAACCATTTTGGTTAATATCGGCAGCGTCCGACATCAGACATCAGCTTAACACTAAATCACCCAGTGAATGTGTTCAATTGCTGATAAGGCCAGAAAGCGCTCATCGCCAAGCTGGTAATACGGGATGACACATTTTGGACAGACAGGACTGACAAGATTACTTTCGATAAAATAACAAGATGTTACATCTTACACACATTGCTGAGATAGTTTACCGATGTGTTTCTGAGTTGGTACACAAGGCATCGGAGGTTTGATTGCCATATATGGGAAACGTGACCTTTGCATCACGCAAAAACCTATTCCATGTCGGAATATTTTGAAATTACCCCACCCAATATTTTTGTTTGAAATGACTGGAGCCCTGAGCAGCTCCATAACAAACAGATGCGGGGGCAGGACAGGAATATAACCTGACATGTTTCAGTGTTATTTCACTGCGAGAATCGCTTGCCAAAGACACCAGACTTGCCAGAAGTAGGAATTCAGAATTTCCATTTATCAGGCCTGACTTTGTGGAACAATCTTTAAGGACTTACATAGCCCAGGACAACCATTTTAATAAGGAAGGTTGAGGAAACTGAAACACACGAAGTCATAGAGGGAATTTTCTTATAAAAGTAACGACCCCCGAGAACACGTGTAAGAGGCCTAATCAAGTGCATTAACTGCATTCATCTGAGCAAAACGTCTGCGAGCCAGGATTGGCATAAGTTGTCATTTTACATTCTATATTTTTCATTACTAACATGTGAACTAATATGAATATATTACCATGTGAATATTAATATGTGAAAATCGCTAGTGGATGTCCAAGTCATTTGAGGCTGGCAACTTTAGCGTATAGAATGATGATGTCATGAACCACCACTGCAAGGGCTGGTTACTGCTTTATTGCTAGTTTCTTATAGAGAACTAAAATCATCGGTAGTCCCAAGTTCCATATGGAGCAGGGAGAGAAAGATGAAAAAAATGATGTACATTCTAATTATAATACTTACAGTTTCAAACCAGTGTAAGTAAACATATTCACATTAAAGTTAATGAAAGTTTCAAACTTTTCAATCAGTGTAAATGTAAATGAAAACAGACTCAGTTTATATTGTGAACACTTTTCAAACAGTGGAGATGTAAATGTAAACATATTCTATCTGTACTATTAATCTATTCATTTAAATGTAAAATAATGATAAAGCTATTCAATTTAAACGTAAAGAAAATTTCTCTCGAGGGATTAAGTTTAATTCTCATCGAAGGTAAATTCTGAGATAGATGGGATGGTAGAATAGGAGAAAGGGGACACATAAGTATGTGTCGGGAAACGCAATACTCAGGAGAGCATTTCGTTTCTATTCTTTTACCATAGTTGTTGGTGGTGGTACCAGTGAAGGTACTAATCTCTGGAGCAAAGTGAGGGTAGAAGTGGACTGACGTAAAAACGCGGGACCAGCTTGGCAGTTACTCCTTGATTGTTCTGGGAACGTGCTGCACCTTTAAACTTAATCAGAGACGTGAGAACTCCAGTGACCTATCTGCACAGAACCCATCAGCGGGAGCAGAAACTCCTATTGGCAGCTAAGTGAAACATATAAGCTGCCAAAGTGAACTTTTTTCATAAAACCAACTATCATTCAATGATGAACATTTTCTTTAAACCATTCAATTGTTTTAACCTTTGTTAAAACTAAGTGATTATTAAATTTGTTGTTTGTTAATATACAAATTTAACTTCGATTTAATCATTTTAAATGTACTGCATGTTTGTCTCACTCAATTTATACAGAGCTATACCAGAATAATAAGAATTCCACTGAGTAAATCAGAGGTGGGGGCTTAACGAGCTGAAACTAATAATTGCTTAATCCTTCACAAAAGTTGTCGGCAGATCATAGAATTAACGTGCTCAGCCGATGCAGCATTCTTTTATCTTTTCTGAATTTCTTGTAAAACTCCCTTAGGATAGAAGCGTCATTAACCTTCTATCTACATCTCCGCGAGAGTAATCTTGTGCGAAGGTAGACACCTTTGACGACCCACTTTATATACTCTTGAGTTTTGGCCACTGTAGGACCACTACTGCAAAGCAGGGGAGGCAATAACGTCACAACACGGCCGATTTTGTTTTAACAACAAAAAAAAGTTTATTTCCTTATCTGTTAAAACTAATACAGACCATAACTCAAATATTACAATATATTCCCAAGGCCAGATGATATATTTACAGGTGAATAAATTAATGGCGTCATTAAGCACGTGTACAAGCGGTATCAGACCTTGGGAATATAAAGGCGGCTGTTTACAGTCGCGGTACACATTCGGCCAGAAATGTACAAGACTACGTCATAACTCAGCATGTGATCTATAAATGATATTACAATATTTATCAGCCCCGTTTTTTGCAAACATATTAAGCTGTGTACACTGGAAGTCATTTGCTGTATCCACCGCCTATTATCTTGGCATCAACGTCTGGCACATCATAGCGGAGAAGACGACATTACTGATCAAGATAACACTTCTAGATCAGCGGTAGAAAACCCACTATCTGTGGTGATCTACTTCGGAAAAACAGAGCTCTTTAGAGATCGAATGTGACAAAACCATGATTGTTTTCAGGTATCAGAGTATGTGAACTGTGCACATCTTATGTGTAACCAGGCTTTTAAATACCGGTGGCAGAGGGTCGGGTTAGTATGAAGTTTACTTAACTTAATTTTTTAAAACCCTTTTCATCACTTAAAGTTCTACCAAATTACCCCGCTCCCCCGTGAGCTACTGGTACATCGCAATCGATCCGTTGCCGATCGTCGTTCTAGATTACACAACAATTCATGTGACTTGGCAGAGCGTGAGAATTCTAGAGATTTGAGAACCAGCGTACACGGAAACAAAATGGACAGAATTTGAACCTGAATATTTACTGTGGCTTGTTCCACAACGATCAGCTCCTGCAGTGACACTGAGTGTTTGTGTGTATGTGTGGTGTGTATGTGTGGTGTGTGTTTGTGGCGTGTGCGTGCGTGTGTGTGTGTGACTGAGGGAACATGTTTTTAAAAAGAACCAGTTTCAGGAATGCATTTGTGTTTTTTGTTACCAAATGTACTCAGAAACAGAAACATCAAAAATGTACTCAGAAACAGAAACATCAAAAATGTACTCAGAAACAGAAACATCAAAAATGTACTCAGAAATATCAAAAATGTACTCAGACAGAAACATCGAAAATGTACTCAGAAACAGAAACATCAAAAATGTACTCAGAAACAGAAACATCAAAAATGTGCTCAGAAACAGAAATATCAAAAATGTACTCAGAAACATCAAAAATGTACCCAGAAACTGAAATATCATAAATGTTCTCAGAAACAGAAACATCAAAATGTACTCAGAAACAGAAACATCAAAAATGTACTCAGAAACAGAAACATCAAAAATGTACTCAGAAACAGGGATCCCTTTACACGCCCATTGAGGCATATTGGGTATGTGGTAGGCCCATATTTTCTTGACCGTCGGCACACTAGGGGTGATGTGGTCAGCATCACGCCGGCGGCCTTAACCTTCCCAGAGCTGCGCTGGTACCCATTTGGGGCTTGGTCGACCCAGGAGCCGTTTGTGGCCTAAAAAAATCCCACCTCATTTGGGGATCGAAGCATAGACCACTGAGCTAGGAAGCCAGTGCACTAACAACTATGCTACCTCGGCTCCCTTCTCAGAAACATCAAAAATGTACTCAGAAACAGAAACATAAAAAATGTACCCAGAAACAGAAACATCAAAAGATGTACTCAGAAACAGAAACATCAAAAATGTACTCAGAAACAGAAACATCAAAAATGTACTAAGAAACAGAAACATTAAAAATGTACTTAGAAACAGAAACATCAAAAATGTACTTAGAAACAGAAACATCAAAAATGTACTCAGAAACATCAAAAATGTACTCAAAAAACAGAAACATCAAAAATGTACCCAGAAACATCAAAAATGTACTTAGAAACAGAAACATCAAAAATGTACTTAGAAACAGAAACATCAAAAATGTACTCAGAAACATCAAAAATGTACTCAAAAACAGAAACATCAAAAATGTACTCAGAAACATCAAAAATGTACTCAGAAACAGAAACATCAAAAATGTACTCAGAAACATCAAAAATGTACTCAGAAACAGAAACATCAAAAATGTACTCAGAAACATCAATTTTCTATACATTCTTTTGTCTAGAATAAAAGTGGATGACCAGTTATTACTAATCAGTAGTTCGATATACAGCTTGTTCTCGACTTACGACCTATGCGACTTACGAGGGTCATCCCATTATTCTTATGATATTATTTCAAACAAAATATATTATCGACACCCGACGTCTGCTTGTACATTTTATTTATTCATTATTTGTTACAGTACTACTGTGGCGGGATGGAAGTTAGATAATTAAATAGTACCTAGAAATGGAGAAGGAAACAGGTGAGCTAGAGGTAGGGATCGCACAGGACAATTCAGGTAACTGGAGAGTTCTAGTTGTAGAACAGAGTTATGAACTAAGTCACCTTCTCGCTAGACCTGTCCAATGCTCCATGGGTGTGTCTATTAATAGTTAATGTGAAGGCAGCTCGTTAATTAACTCCATACCAGTTTGAAATATTTCATATCAATTATTCTTTTAAACAATACACTTTAATACTCACTAACTGCAGATATATATATATATATATATATATATATATCTATATATATATATATATATATATATATATATATATATATATATATATATATATCTATCTATATATATATATATATATATATATATATATATATATATATATATATATATATATATATATATATTTATATATATATATACGAGGGCAAGTCAGTAAATAGGTCACAAAAGGCAATTTAAAAAAACAACTAAATGAGATACGCATTTGAAAACCATTTATTATTGCACTTACATTTCCCCTGATTTCTCACCATAATCTCCACCAACATTGATACACTTATCCCATCGCTTTATCAGTGCCTCAAAACCTGCAGCATAGAAGTCTTTGGTCTGCAATATCGGTCATTTAAAGAAACAAATGCGTACCAAAACCAAGATGGTAGAGCATACTCTGCCGGGTCAGTCAGTTTGTGGACTGGGTTCAAGGCATGTCAGCATAGTGCAAAGATAACGTGCACAAGCAGGCTGCAAAGTAGAAAGAGAAGGGAGAAGCGAGAAGGGAGAAGAAACGCTATAGAGAATGGAGGATGAGACGAGAATTAAGGGAAAGAAATGAAACAGGAAATAGAGGGAAGTAAGATACCATGTGAAAGATAAGACAGAGGTACATGAGATAACGGAATGTGTCGAACATCTATTTCAAACACGCATGAGATTATCAGGTCCACCATGGTACCAATTAAATAAATCGTATCGCCCTCGCGTGTCTATCTCGACAGATAGTACTCATCTTTCTTACTTAATAAAAAACTGCACTACTACATCAAAGGACCGGATGTGTTAGGAATATAATTACTCTAAAGCAGCGCCAGGATCTGTGGGAATCTACCCGAGAAACACCGAGCTCTCTAAATCTACCTACCTACCTACATACCTAGTCTGTGTTCAGATTTCAAAGTATGTCAAACGGTGGAATAAGTGCGGACTGTATGTAATTTATCTGTGCCGGACATTCTGCTTCCTGTAATTCAACCAGCACAGCGGTTGAGATTCAAACTAAGTGATACTATAACCGAATGTTAACTTCACCGAACAGGCCGCTTCAATCTCATGTAGTTGATGATTAAAGTGACGTCTTGTAATCAAGCTCGTGAGATTTCACTGTGATCACGGACTAGGTACCTTTAATACTGGGGATACCACGCTATTGAATGATGACCGGGGAGGGCTGGTCCCAAATGTCTTTAGCTTCAAAATCAATTTCCCTCTCGTCACCTAGAGATCTACCGGTAGATCGGTATCTACATTACACCAATCCCCAACTCTAAAGAGTAAATCTTCAGGTAAGTGTCTCAACTACTATCTAGAGCTAAGTGTCTCAACTACTATCTGGAGGTAAGTGTCTCAACTACTATCTGGAGCTAAGTGTCTCAACTACTTTCTGGAGGTAAGTGCTTCAACTACTATCTGGAGCTAAGTGTCTCAACTACTATCTGGAGGTAAGTGTCTCAACTACTATCTGGAGCTAAGTGTCTCAACTACTATCTGGAGCTAAGTGTCTCAACTACTATCTGGAGGTAAGTGTCTCAACTACTATCTGGAGCTAAGTGTCTCAACTACTATCTGGAGGTAAGTGTCTCAACTACTATCTGGAGGTAAGTGCTTCAACTACTATCTGGAGCTAAGTGTCTCAACTACTATCTGGAGGTAAGTGTCTCAACTACTATCTGGAGGTAAGTGTCTCAACTACTATCTGGAGGTAAGTGCTTCAACTAGTATCTGGAGGTAAGTGTCTCAACTACTATCTGGAGCTAAGTGTCTCAACTACTATCTGGAGGTAAGTGCTTCAACTACTATCTGGAGCTAAGTGTCTCAACTACTATCTGGAGGTAAGTGTCTCAACTACTATTTGGAGGTAAGTGCTTCAACTACTATCTGGAGGTAAGTGTCTCAACTACTATCTGGAGGTAAGTGTCTCAACTACTATCTGGAGCTAAGTGTCTCAACTACTATCTGGAGGTAAAAGCTTCAACTAGTATCTGGAGGTAAGTGTCTCCACTACTATATGGAGGTAAGTGCTTCAACTACTATCTGGAGCTAAGTGTCTCAACTACTATCTGGAGGTAAGTGTCTCAACTACTATCTGGAGGTAAGTGTCTCAACTACTATCTGGAATTGCGCACTAATCTTTTCCTCAATGGCGGATGAATATATGAAGACGTGGAATGTTTTGACAACGGAAGAATGATAACTCCTGACAGTTGTCCCGACAACCAAATAAAAAACACTATCTGTCACAGCGAAAACATCTTTAGCAAATCTTCTTCTTCGTACACTCTCAGACGTCCACTTGATTGTTTTCAAAGAAAGCAGTAGTTAGTTTGAGGCTATTTGAATCTCCGTAAAGCTTTTCCACGAATGGTATTGGTGTCGGCCATATGCGCATTCTCTGTCCTGCATGTGTTGGGCAACTTTGAAGCAGATGTTCAGCAGTCATTTTATCAGTGCCACAGTTACACTGATCGGTAGTTCCTATCTTTAGCTTGTTAATTAGATGGTATCTCAATCTGTTGTGGCCAGTGTTGTACTTGTGGTATAGATGGTATCTCAATCTGTTGTGGCCAGTGTTGTACTTGTGGTATAGATGGTATCTCAATCTGTTGTGGCCTGTGTTGTACTTGTGGTATAGATGGTATCTCAATCTGTTGTGGCCAGTGTTGTACTTGTGGTATAGATGGTATCTCAATCTGTTGTTGCCAGTGTTGTACTTGTGGTATAAATGGTATTTCAATCTGTTGTGGCCAGTGTTGTACTTGTGGTATAGATGGTATCTCAATCTGTTGTGGCCAGTGTTGTACTTGCGGTATAGATGGTATCTCAATCTGTTGTGGCCAGTGCGGAGTTTCAGCAAATCTGAATGATGCGACACGGTGCCCCCCACGGAGATATAGAAAGCCACACGACCATCGTCATCATTATCATCATCATAATCATTTCCTTCTTTCACTCCTAATGGATCACAGAATGGCCTCTACAGCTGCCTCTCCTTACAGATAGTCTGCACCAAAGTGTTCATATGGTCTTGCAATGGTGGCTCCAGTAGCAATCTGTTTTACGTCATGAAGTTTCCAACCCAATGTACAAACTCATAACAGTCGCTTTGTACGACATGCTTGTGGGAGAAGTATTCTGTATTTGTGTTCTAGAGACCGGCGAGAACCACACATGACACACGCACTTTACAGAGTAACAACTTGTGAACATTGACGGTTTCTGACGGAGCACCAGAGCACAACTGGTGCGACAGAAAATACATTATCAGCATTAATTCACAACATGGAGGAAGAAAGCATCCAGCTAAACAATAATCAATAAGAGTCAGACCAACTTAAGATCACAGCTCTCTTGTAGGAAGTGTAGAGTTCAATTGACTTATAGCCGGTCACTAGTAGCGTCATGTGGTCGTGGCTAGACGGAGCTGGTTGTGTCCAAGTTGTGCTGCCTTGTCTAGTGTCACGTGGTCGTGGCTAGACGGAGCTGGTTGTGTCCATGTTGTGCTGCCTTGTCTAGTGTCACGTGGTCGTGGCTAGACGGAGCTGGTTGTGTCCAAGTTGTGCTGCCTTGTCTAGCGTCATGTGGTTGTGGCTAGACGGAGCTGGTTGTGTCCAAGTTGTGCTGCCTTGTCTAGCGTCATGTGGTCGTGGCTAGACGGAGCTGGTTGTGTCCAAGTTGTGCTGCCTTGTCTAGCGTCATGTGGTCGTGGCTAGACGGAGCTGGTTGTGTCCAAGTTGTGCTGCCTTGTCTAGCGTCAGCCCGATGTTATTGTCAATATCTTTCATCTCCCCGTGGGGCAAAGGTTTTCAACAAAAACATGCTACGTCATCGTGTCCTGTACCATCATCCTTCCACCCCTCCACTGCATCGGTTCTCTTTTCTGTGTTGTTGTTGTTTTGTTTTTTTTGTTAGTCTCAATCCATTTCTATTACACTGGTAATGTAAGAACAGGAACTGCCTTGTAATGCTATTAACTGGTTTACTTGACGTGTCTGCTTTCTCTAGCTAGCGTCTTGTTCTCGTCTCTTGTTCCGCTAGCACTTGTCTGGTTATTTCAATCAGTTCTACATTAGTGATCTTCTCATCTCTTGTTCCGCTAGCACTTGTCTGGTTATTTCAATCAGTTTTATATTTATGTTCTGTCATGCCATTTAAAAATCCTTGTACTCTACACAAGCCCCCAATTATGACAGTGTTTATCTTTCTTGTTATATCTGTTGTTCTTCTCCTCGATTAAGAGCTCTGCTCTGCAATAGGAAGGGCATATGAGTTAAGAGTCTTATTCAGATCATATATACGGAATATTCTGCCAATATGGCAGACTATGAGGAACTTGAAGCAGAAATGAAAGACGTGATAAAGACACAGATAGACCTTAAGTTGATGGTACGTGACAGGAAGACACAGATAGACCCCAAGTTGATGGTACGCGACAGGAAGACATAGACAGATCATAAGTTGATGGTACGTGACAGGAAGACATAGATAGACCCTAAGTTGATGGTACGTGACAGGAAGACATAGACAGATCCTAAGTTGATGGTACGTGACAGGAAGACATAGACAGATCCTAAGTTGATGGTACGTGACAGGAAGACATAGACAGATCCTAAGTTGATGGTACGTTACAGGAAGACATAGATAGACCCTACGTTGATGGTACGTGACAGGAAGACATAGATCCTAAGTTGATGGTACGTTACAGGAAGACATAGACAGATCGTAAGTTGATGGCACGTGACAGGAAGACATAGACAGATCCTAAGTTGATGGTACGTGACAGGAAGACATAGACAGATCCTAAGTTGATGGTACGTGACAGGAAGACATAGACAGATCCTAAGTTGATGGTACGTGACAGGAAGACATAGATAGACCCTAAGTTGATGGTACGTGACAGGAAGACATAGACAGATCCTAAGTTGATGGTACGTGACAGGAAGACATAAACAGATCCTAAGTTGATGATACGTGACAGGAAGACATAGATAGACCCTAAGTTGATGGTACGTGACAGGAAGACATAGATAGACCTTAAGTTGATGGTACGTGACAGGAAGACACAGATAGACCCTAAGTTGATGGCACGTGACAGGAAGACATAGACAGACCCTAAGTTGATGGTACGTGACAGGAAGACTTTGTAGAAGGCCTATACTCCTTAGGAAGCTGAAAGGTTGTGAAGGAATGAAAATTAACTGTTTGTGTGCCTTCCTCTCAGGCGTTCTTTTGCTCTCGAGCCCGACTTCTGCTGCGAGATGTATGTCACAGAAAATTTATCACACGATTTCATCTACTCAGCTAAAAATAGCTCCTTGTGGTCTGAACGAAATCGCGATCAATTACTCCTACGACACATGAATTTTAAACGGTAATAATGATTGCTCGTGTATTCATACGTTCGTTACAGGAAGAAATAATAATTATGGAACTGGAGGCTGCAAGAAACGAAAATACACATTACGGTTTTTTACATAAGTTAATTGCTCCTTACACAAGTATACTGCCAATATTCGACAAACACCAAACACATAGATTTATTTTCCAATCACAAATATCCTGACTATTTTCCTTCAACCGAATCTGAAACCGTATTCTTGCAAGTATTGGCAATCTATCTGTGAGTAATTTAGGTGTTAAGAAATCTATATGTAAGTAGTTTATGTGTAAGAAATCTATATGTAAGTAATTTATGTGTAAGTAATTTATGTGTAAGAAATATATATGTAAGTATTTATGTGTAAGAAATCTATGTGTAAGTAATTTATGTGTAAGAATTCTATATGTAAGTAATTAATGTGTAAGAAATCTATGTGTGAGTAACTTATGTGTTAGGATCTTTTTGTAAGTAATATATATGTAAAAAATCTGTAAGTAATCTATGTGTAAGCAATCTATGTGTAAGCAATCTACGTTTAAGCAATCTATGTGTAAGTAATTATGTGTAAGCCATCTGTGTAAGCAATCTACATGTAAACAATCTACTTATAAGTAATCTGTGTGTAAGTAATCTATGTGTAAGCAATCTATGTGTAATTAATATACGTGCAAAAAATCTAAGAGTAAATAATCTGTGTGTAAGAAATATATGTGCAAGTAATTTATGTGTAAGTAATCTATGTGTAAATAATGTATGTGTAAATAATCAATGTGCAAGTAATCTATGTGTAAGTAATGTGTAAGAACCTATGAGTAAGTAATCTATGAGTATTTTTCACCTGTGTGTTACTGGTGCCCGGAAAGGGAGCTAAGAATAGTAACATGGTAACCTACCAAACATGTCGTAAAAGGTGATCAAGGAGGGTTAGTCATGGGGCCGCCTACCCACATTGTAGGAACTTCAAGTCAAAGAACATACACGAACATGAACAATTCATCCAAAGGTTCTTGTTCTGGAATTGAGAGCGTAAAAGAGGTAGAGAAAACTCGACAAACACACGGAGAAGAGAATTGGTGACCGTGGATGGCTAAGGTTAGCAAGGCCTGGCATAAGTATGTCTCAGGTCTATGCTCCTTCGGGGAGCTGAATGGTACTGAGTCAACGTGTAAGCAAATAATTTATCTTAAGATAACTCACCTGTTTTTGAAAATAGTGTTTCATTCAAAAATCCAAGATCACGGTTTCACACACATTATTTCACGAAATGAACATAATTGAAAGGACTGCGTGATTCACTGCACTCCGTACTTCGCACCCGGAACATCATTAATTGCACAATAATTACATCTATCACCAAACGACAACCACCAATTTCAAATGTTGCCTTGATCTGCAGCGCAGATGACGGTGGCCCTAACTGCTGAGTCTAAACCTACGCAGTAGTCGCTTTTGCCTGCTACGCATCTCATCTTCCGCAAGGTACAGCTACTCCAAGAACAACCTCAGGTGGAAAGCAACGACAGCCGCAGATACTGCTGATGAAGGCGAATTTCCAACGTGTTTTTTTCTCCGTCAGAGTTCTGCTGTGTCACCTCTCTCCTTGTGTCTCCTTCTCTCTCTCTCTCTCTCTCTCTTTCTCCATTACACTTCCACTACTATTACGTTCGTTGTAGCTCGGTCGGTCATTATTGGAAATCTTTCACAGTGTATGAAGTCTCGTTCGGGCTTCATTCTACCGTCATGATTATGAACAAAGTGCCCATTAAGATGTCAGCGGTTCAACTGTGAATTATCGAATAAATTCTGGTAAAGGGGAAGAAAAAAAATGAAATACGGTAAAACTGATAGAATCAAAGTAAAAACTATTTACTTAAAAAGTAAAAGGCAGAAACATAGAAGTTTTGGGGATTAATTATATTGTTGTTATCAAATGGACTAAAAAAAAAAAATACAAAACAAAAACAGAAAATAAATGTTCCATATATTCTCTTGCTTAGTAACAGCTTCTACCAACACATAAACGTAAATATTAACAGCGTCTACCAACATAGAAATGTAAACATTAACAACTTTTACTTAGGTGGTCGTAGTGCCTAAAAGGTATGGCGTCCACCTCGAGTTCTAGAGGTACCAGGTTCAATTCCCAGTTGAGGGAATATCATTTATGGAAAAATTTTTTCAGAACCAGTGGTCCTAATGATGTCGTACTCCCCCTGGTCTCCTGGGTAGTGAGATCGGATGCCTAGCCTTCTAGTATAAGGGAGAAAAAATTAGGAGGTACCGTGTGCAAGTTGCGCACGTTAAAAATGCCACGGCAGTTGGAAATCTTAAAGAGTAGATCTATCAGGCGCTGCCCTGGCAAAATTATTTAAAAAAATTACAAACCCACCACAAAATATTTATAGAATGTGTGCTTCCTATATACACACATTGGGATTCTCGCCGGTGCTACGGAGTTCGTGCACTGTGCTGAGATCCTCCTAGTGTGATCTAAGGGAGGAGATCGGAGCACTGATGGAGTAGTCCGTGTGCAATGAAGATAGTCTTTAAAACCAAACCAAATACATAAATGTAAACATTAACAACTTCTACCAACACAGAAATGTAAACATTAACAACTTCTACAACACAGAAATGTAAACATTAACAACTTCTACCAACACAGAAATGTAAACATTAACAACTTCTACCAACATAGAAATGTGTACATTAACAACTTCTACCAACACATAAATGTAAACATTAACAACTTCTACCAACCCATAAATGTAAACATTAACAACTTCTACCAACACATAAATGTAAACATTAACAACTTCTACCAACATAGAAATGTAAACATTAACAACTTCTACCAACATAGACATGTAAACATTAACAACTTCTACCAACATAGAAATGTAAACATTAACAACTTCTACCAACATAGAAATGTAAATATTAACAACTTCTACCAACACATAAATGTAAACATTAATAACTTCTACCAACACATAAATGTAAACATTAACAACTTCTACCAACATAGAAATGTAAACATTAACAACTTCTACCAACACATAAATGTAAACATTAACAAATTCTACCAACACATAAATGTAAACATTAACAACTTCTACCAACAAAGAAATGTAAACATTAACAACTTCTACCAACACATAAATGTAAACATTAACAACTTCTACCAACACATAAATGTAAACATTAACAACTTCTACCAACACATAAATGTAAACATTAACAACTTCTACCAACACAGAAATGTAAACATTAACAACTTCTACCAACACATAAATGTAAACATTAACAACTTCTACCAACGCATAAATTTAAACATTAACAACTTCTACCAACATAGAAATGTAAACATTAACAACTTCTGCCAACACATAAATGTAAACATTGACAACTTCTACCAACGCATAAATGTAAACATTAACAACTTCTACCAACGCATAAATGTAAACATTACCAACTTCTACCAACACATAAATGTAAACATTAACAACTTCTACCAACATAGAAATGTAAACATTAACAACTTCTACCAACATAGAAATGTAAACATTAACAACTTCTACCAACATAGAAATGTAAACATTAACAACTTCTACCAACATAGAAATGTAAACATTAACAACTTCTACCAACAAATAAATGTAAACATTAACAACTTCTACCAACACAGAAATGTAAACATTAACAACTTCTACCAACACATAAATGTAAACATTAACAGCTTTCACCAACACATAAATATAAACATTAACAACTTCTACCAACACAGAAATGTAAACATTAACAACTTCTACCAACACATAAATGTAAACATTAACAACTTCTATCAACACATAAATGTACACATTAACTATTTCTACCAACACATAAATGTAAACATTAACAACTTCTACCAACACAGAAATGTAAACATTAACAACTTCTACCAACACATAAATGTAAACATTAACAGCTTTTATCAACACAGAAATCGAAACCGGAATTCTATAAATAGCTAATAACAGTCATCGCTGCCCGGTAGGTTAATTGGTTTATTGGACCCAGTCTAGGTAAAGAGTAAAGGTTGACTGATACACGAGAATATATCATCATAACCCTCCACTCCCAAAGGAGCATAGGCCTTCAACAAACACATGCCAAGTCCTCCTGTCACGTGCCATCATCTCAAGTTCTTTCCATGTTCTCCTCATCATTTTCACCTCTGTTTCCAACTCTCTTCTCCATGTACTTCTTGGTCTTCCTCTGCCTCTCTTGCCCTGGGGGTTCCAGAACAAGGACTGTCTTGTAATGCTATCAACAGGTTTCCTCAGTGTGTGTCCTATCCATCGCCATCGTCTTCTTCTCATTTCTTGTTCCACTGGCACTTGTCTAGTTCTTGTCATCAGTTCCACGTTGGTAACCTTGGTTTTATTTTCTTTATTTGACTTGTCCATATTTGTTGAAGTTTTTTGTGGTTTAAATTTTTTACAGGATGGGGTAACCGGCCCCATGCCCAACCCTCCTTAATCGCTTTCTACGACATGCTTGGCAGGGGACAGTGTTACTATTCTTTGCTCCCCTTTCGGGCCCCGGTAACACACGGGTGACGAGAATATATAGAAAGTAGATTTCACAGGTGGTAGGTTGAGGGAAAGATATGTCTCTGGAGTGAGTAGGTTACTCTCATCCAGCCTATCCGTACAACTGTGCTTTATTATAAGACAGTCTTTGCATCCCTATCTAATGAAAGAACAGGTTACTCTACACACACACACAACAATATGTGACAACAATGACACACAAACGTGAAAAACAAAGGATAAATGGGAAGGGGTCTGACCAATACACAAAGTTAAGTTTCTTTGTAGTTTATTATCACTAAACTTGACAACACCAATTATCTAAAACATATTAAGAAATCATTTACATACATAGAAAATAAAGAATAGAGGTGCGCCTTTCTCTCTTCCCCCCCCCCCCCCCCCCACCCCCCCCGTATGGAGAGAAAAACCCCAAAATTATTAACCCAAAGGTTGAAGGTTAGCACTAGGTTACAGAATAAAACAATATTGGTACACTATAAGACCAAGTAAAGTAAACAAAATTTAGACAATCAGATTTATGGAAAATTCCCAGCAAAACAAGAAAATCATCACACACACTCTCGCATAGTGGCCACTTCTCACACTCTTACCTAATTGGCTCCTATAGTAGGTATTTGGTATCCCTTGGTAACAGAATTATTCCATGAACATAATTCCTATTTCATTATGATTACACTGTCACCCCAAACTGTCGGCAATCCAAATTGGCCCCAGTTCATCCCCCCCAAAAAACTAGTGACGTGAACGCCGAATATGGTGCTTCTATCTGGATATAGGTGTTCCTACCAATAGTTGGAAGTGTGAGAATCCTTGAGGTTTACCCTTTAGAGAGGGGAATATTTCCAGTATTGGGATACATCTGGTTGCTAAAAAAAATATGTTAAAAATGATGATGATGGTTCTTCTATATTTCTACTTTGTGTCAGAACGCCGATTCTGCACAGAGTATATATATATATATATATATATATATATATATATATATATATATATATATATATATATATATATATATATATATTATATATATATATATATATATATATATATATATATATATATATATATATAATAATAATAATAATAGCCCCTTCAGTCATAACTGACTATGGGAATGCGCCCCCTGAGGTGACAGCCCTCAGCTGCTTATTTTCCTGGTGCTCCTTTCGACGTTTTCTCCTCACCTCTGCTTCTTGTGTGAGCCTCTCTTCGCCCAATCTGAGGTGGCGCCGTAAATAGCATCGCCACTTAGTGCGATCGGCAGCTTCATCCTCCCATGTTGCTGGATCCATGTCCAGTGCCCTCATATCTCTCTTGCACACATCTTTGAACCACAGCTGTGGTCGCCCAACTGTTCTCTTGCCATCTGCTAATTGTCCGTAGAAGATATCTTTTGGGATGCGACCATCTTCCATGCGGCGAACATGGCCAAGCCAGCGAAGTCTGCGCTGTCTAAGAAGCGTATACATACTTTGAAGGCCAGCACGTGACAACACCTCGACATTTGTCACTTTATCTTTCCACGAGATGCCGAGGATGCGGCGTAGACACCGCAAATGGAAAGTATTGAGCCTTCTTTCTTGCTTAGCATAGGTCGTCCAGGTCTCGCTGCCATATAGGAGTGTGCTGGTGACGCAGGCATTATATACCGCAGCTTTGGTCTTCATTGTGAGTTTAGAGTTTCCCCAAACACGCGATGTGAGGCGGGCAAAGGTAGCTGCAGCTTTGCCAATGCGGCTGTCGATTTCTGTATCCAGTGAGAGGTTGTCATTGATGGTAGACCCTAGGTATGTGAAGTGGTGCACCACTGCCAATTCATAGTTATCGATAGTGATAACTGGTGCAGCACCCACATCCTGACTCAGCACATTCGTTTTCTTTAGACTTATTGTGACGCCAAAGTCCTTGCATGCTTTAGTGAAGCGATTCATCAAGCTCTGAAGCTCCTGTTGGCTTTGAGTGACGACTGCAGCATCATCAGCGAACAACAAGTCTCTTATAGTGACCCTTCTGATTTTTGTTTTTGCCTTCAGCCTTGAAAGATTAAACAGACGGCCATCTGACCTAGTGTGAAGGCATATTCCTTCAGTTGCATCTCTGAATGCATGTTTCAAGAGTAAGGCAAAGAAGATTCCGAAGAGGGTCGGAGCCAGAACACAGCCTTGTTTAACGCCACTTCGTATATCAAAGGGCTGTGACGTGCTTCCAGCATATTGGACTGTTCCCTTCATGTCGTCATGGAATGACTTTATCATTTCCAGCATTTTAGAAGGGCAGTCTATTTTCAGGAGGATTTTAAAGAGTCCATCCCTACTAACCAGATCGAATGCTTTTGTGAGGTCTATAAAGGCGATATATAGTGGTCTTTTCTGCTCTCTTGATTTTTCCTGAAGCTGGCGGAGAGAGAAGATCATGTCTGTTGTTGATCTGCCAGCTCGGAATCCACACTGTGACTCTGGATATATGCGCTCAGCTAACTTGTGTAGTCGCATTAAGATGACTTTGGCAAAAACCTTACCAACAATACTAAGAAGAGAGATGCCTCTGTAGTTATTGCAATCACTTCTGTCTCCTTTATTTTTATACAGTGTTACGATCTTGGCATCTCGCATGTCTTGAGGAATAGTTGTCTCTTCCCAGCACTGGCACAGCATCCTATGCAGGGGATGTAATAGCGTGCTCTTACAGCATTTGATTAAATCAGGAGGAATCCCATCACTGCCTGGTGCTTTGCCAGAGGCCAAGCTATCAATGGCCTTGCTGAGTTCCTCTAATGTTGGTTCGGCATCCAGCTCCTCCATAGTTGGCAGACTGTTGACACCATCAAGGGCTGCAGACGTAACGGTATTGTCTCTAGCGTAAAGCTCAGAGTAGTGCTCGACCCACCTCTCCATCTGCTTACCCTTATCGGTTAGCTTCTCTCCGCTGATGGTTTTTAGCGGTGCCGTCTTACTTTTATGGGGGCCAAGTGCTTTCTTTATACCGTCATACATTTGTCTAATGTTGCCTGTTTGCGCTGCGATCTGGATGCTCTCACTGAGCTGGAGCCAGTAGTCATTTGCACAGCGTCGAGCAGTTTGTTGAACTTTGCTTCTCGTATATATATATATATATATATATATATATATATATATATATATATATATATATATATATATATATATATATATATATATATATATATATATATATATATATATATATATATATATATATATATATATATATATATATATATATATATATATATATATATAAAATCCACTTGAATGCAACTGTCAGGAGTCGGGGAACAATAATAATGTTACATGTACACACCACTGTGGGCTGGTAAAAATGGCAATCTGGATTTTGTAAGTCCAGTATTTATATTTATTGTCATCCAATATTATCGGCAAGTACACGCTTATAAATGAAATGGATAACGAACCAGAAAAGTAAAAGACTGCTGGTCGCCCTTGAGATCAGGTCTGTGAAAAATTTAAGAGAAAATTTGTGGGAAAAGATTGCTACCATTCTATGTAGATATCTCTATATATACCGACGGGGACAAGACGATCTCTCATCCTCTCTGTCAGTCCTGACTAAGTTCAAAAGACACACGGTGTTTCCCTACACCTACACGCTCGCAGACGTCGCTGGCCGCTAATCTTGGTCAGACCGAGTTCATGATAACTCACCCGCCCCTGCTCGCGGCTGGAGGTCAGCGTACGGTGTTAATTATTATTTAATTTTTCATACGCACAACCTACAACAATAATCGCCTGTCATTAAATAGCTATTAAATTGTCGGTGTCTGTTCGTTTGTCGTATGGCATTTAAAAATAATAGACGCTATAATAACAAATTACAAATGAAATATAAACATGTATTCTATACTCCTGCTATCAGTCGCCTAAAGCCTATAAGGTCTTGTCTGCTTAACAGTCGAGTTTATCTCTCTCTCTCTCTCCTGGGGAGTTTAAGTGTCGCGTCCGTCTACACTGTAAACATAATTACCGTCTCGTCTCAGTGAGTTAGCGGTCGGGTGGTGGACTAACATTAATTGAATATCTGGTATGAAAATCGCTACGCGTTATTTTATTTAATAGGTCTTACTAACGAGAAAAAATCTAAGAGAGGTATAAGTGTTTAAACGCTATCACCACTTTTAAATCCTTAGCACTATTTTCCTCTTACCAGAAAATTCAGAACGAAAATCTCCACGAATCACTTATAAACACTTCCAACAAGAAAAATGGTTCTCGGACTGCGCGCTAGACTAGTCAAATTCCATGTTTTTAGCTAGCAAATCATAGAGCAGCTATTACTTAATATTAGGATCTTTTTCCAACACGTCACACTGATATAGTATATGTCACTTATCAAAATATTTTACATTTAGCTCTATCTAATATCAAAATACATTACATCTAGGTCTTTCCATCCAAATATCAACCACAATCACTGTCTACTATCAAAATACCTAATACTCAGCTCTGTTCACTGTCAGAATACCTTACTTTCAACCCGGCCCTCTCTCAATACCTAACAGTCAACTCTGACTGCTATCAAAATAACTTACTTGTCAGCTCTCCGCGGCATGGGACATACATAATTTAAGAACTGACTACCACCGAAATGTCCAAATTTATATTCCTCTGCAACAATAATACCTATTTTCAACACTGCTTATTACAGAAATACTCAACTTTCTATCTGAATGCTATAAAAATATCTAATTGTCAACACCGACTATCGAGGACCAAACTTCTAGCAATACCAATAATCGATACATTCGAATGACAGCACTCTTTGGAATCGCTGAAGAAAAGTAGATAAACATTAGAACAAGATCTATCATATGAAGCAACATGCTGTAAGTAATATGTATTATTTGTTTTGCATATATTATTGCCACCGATATTTCAAGTATTATATGTGAGTTATTTCTTTTTCTTCAAATACCATGCTCGGTGGCATAGCTGATCATGTATCTCCAAAACTTCCTGCTCCAAGCACTGTTTATCAATTCTCTTGCTGATTTCTGTCCATGTCGCGATGTTTAATTATATAATATCTTCTCTATTTATCGCCGTCTCTAACATGGCGGAATGAAATGACACGGTATGCAAAGAGAGAGAGAGAGAGAGAGAGAGAGAGAGATGAAGGGCAGACTGTTAGACGGGTTGCTTACTTAGTTCTTAACCCTTTCAAAATAAACTTCGTTCGTTCGTTTGTTCAATGATGGCCCACGACTCGCAAGCGACACAATGAGCTCTACACAAAACCCTGAAGAACTTTCTTTGTTATTTCCGCTGACAAAGATTTGTTGCATACTATACTTGTCAGGTTTTGCAGCGTTGCTTCACCTTGGGTTATTGTGATTAAGTTATTTACTCAGCATTCATTCTAAGAGGAAACTCGTAAATATACACATAATTTGTTTCCTTCCCGTATATGCGTGCCGTTAGCAAACTATTCAAACTTTTCAAGACATTGCTCACACATAACTCAATCGTATATTTGCAGGTAGTAACCCACTCGAACGAACGAACGAACTTTATTTTCAAAGGGTTGAGAATTGGGCACACAGGCCCGTCTAACATTCTGCCCTTCCTTTCGCTCACTCAATAAAACAAGCTACTGAAGTGTCAACAACGGCTGTCCTAAGACAAATTATGGGTACAAACCAGATACGAAAAAATACGAAATACACACATTCAAAATACATAATTGCCGCCGTAAGTACTTGGTCGGTCGGTCGGCCGGTCGGTCGGTCAGTCACATTTTTTTACACCGTCATTTGCGCACTTTTTTCTATTTTCGAGGGAGTGCATTAACTTTCAACCACAGCTAAGGGATGCAACTGTGGTTGAAAGTTAGACAATAGTTGTATTGTTTCCCCTTATATGTACTCTCGCGAAAATAGGAAAAAATGCGCAAATGAAGGTGTACATGAACAGTTTGATTATGGAAAGAAGCCAACAACACGATTGATAAACAGTACAAGAACTGAAGTTTCGTCAAACTTCAAACGTTGTTCTCAGAGGCAGTAAGTCGACCAAGGCTTCTCAGAGGCGGTAAGTCGACCAGGGCAAGATTTTAAAAGATGCACGAACAATTATGAGACATGTTGTCATAAAAGAAATGTTAGTTATTTAGTCCATTTACGGTCCATTAGACCATTATCACTGCTCTACATGTCATTCAGGTTGGGTTAATCGTGTCTTCATATTTAATACATCTATATAATTTTCACTACAAATATCTAAAGACAGTCGTCTGCAATGAAATGACCACAGTAGTGATAGTACCGTCTGTAATACATGTAGCAGAAACAACACACTATAATTAACATCCTGCCAATTTTGGCTGGTTGTTGCTAGTAGCTTAATAACTATTAACTACTAGCACCACTTTCAAGCGATCATCAATCAATAGCAGAGGCCGTCAACGCGCACGTGCCAAGTCCTCTTATCACGTGCCGTCAGCTCAAGTTTATTTCCCGTCTTCCTCATAATTTTCACTCCTATCTCCAGTTCTCTTCTCCACGTGTCCTATCTCCAGTTCTCTTCTCCACGTGTCCCTTGGTCTCCATCTCCCTCTCTTACCCTGGAGATTCCAGACCAAAGACTGCCTTGTAACGCTATCAGCAGGTTTCCTCAAAGACTGCCTTGTAACGCTATCAGCAGGTTTCCTCAAAGACTGCCTTGTAACGCTATCAACAGGTTTCCTCAAAGACTGCCTTGTAACGCTATCAACAGGTTTCCTCAAAGACTGCCTTGTAACGCTATCAGCAGGTTTCCTCAAAGACTGCCTTGTAACGCTATCAGCACGTTTCCTCAAAGACTGCCTTGTAACGCTATCAACAGGTTTCCTCAAAGACTGTCTTGTAACGCTATCAACAGGTTTCCCCAAAGACTGTCTTGTAACGCTATCAGCAGGTTTCCTCAAAGACTGCCTTGTAACGCTATCAGCAGGTTTCCTCAAAGACTGCCTTGTAACGCTATCAGCAGGTTTCCTCAAAGACTGCCTTGTAACGCTATCAACAGGTTTCCCCAAAGACTGTCTTGTATCACTATCAGCAGGTTTCCTCAAAGACTGCCTTGTAACGCTATCAACAGGTTTCCTCAAAGACTGCCTTGTAACGCTATCAGCAGGTTTCCTCAAAGACTGCCTTGTAACGCTATCAACAGGTTTCCCCAAAGACTGTCTTGTATCACTATCAGCAGGTTTCCTCAAAGACTGCCTTGTAACGCTATCAACAGGTTTCCTCAAAGACTGTCTTGTAATGCTATCAGCAGGTTTCCTCAAAGACTGCCTTGTAATGCTATCAACAGGTTTCCTCAAAGACTGCCTTGTAATGCTATCAGCAGGTTTCCTCAAAGACTGCCTTGTAACGCTATCAACAGGTTTCCTCAAAGACTGCCTTGTAATGCTATCAGCAGGTTTCCTCAAAGACTGCCTTGTAACGCTGTCAACAGGTTTCCTCAAAGACTGCCTTGTAACGCTATCAGCAGGTTTCCAAATGAAAGACTGCCTTGTAACGCTATCAGCAGGTTTCCTCAAAGACTGCCTAGTAACGCTATCAGCAGGTTTCCAAATGAAAGACTGCCTTGTAACGCTATCAGCAGGTTTCCTCAAAGACTGCCTAGTAACGCTATCAGCAGGTTTCCAAATGAAAGACTGCCTTGTAACGCTATCAGCAGGTTTCCAAATCAAAGACTGCCTTGTAACGCTATCAACAGGTTTCCTCAAAGACTGCCTTGTAACGCTATCAGCAGGTTTCCTCAAAGACTGCCTTGTAACGCTATCAACAGGTTTCCTCAAAGACTGCCTTGTAACGCTATCAACAGGTTTCCTCAAAGACTGCCTTGTAACGCTATCAACAGGTTTCCTCAAAGACTGCCTTGTAACGCTATCAACAGGTTTCCTCAAAGACTGCCTTGTAACGCTATCAACAGGTTCCTCAAAGACTGCCTTGTAACGCTATCAACAGGTTTCCTCAAAGACTGCCTTGTAACGCTATCAACAGGTTTCCTCAAAGACTGCCTTGTAACGCTATCAACAGGTTTCCTCAAAGACTGCCTTGTAACGCTATCAACAGATTTCCTCAAAGACTGCCTTGTAACGCTATCAACAGGTTTCCTCAAAGACTGCCTTGTAACGCTATCAACAGGTTTCCTTAAAGACTGCCTTGTAATGCTATCAACAGGTTTCCTCAATGTGTGTCTTATCCATCGCCAGCGTCTTCTTCTCAACTCTTGTTCCACTGGTTCGTGTCTGGTTCTTGTCATCAGTTCCACATTATGACCACTTTAGATTGTAAATATATTTACGTTTAAGCGGACCGAGTTCCATTTTGTCAAATACAGTTTGAGTTCAATCTGTCCTAGTTTCTTGTCACCAGGGAGCATTAAAAATGGCGCATAGAAACCACGTGCTCACAAAATCTGCTAACACAGCGATTAGATAACGATTGTTAACACATGTTATGTAAAGTCCCAGTACATGTTTCTGTACAAACTATCCCCCCATTTCCCCTTTTAAATATAAAATAACATGGAATATATTTAGACAAAATCTCCCTTTCTATTTTTTTAGTCTTTGAGGAGAATGAATCCCTGTCGCGCCATTAGATGAAGACTGGCGCGGGGGGAAAAGCCTTTGGGGTTTCTACCATCTTATCTCCAACATTTGTCCTAATATTTAGTGGATGGCTCGGGAGTTTTTAGTTTAAACAAAATTTCACTTATTAACTTCTGATGATAAGTTTTGATGGACACTCACTCACCTTTTAAATAACACGGACATTGAAATTAAAAGAGATTCTAAAAAATGGCTTTTCGCAGGGGGAAGGCGCTCTTCTTAGAGTGAGTCCCCAGTTAGGCAACTAAGACCGAATAGCCCACCCCTAAAACAATATTCCTATACACGACACAGAGGAGTTCCCTACAGGAGGCCTACGCCAGCGCACTTACCCTACATGCTCTTGCAGTAGTGGTTTATGAACAAAGTTTTCTTGTACAAGAAGCATGAAGGAATATTAAAATAAATAATGCCTGGGTCAGGGTCAAACTTCGGCACAGTTTTCAAACTGATCTACCACTACCATGGCATTTATTTGGGTGACGGCTGGTTTCGATGTACCAATTGTTTTAAATGTGTAAGTTGCGCTTGTATTTTTTGTTGTAACAAAACAACAACAACAAACAAACAAACAAAAAAAAGGAGGGGGGGGGGGGTGTGTAGCGACACGGACAGATCACTACGGAAATTCCCGGAAAATTCCACGTAAACCAATATCTTTATGACAACCTAAGAATCGGAATGAACGTCTACAGGGAAACCAAATGTAAACTAGCACAACATAAATTCTGCTATATTGTTATAATTAATGCCTCGAACAGAATAATAATTTTTTTACACGCTTTTATTTAACTTCACTTGTATGTCACTTTCATGTCACTTTCAAATCTTGCAATCGATTTTTCAATCACTTCCAGATGAACAATGGCTCTGAAACTTGGCATAGTTGTGTATTCCTGATAACAATACAATAATCAGTCAATTATTAATAACTTAATATTGTAATTATGACATGAGTAACTAAAGTTTTTCGTAAAGAAATGTAAATACATCAGGGGCAATTATCAAGTTAATTAAAAATTCAACAGTGCTTGGAGTGCTTCATTTTTTTCTATGCGTAAAACAAGTGTCTAGCTAAATCAAGGGACATAATCCAAATTATAAAATTATGAATCAAGGGAAAGTCGTTCGATCTCTAGATGGCCTTCAAATTGAAGAAATTGATTGCACCAAATTAACAGGCACAAAGCCATGTAATATTGACGCTCTAAAAGAAATGGCTCGCTTAAGAAATTTTAAACCAGATTTACAATAAGTAAAAATATTGTTTATGTTTTAGTATGTCATAATTTTTATAACACTAAAAAGAAGAAAATAAAAAATATAAAAAACTATTTAAACACACGCTCTTAATGCACTAAAAACCCAAAAATAATTTTTAAAAGAGTTTATAGTTTGCAGTCAACAAATGTAATATCAAATTGACAAAAAGCATGGGGCGCTGATTCTGCATGAAATTAACTTCTGTTTTATACTTCATTAGACACTTATGGATAAAATATATGATAAGCGCTTAAGCGACCCACGCTTTTTGTCAATTTGATGTTACATTTTTTGACTGCACGCTGTAAACTCCTTGAAACATTTTTTTGGGGTTTTTAGTGCATTAAAAGCGTGTGTTTAAAATATTTTTTATTGGATGTGTGTAGAAAATACTAATACATGTAATTATGGCAGTGGCAGAGCATTATCTTTGATAACTAACGAGAACATTATGATTTTACGCTAAACTAGCACAAATTCGCACAACAGCTTTAAATTCCCACGGAAGATTTCAAGCAGGAAACGAACGAAATGATTGGACGTTCGAAAGCAAACAGTGCAAGTTGCGCACGTTAAAAATCCCACGGCAGTTGGAAATCGTAAAGAGTAGGCCTATCAGGCCGCTGCCATGGTAAAAATTCAAAAACTAGAAACCTACCCACAACAAAAATATTTATAGAATGTGTGATTTCTATATACACACATTGGGATTCTCGCCGGTGCTACGGAGTTCGTGCACTGTGCTGAGATCCTCCTTGTATGATCTAAGGGAGGAGATAGGAGCACTGATGGAGTAGTCCATGTGCAATGAAGATAGTCCTTAAAAACCAAACCGAACCAAACCAAGCCAAACCATGCCAAACCAAGCAAGCAGGAAACGAACGTAATGACTGGATGTTCGGAGAAAAGGTTGGACCTGAGATGGGTATATACAGAAGCCGTCTCAGACCCAGTTCGTACTCCCCAAAATAATTTCAAGATCTGCCAGAGCTGAGAAGCTATCTAGAGGGCTGTCTCTTATTGCTAGAAGTAATCAGCCTCAACACAATCAGATAATAGAAGTCATAGCTAACCGCCATTGTGAGCGTTTGTTAGATCGATGTTCCAAACTCAGCTGCAGATTCGTAGTACCACTGTTCTGAAGGTATGTTTGAAAATTGTAGATTGTTAAGTTTACAACATACTTTAGTGTTGTGTTAAGTAATGTATAATTAAAATTGATGTATGCTTCAAATTAATGTAATGCTTCACATAATCTTAATGTCTATTTACTTTGACTTGTGCCTGAACGAAGATTGTTTTCCCAACCATATAACCCGAAACGTTCATATCAGAGCTTACAGCCCTACTAGGGCTTTGCCTTTGAGTAATGTGCACAAAGAGTTCGCCTTTTATTCAGCACCTTCTGCCAACGTATTATAGGGTCTTAATTGATGTAAAAATCCTTAAATGTATAGTAATGTTGTATGACGTACTCTCGTTTGACTGACATACAACAGCCTCATGACCATGTGGTCAGGGTGAGGAATCTGATTACCCAGTGGCCAGTCAGCATCGGAGGGGCGTCTTGGATGTGAAACCCAGGTACCAACCCTAGTCATATATTTGTAGGTTCAAACTGGTAGTGAGAAGCGTGACACAATTTTTACTTGGAAACTGTGCACTGTCAACAGGGGACCAAAACTGTCTGTCACCTGGCATAAGCATAGCGTCTTCAATGTCCGGATACCACCTGCCATGCAAGTTAAGTTTATCTCATAGGGAAACCATAAAGCAAGACGTGTAAACCACATAATGATGAAAAGGACTTACACTGACCGTTACGCCTCTTTTTGCGCACCGCAATACGTTCAAGATTTTGAAACATCGCGGTGCTCAAATAGAACGTCGCTAGATTAAAATGATGTGAAATAAAATATACTACTCGTCAAAAGTCAAGGGCCACATAGAAAAACCTTGGTTGAAACCATAAAACAAATCTGATATAAACGTAATTGGTATCAGTCAAAACGGCATTTATTGAATACCACATGTCACGTAAAGAAATAGAAACACACATTCAAACGCAATGAAGCTGTGAAGTGTGTCACCCACCTTTTCAGAAGTCACACAATAGATATTGGACAAATAGACATTTCAAAATCGGGTATGACCACCGTTTGCAGCAAGGCATTCAAGACAGCGTAGACGCATCGAGTCCACAAGGGTCCGAAGAGTATCCTGAGGAACAGCGTGCCATTCCTGAAGCAGAAATGCAGTCAGCTGTGCAACATCCATTGGCAGGGGGTGATTTGTTGACAATCTTCGACCAAGGACATTCCAGAGGTGCTCAATCGGAGAAAGGTCAGGTGAATGAGCTGGCCACGCCATCCTGATGATCCCATGTTGCTGAATAAACTCATTTACCACACGAGCTCGATGGGGTCAAGCGTTATCATCTTGGAGGATGGCATTACCACCTATGGCCTCCAGAGCAGGCTGAACAATTGGTCTCAAGATTTCGTTCTGGTATCTTGGGCCGGTCAAGTTGCCTTGGATGATGTAGAGTGGGGTCCTGCCGTGTCTGTAGAAGCCTCACCAGACAATGACAGAACCCCTACCATAACGATCCACCTCTCGAATTGTGTCATCAGTAAATCGCTCTCCTGGTCGTCTCCAAACTCGAATCCTGCCATCATTGAATGACACACTGAAGCGAGATTCATCAGTGAAGAGAACTTGACTCCATTGTTGCCTTGTCCATCGGATGTGCTCGCGAAACCAAGCAACACGGGCTCTGCGATGAGCAGGAGTAAGAGGGATTCTGACTGCAGGACGTCGAGCAGCCAGTCCAAATTCATGTAAACGTCTGCGAATGGTGCTTTGACTGACATTAACGTTTACAGTTTGTCTCAGCTGACATACTTAGAGTGGAACAAGTCACTGTTCGATGGCGCAGGGCTGACAACAAGAGGTACCGGTCATCATGTCTATTGGTGCATCTAGGGCGACCTGGCCGGTGGCTATCCTCCACACTTCCTATGGCCTGAAATCTCTCCAAAATTCTTTGGATAGTAGAGTGTGACACTGCAAGCCGTCTAGCAGCCTCACGGACAGATAAACCACTTTCAACCCACGCTATAGCCCTCATTCTTTGTAAGGTGTCAAGACTTCTTCTCGGTGGCATGGTTTTTGCAAGTGATGAAACTACCCTAAGTCTGCTGATTGTAAAACAAATTAAGAGTAAACTCTGTTCACGAAAAGTCGCCATTGGACGTGGAATGTCAATCAGCACGATTATTTCACCTGTTTGGTTGTACGGAAGTTTGAAAAAACAGATTAAAAATGTGAATTTATGGTCAGCAAACCAAATTGCACGTGATCACCATGGTTGTCGGTGAGTTGTTTTTATGCTTAACGAGCATAGAGGACTGTGAGAGGAAGATATTGTACCCATTTTTACTAAAAACTTCCTTCATTTAATCATTCTATGCGCTTATATAAAAGTGTATTGAAAATAATAGGGTGGCCCTTGACTTTTGACGAGTAGTATAATTACGTAGATGCGCGTGCAGAGCAACGATAGTTGACTGTTGGCAGTGTCTTCAGCCGGAATGGCTGCTTTTTCATGTGTTCTTTCATAGTGGCATGTGTCCGTGATTCTTTGGAATATATGAGCGTCTATGCTTACAGCTTTGCAGAAACAGAGAAGTATCCGGTGTATAAGGATAATAATGATAATACAGCTATATTTCTGAGTGTTCTTCGACGGACCTTGCTTGACTTGACGTCGATTATTAACGGACGCATACAAATGACGGCCTAGTATAGTTGGCCATGTTGCTTGAATTGCTAATGTGAAACTAATGGATTTTCACTATCAAATGGAGTGTGTAATAAACTGTATTGTAATGTCGATAGACTTTATCTGAATTTCTTCATAAAACGTTGCATGACAGTGTGGCTATAATTCTGAACATTTGCCTAGCCTTGATCAAATTAATCGCATACGAGGCACGCCACACTGACATTATATTGTTTCTGCAAATAGTTTTTTTGTGTGCAATATTTATGTACCAAGGGTGCAAATCTTTTATTATACATTAGTAATCACTATAGTGCATTGATTTATTTTATTACTGCAGTTATTGGATTCCTTAACTTTCCAGTTATAATGTTGTTGTGTGGTTAAGACAAGTAATATTTTAACATGGTAAGGAATAACTACGAGCTGAAGTCACATACTAATATAACACCCCTGAAGCACAGGATAAGGCTAGCGAGAAAGTGACTGACCTATTAGTTCTCTTCTACAGCTATCACCTGTAACTACCTACCTTGTCTTGTGCCATTCCTACCTCTAGTTCAATTCTCCAGTTGTGGAAACTAGTTTTCTATCCAGCCTCCATCATGCCACAACTAGTTATTATCTAACTTCCATATTGCCCAGGGTATATAAATGTATGTATGTTTGTAAGTATGTATGTAGCTAAGATGGCGGCATGGAAGGCAGTACTTTTGTGCTGTTCTTCTTATTTCGATTTATTGGATACTATTTCCTTCGTTGCAACCGTCGTCAACATGTGTGATGGATTTAAAACGTGTTGGACTAGTCTCCAAGTTAAAGTTTCTAAAAAGAGAAGAACTGAAGACTGGTAAAATTAAGTTATATCATTAGAGAAGCTCCGTTGGTACATACGCAAATCCTAATCAAGATGACGACCCACTGAAAATCAACTACTGGATGCCTTTTCAAACGAACACGAAAACATGGCATGATTTTGTGAAGCCACAGTATTATGTAAATATATTAGCTCGAGTGCAATCATAGGGTCGTTGAAGATTTGGAAATTTCGATGTAAAAAAACACCCATATTAATATAATGGTGTCACGTAGGTCTTTATATCATTAAATTGCCTACATCTTCTTCCTATTCTCTCCCCCGCATCCTTTATTTTATTATCTTTCCTTACTTGTTTTTTCCTGTATTTTTCGCATCACTTGTTTTGCGAAAAATATTTTCTTCAGTATCCTCAAACTTTACCTTGTGTTTTTCTCATACTGGGATACGTAATTTTATTACATAGATGTCAGTCAGACGTGAAGTGCGATTTAGTTGCAGTCCATCTCAGACATCGAGCCGACTTGGGTCTGCACCTTCAGATGACACGACACTCCTAAGTTAGATTCTCGACGTAAACGCGTGAGAATGCTAGGAGAGAGCCGACATCCGTCTGCATTTTCACCGGTCGACAAAGAGGTGCATCGGCCGAACGCTAAGTAGGAGCGAATATTTACACCTTATAGTCGCAGTTTCAGACGGTTGTCTGAGATTTGCAACTGTCACGCGAATTTCTCGGTCACTGATGGCAGTTACGTCACGCGTTAAGCTGACGTAAATGTTGGGAGTAGGGGAGATAATTTCGCTTGGCGAAATAAGTTGGGGCCCTTTGTCTGATTTTAAGATATTGGCCCGAGTTTGAAACTTTATTTCATTTCACTCAGTAACTTCGCAGTAAAGACAGAACTAGCCTTCGTTCGATTTCTAAATAATCTCTGTTAATAGAGATGGCCTTTAGTTTGGTCGAAGTGGTTTAAGTTCTTAGTACTTCTGTGTTTAAGGTAAAATATTATATATAATAGATCCCTAGTATTTTGTGAAGTGATTAAGTGTTAAATCGCCAATTTCATTTTAAACTAGTTCTTTTGAACAGAGTGCTTAATCTATATAGTCTGTATTATTTTCTAGTGACGCGTTTCAGTGGAAAGCAGAATAAATTATATTTCTAGCATTAAACCATAATGTAGCTATAATGAAGTTAATTTACTGCTAAATAATCAGTCGAGATCATATTTTTCTAAAACTAACTGATAAATGCTAGATGCGACATCAGTGAATATTGACGGAATACGCGATATTCCTAATTCCTGATGATTGATTTTTATATAACTTACTTTACGGGAAGTTTTAATGATAGGTCAAGCGGTACGCTTGCAGTTTGAAAATGTAAGTTATATTGAGTACATAATATGTAAATGATTTATATGTGCTTTTCCTTTTATACAGTGAAATACTGGGGTGACCCGAACTTTACCGGCGTTTAATAAGAGTTTCATATTTGTGAAGAAATAGACAGTCCTTATTTTGAACCACGTGGGTTTCTCAAGTAACACTGGCCTGACAGGGCATATGCCAACAGAGTTAGACAGAAATACTATATCCCACTAACGGGTTTCAAAGACTGTAATGATCAATACGGGCCTTTGCGCCAGATCTTAAATTCTTTCATAAACTCTAATGTAAAATTGCTGACTGGCGGCGAGAATAATTACAATCAATAACATTAACATTTTCCCGACATTTTTGTCGAAGAGTGAATAGTGAAACCAGGCTATCTGTTGAAAGAAGTTTTCCACTGGTCATTCTTTTCAAATTAAGGGAATCCTCGTGTTTCTGAACTCTGTGTGCCCGTTTAAACTTGCTTATCAAACCTGATTCAAGTGACATTAACAGTAAATCTAAAATTTAACTGGTGAAGTGAACGCTCCCCGAAAAAAACAGTGGAATAAACCTGTAATTGTAGAGCTGGAATTCGCTTTATCCAAAGAATACAGATTCACTGTAGAGAAGTGTCCTACGGTTGCGCCAGATGGTGAACTACATCAAGTTTTTGATAGGTAAGAACGTGTGCCAGGGATCCCTGATGAATGAACCGAGTGAAAGTGACGGAAGGATGTTCGTTATTTAATGCACTCGCTTGTTGTATTAATTGTTCCTTTAGAATAGATACTGCTGTCAAAGTCAGTCTATACCTTCTAAGGGGGACAATATTAGACCCTAACAATATGTATTTGTGACTCTTTGGGCCATCATCTGTCTCATAACGGGGCTGTGGGCTAAACCTAGAGTTAATATCATCACGGGGCTATCATCCTAGTAGCATTTTTTCTTGAATTTATGACTATTTGTATATGTTTTTCCTTGATGTATTTCTTTGGTGTTGTGACAAGATTTTAAATGATAATTAAAATCTCTCTTGAACTTAATAATCGTGTTGGTCAGCTCGTTCTAAAATATATATTATATTCATTGTTATAGATTTCCCACGTCTGTGTGTTTAACTGTCGTCACGTGTATGTGCGTGCCCGTGAGTAGATAGAAATATATGTAATATATATCTGTGTTTAGACTGTCCGACTACTTTAAATCTGTCGTAGAAGATAGGTGAGAGAGAGAGAGAGAGAGAGAGAGAGAGAGAGAGAGAAGATTTTCTCGCATCTCAGAGACAGCCTCTATCACTATTCTATCATCTCACTCGTGGAAATCTATGTTGTATTTCTATCTCCCACTGTGACTATCACTCATTCCAACCTATTCAGAAGGGACCAACCCAAGTCTTAATTCTCCTATCTAAAATCTACGACAAATGGAGACATTTATCATACTGTACTTGGGACCCAAGACGCATCAAAAGTGAGGAATGCAGTAAGCGACCCATAGCTTGACTGCCTGCGTCAGGGTCAGCGAACCAGAGCTGACCAAGACCCTACTCCACCTCCACGTGGTGGTCCTGGAAACAGGCTGCATCACTGCAGTCTGGCTGAGGAGTAGGGATCGAAGAGGGAAAGCAAACCCGGTGTCGTGAATTATTCTAATCCCCATATATAAATTAAAACGTAAATGCAAAGCCTAACAAATAAATTTAATAAAAGGAAAGAAGAATGGTAAAGAACAGTGCTGTCACAATGACTGTACTCGAAATCCCCCTTGTTTTCTACTTCGTCTGCAAATTGTAACGCTTTCACGTTGATAGTAAAAGCCTACTGTATTATTACCCGCTTTCTTCAATGAAACGTGTACTGTATTTCTTGGAAAAAACCTTGAGATACGCAAGCTGATCAATGACCTAAATTTAATATTTCATTCATTCCATTTTATACACGGCGTAACTAAAAGACAGATGGACTAAAGGATAGAGAGAAGGGAGAGGCAGAAAGCAGGGACACGTGCAACACTAAACACGCGTCGCGCGATACACAATTGCTGCCATCACGCGTGTAAGGCCACATGCACTAACTTTATTTCAAATCGACAGTGATAAAATTCACTACCCATACCAGAGTTAGGTTTTAAAAATCCTGAAAAACGCTTATTGGGAATTATGACATTATACCGGTTTACGTTTGAAAACATGACAGCACGACTATCCTAGAAGAAAATGCATATTGGCTCCATTAAATTCGTATATTTGGGTTCCTTAGGGTTTGCTGACAAAGAATATGTAAAACGTTACGCAAATAGTCTAGGAATTACCAAGTTATGGCCAAAATAAAATAGTGGGGGTTCCTGACAGCATGAAATCATTTCTGCTCATAAAATTTTTTTATAACGTGTTTGAAAAAACATTACGTTACGGAAATAGCCTACCATGTTAACTCCTATGTGATTGGAGCGCAACAAATGAAAGACTAAACACGATTGGTCGGACTATAAATACTATCTTGTGTTGTCAGGGGAAACGTGAGAAAGGGGTACTTTTTTGAAAAGATGTGTAGACGTGGTGTGATTGGGTAGAGCTGCGAATATACTCAATTCAGAGCGTCTGTTCATTGCCACATCTTGTAATAAACCTACTAAGAAGCAGTGCGTTGAGCACCAGTGTATATTTTTTATAAAATAAAGCCTGGGACATCGGCAGATCGGAGTTGTGCTATATTCATTGCCAGTCAACGAAACTGTTTATTATTATTTCCATGAATTGTGGTAAGCTTGAAATATTCAATATCTTTTAATGAAAATTGAATGTAAATTGATAATTTATGTCTATATATATGTGTGGTTCAGTAGCGAACATGATGTAAAGCCTATAGTGCTCCAGCCTGAACAGAAGGTGTCGGAGGAAAGTAAAACTGCATGGAATGGCCAAACAGTACACTGACACCTAGATTATTAACTAGAAAGAAATAATGCTGGAATTGCAGAGGCGTAGTAACCATTAGGGAGGGAAATACTGGTATAAAGTATTTCAGATGAAGCTGACAGTTGGCCTAACGCTCTGAACTCAATGTTTGTGATGTATTGTGCTCAGTGTAGAAATGGAGTATAAATTAGTTCTGACGTAGAAGGTACAACCTTCTTGTTTCAGGGACCGTGGTCTTAAAGTTATTGAGCAGCACCTGGTCAGAGCTTTGCTGAAGCCAGAGGTGGACAGCATACTCCTTGGTCCATATAGCAACCAGTGGGGCGGCTCCAGAACTCATTAAAGTAATCGAGAGAGGAGTCTTTTACTGCAGTCATCACGCAAGATAAGAGAGTGTGGCCATGGAGCTCAACATTATGTACCCCCATCTTAAAATGACATTGTAAAATTAAATTAAGAGGGGAATTTAATTGTTTTAATACCAGGAACTGAGATCATCTCCAATACTAGTTCCAATAGCAACAAACTATTGAAGTCATGATGACAAATACCAACAGAGCTTGAACAAAACAAAACCAGTATTACCTCATATTACCACTACACAACTGACCCACATAGGATACCATTAATAATATATGTCACTACAAGAATCATATTAATAAATTCTGTACATATAACTTGTAATTAAAATTGATTGTGATTCCTGGTTCCCTTTGTATTTGAATCAGGACACATATACATTCATGACAGCACTGAATACATATTGTTATTTGAAAAGTTATCAGTGACTCCTTTAAGATATCCTCTTAGAGTGTTTTATGTATGTGAGTGTCACAGTGTTGTCAAGTGTGGTGGAATAAATTAAATTGTTTATCTGTCTGTTGTTGTTATGACTTACACTTCATCATACACATACCCTAGACATATAACGTAGTCATCACATTATTCCAGAATAATTCTGACTGAGGTATACATATGTGGCAGTAAGTAAGGTTATCTATAATACACTACTCTTATTAGATATAGATACCTTCACAGCTGATCTCAGTCAGTACACTAAGTCCCCTATAAATATTTATAACATCCCACTTTACCACATATATTGGGGGCTCGTCCGGGATTTTGAATCTTTCCCTATTACAAATATTGGGGGTAATTCACTTCAGGGAATAATAAGAATTAAAAGGTATCCTTGGGTGAAAATAAATAAGGTTGAGCTCACAGTGCCTGTGTTGTCTTGAGTTAATTAGTCATAGATAAAATTGTTTAGTTAAATATTTTAGACATTTATCTGTTAGACAATGGCCGACCTGGCAAAATTTCGATCTGCTGCTGTACAGACTGCGAAAGAGTTAGGAATGGACGGGCAAATTATGATTTCTTATGTCACTGCTGAATGTGACAAATATATTGAACGGGAAGAAAGAAGATTAGAAAAAGAGGCCGAAAGAAAATTAGAATCTGAAAGATTGGCCGAAGATAAGAGAATAGAAGCTGAAAAAGAGATTAAGAGGTTGCAGATTGAGGCTGAGGCTAAGAGGTTGCAGATTGAGGCTGAGGCTAAGAAATTGGAGGCAGAAAGAGAAGACAAAAGATTGGCTGCAGAAAGGGAAGAGAAGAAATTAGCTGCAGAAAGAGAAGATTGACTGCAGAGAGGGAAGCAGAAAAGGAGGAGAAGAGATTACAAAGGGAACATGAGTTACGACTAAGGGAGTTTGAGTTTCAGGCCATGCTCCTGAAAATGGTGCCAGTCCCTTTGCCTCTGATGCTACTGCTAGCCAGGGAGCCTCAACCTCAGCTATGAATTTTCATTTAGATCATTTTGTTGAGAAAGACGATGATATAGAGAGCTATCTAAATAGGTATGAACTATTAGCTACCACATATGGGTTAGAGAGAGAAAGGTGGAGCTTAAAGTTATCTCAAGGACTTCGTGGGGCAGCTTATGAAGTTTTTGCAAAAATGAGCAGAAGTGATCAGGAAAATTATGACATGCTAAAGCAGGCTCTTTTGTTAAGATATGAAAAGAATGCAGAATTTTATAGGAAAAAATTTAGGAATGCTAAACTACTGTCAGGTGAAACCTATCACCAGTTCTCTGTACGAATAGAGACATACTTGGAGAAATGGACTTCTCTGGGGAAAACCCAAGATCTTAAGGAAATGGTCCTTATAGAGCAATTAAGAGAGTCCATGGCTCCAGACCTGAGAAAGTTTCTCATGGAACAAGGTGCAGAGAGGCTGGGTGAGTTGCTAAATGTTGCTGAAAGGTATCAAGCAGCTCAAGCAGAGGTAACAGGTAATAAAAAGAAACAAGTGGATAACTTTAGGGCACCACAGAACTTTAATAAATTTGATCCTAGGGATCAAAACAAAGGTAAGCACCAGTTTGATAGGCCACGGTATGAAAATAAAAATAAAACCCCACAATTCGATGAAAGGAAATATGATGAAAGAAAATCTTTCAACCAAGGAAAAAGGTGGTGTAAAAATTGTCAGATGGACAATCATGACACTGACCGTTGCAGAAGGAAACCTGTGTATATGGCCACCCTTCAGGTCAGGTCGACCTCAAGAAAGGAGGAGGATATTATGTTAGATACCACTCCAGAAGAGATGAGGAAGGCACAGGCTGGGGATAAAACACTCAAGCCTTGTTTCAGGAAATTGTCAACTTGTCATACAACTCCAGGCAAGGGAGATTTTTACATGAAAAACAAGTTGATGTATAGGAAGACTGGAGCTAGATCCAAAGGTCAGGGACAGCTGGTACTTCCTAAAAGATATAGGGCAGACTTAATAAGGAGCCTACATGTGAAACCAGATGGGGACCATGAGAAGATAGGTACCATCATTCAAAAGGTGGCTCACAATTATTATTGGCCCAAAGCAAGATGGGACATTGAGAATTTTGTAGAAAGGTGTAGCATAGCACATGAGGGAACACCCACAAGTGGGAACATTGATCAGGACCTGGACACGCCACGGGGCAAAATTAGGCCTGATAATAAAAAGAAAAATAAATTTGATAAAGTGGACCAAAGGGAATGGGAAGCCCCTTTTCACGGACAAGCTTCACTTAACTGTTTTACAATGGCCACTATGCGGAGAGTGCAAAAAGATGTCTTACCCCAGGTTAAGCCGAAAATCCCTCAATCGGACTTAAACAAACTGGAGGAAGAGGATGTAGAGAGGAAATCTCTCATCAAGAATTTTAAGTGGGGAGAAAGCCCCAAAGAAAAATTGGTAGCGGTCGTTTTATGCATGATAATTCTGGGAAGAAAAATCATCACTATAGAGCTTCGAGTGGAAGAGACCATACCGGTGCATGGACAAATAGGTCCACAAAATTAAAGGTCCATATGTAGCTTTGTTAAGAACGTGGACTGATGAAAAGGCAGAGGAAAACATTACATCTTCATACCAATATGTGAATGAGCTGACCACTCGTTTAAAAACTGGCTGGAAACTTGCCAATGAAAATTTGAAACAAGCCAGGAAGAAACATGCTGCCTATTATAACAGGAAGGCGAAAGACAGAGATTTGGCTGTGGGAGAGAAGGTACTGCTTCTTCTCCCCGGGAGTCAGAATAAGTTACAGATTGGATGGCAAGGTCCATATACAGTTTTAGAGAAGGTGTCTAGAACAAATTATAAGATAGATAAGAAGGGGAAAGAAAAAATCTATCATGTGAATCTCCTGAAGAAATATTTGGAAAGAGAACATCAGGAAGAGACACACTTGTTGACCTTGTCCATCGCCATGGAGATGAAAAAGGAACCACTTTTCATCATTTGAATATCCATTACACCCCTGTGAGACAGCAGCACAGGTGAAAATCAGTACACATTTAACGAAAACTCAGAAAGAGAGAGTGCAACAGGTTCTAAATAATCATGCAGAGGTGTTAACAGACCGACCAGGGCATACAAACCTATTGGAATATGATATGAAACTGATAGACCCCACACCTGTCTGTATGAAACCATATTCGATTCCGTTTGCTAAGGAGAAAGCTTTGAAGGAAGAGATAGACTATCTGTTGAAAGAAGGAATTATTTCACACAGTGAATCCTCATATAGTTCCGGTGTTGTACTCTTAAGGAAGCCCTCTGGAGAACATAGACTCTGTATAGATTACAGGAGACTGAATGCTATTACAGAAGGACAGGTGGATCCATTGCCGGATACAAATCAGCTGTTTGCCAGACTAAATAAAGCTAAATATTTCTCAAAAGTGGATCTGAGTAAAGGATACTATCAGATTCCAGTAAAGCCTGAGGTTAGACCATACCTAGCTTTTAGTACCTCAGAAGGACACTATGAGTTTAATAGATTGCCATTTGGATTGAAGAATGCGCCTAGTGTCTTCTCTAGAATGATGAGAAAATTATTGGACCCTCTGAATAATCCATATATAACAAATTTCATGGATGATATCCTTATAGCAACAGAAACATTTGAGGAACACATTGACTCTCTGAATATGCTGTTTGATCGACTTAGGGAAGCAAATTTAACAGCCCGACCAACCAAATGTTGCGTTGGATGTAAAGAATTGGAATGTTTGGGACACACAGTTTATCAGGGAAACATGACCCCTGACCCAAAGAATTTAGAGAAACTAAAGAAAGCCCCGAGACCACAAACCAAGAAGGACGTGAGATCCTTTGTCTCATTATGTGGTTTCTACCAGAAGTATATCAAAAACTTTAATTCCATATGTGCACCGTTAACTGATTTGACACGTAAAGGACATCCAGATCGCATTACATGGACACCACAATGTGAAATGGCTTACCAAGAATTGAAGGAAAAGCTCACAAGTAAACCTATTTTGAAATTACCTGACTTAAGTCAAGAATTCATAGTAAGGACGGATGCCAGTAATATTGGGTTGGGTGCAACTCTACTACAGAAATCAGATGCATTGGATGGGGAATTAAGCCCAGTGGCATATGCTAGCAGAAAATTGAATAAAGCTGAAATCAACTACTCAACTAGCGAAAAAGAATGTCTTGCAGTAATATGGGCAATAAAGAAATTCAATATTTATCTGTATGGGAAGGCATTTAAGTTACAAACGGATCACACACCTTTATCGTTTCTAGCCCAGGCTAGGCATGAGAACTCTAGGTTACTCCGATGGTCCTTGCTTTTGGCTCCCTATAATTTTAGCATTGAGTACATATCTGGAAAAACAAATTTGGGAGCGGATTTTTTAAGCCGCCATCCGTGTGATGAGAATCACCGTAAACCCCAGAAATAATAATAAATTTCTCTATGTGTATATAGAATAAAGGACTGACATATAATGTCTGTTTTAAGAGGGGAGATGTCGTGAATTATTCTAATCCCCATATATAAATTAAAACGTAAATGCAAAGCCTAACAAATAAATTTAATAAAAGGAAAGAAGAATGGTAAAGAACAGTGCTGTCACAATGACTGTACTCGAAATCCCCCTTGTTTTCTACTTCGTCTGCAAATTGTAACGCTTTCACGTTGATAGTAAAAGCCTACTGTATTATTACCCGCTTTCTTCAATGAAACGTGTACTGTATTTCTTGGAAAAACCTTGAGATACGCAAGCTGATCAATGACCTAAATTTAATATTTCATTCATTCCATTTTATACACGGCGTAAATAAAAGACAGATGGACTAAAGGATAGAGAGAAGGGAGAGGCAGAAAGCAGGGACACGTGCAACACTAAACACGCGTCGCGCGATACACAATTGCTGCCATCACGCGTGTAAGGCCACATGCACTAACTTTATTTCAAATCGACAGTGATAAAATTCACTACCCATACCAGAGTTAGGTTTTAAAATCCTGAAAAACGCTTATTGGGAATTATGACATTATACCGGTTTACGTTTGAAAACATGACAGCACGACTATCCTAGAAGAAAATGCATATTGGCTCCATTAAATTCGTATATTTGGGTTCCTTAGGGTTTGCTGACAAAGAATATGTAAAACGTTACGCAAATAGTCTAGGAATTACCAAGTTATGGCCAAAATAAAATAGTGGGGGTGCCTGACAGCATGAAATCATTTCTGCTCATAAAATTTTTTTATAACGTGTTTGAAAAACATTACGTTACGGAAATAGCCTACCATGTTAACTCCTATGTGATTGGAGCGCAACAAATGAAAGACTAAACACGATTGGTCGGACTATAAATACTATCTTGTGTTGTCAGGGGAAACGTGAGAAAGGGGTACTTTTTTGAAAAGATGTGTAGACGTGGTGTGATTGGGTAGAGCTGCGAATATACTCAATTCAGAGCGTCTGTTCATTGCCACATCTTGTAATAAACCTACTAAGAAGCAGTGCGTTGAGCACCAGTGTATATTTTTTATAAAATAAAGCCTGGGACATCGGCAGATCGGAGTTGTGCTATATTCATTGCCAGTCAACGAAACTGTTTATTATTATTTCCATGAATTGTGGTAAGCTTGAAATATTCAATATCTTTTAATGAAAATTGAATGTAAATTGATAAATTTATGTCTATATATATGTGTGGTTCAGTAGCGAACATGATGTAAAGCCTATAGTGCTCCAGCCTGAACAGAAGGTGTCGGAGGAAAGTAAAACTGCATGGAATGGCCAAACAGTACACTGACACCTAGATTATTAACTAGAAAGAAATAATGCTGGAATTGCAGAGGCGTAGTAACCATTAGGGAGGGAAATACTGGTATAAAGTATTTCAGATGAAGCTGACAGTTGGCCTAACGCTCTGAACTCAATGTTTGTGATGTATTGTGCTCAGTGTAGAAATGGAGTATAAATTAGTTCTGACGTAGAAGGTACAACCTTCTTGTTTCAGGGACCGTGGTCTTAAAGTTATTGAGCAGCACCTGGTCAGAGCTTTGCTGAAGCCAGAGGTGGACAGCATACTCCTTGGTCCATATAGCAACCAGTGGGGCGGCTCCAGAACTCATTAAAGTAATCGAGAGAGGAGTCTTTTACTGCAGTCATCACGCAAGATAAGAGAGTGTGGCCATGGAGCTCAACATTATGTACCCCCATCTTAAAATGACATTGTAAAATTAAATTAAGAGGGGAATTTAATTGTTTTAATACCAGGAACTGAGATCATCTCCAATACTAGTTCCAATAGCAACAAACTATTGAAGTCATGATGACAAATACCAACAGAGCTTGAACAAAACAAAACCAGTATTACCTCATATTACCACTACACAACTGACCCACATAGGATACCATTAATAATATATGTCACTACAAGAATCATATTAATAAATTCTGTACATATAACTTGTAATTAAAATTGATTGTGATTCCTGGTTCCCTTTGTATTTGAATCAGGACACATATACATTCATGACAGCACTGAATACATATTGTTATTTGAAAAGTTATCAGTGACTCCTTTAAGATATCCTCTTAGAGTGTTTTATGTATGTGAGTGTCACAGTGTTGTCAAGTGTGGTGGAATAAATTAAATTGTTTATCTGTCTGTTGTTGTTATGACTTACAGTTCATCATACACATACCCTAGACATATAACGTAGTCATCACACTATTCCAGAATAATTCTGACTGAGGTATACATATGTGGCAGTAAGTAAGGTTATCTATAATACACTACTCTTATTAGATATAGATACCTTCACAGCTGATCTCAGTCAGTACACTAAGTCCCCTATAAATATTTATAACATCCCACTTTACCACACCCGGTAACTATACGAGATGCATTCCACACTATTGTGAATTCCAATGATTCTCCTATTTGGTATGTTGTATTTATTATATACTTGCAAACTAACTTATAACTTGTTAAATAAAGAAGTGAAGACAAAAACTCGAAGAGATAAAAGACATTTCATCAATGAACTGGCCGTAGAAGCTGAAAATGCTGCAAGAACTGGTAATAGTAGGTGCCTTTATCAAATTACAAAACAACTATGTCACCAGCCTACTGCTATGGAAACACCTGTTAAAGGTAAATTAGGGAATTCAATACCAACAGAAAAAGAACAAATGAAGAGATGGGCTGAGCACTTCATGGAGGTGCTAAACAGACCACCACCAACAGTAACACCTGATTTTAATAATGAAACATCCACAACCACCTTGCCAATAACTTGCGATGAATTCACGCTGGACGAGATCAAACAAGCCGTTAAAAGATTAAAAAATTTTAAAGCTGCTGGAGTTGACGAAATTTCAGGGGAAATGATTAAAGCAGTTAATGACAACAACCTCTTGAGAATTTTAGATATTATAAATGAAGTATGGAGAGAAGAACAACCACCACAACAATGGAAAGACAGTATTATTGTAAAGTTACCGAAGAAAGGTGATCTATCAGACTGTAATAACTGGCGTGGTATATCTCTATTATCAGTACCTGGAAAATTATTATGTTGCATGATGTTAGAAAGACTTAAATTGCATGCTGACGAAAAGATCAGAGAAGAACAAGCGGGTTTCAGGCCGAAACGATCATGTATTGATCAAATATTCACACTAAGAACAATTATAGAAGAATCAGTGGAAAGGCAATCGCCACTTATTATCACCTTCGTCGATTTTCAAAAAGCCTTTGATAGTCTACACCGCCCATCATTGTGGAAGATACTTACAATCTATGGTTTTCCAACAAAATATGTGAATATAATCAAAGCGCTATATGACAATGCAAGATGTTGTGTTAGAACAAATAAAGGGAATACAGAATGGTTTACAGTAGAAACAGGGGTGAAACAAGGCTGTATTATGTCACCACTACTTTTTGGAATAGCTATTGATTGGGTTATGAGAAACTATACCCACAATGAACAATTGGGTATAAAATGGACAAATGGAAAATTCCTGGGGGACCTGGATTTCGCAGATGATGTAGCATTCTTAAGTTCAACACCAAGACAATCCCAAGAAGCAATAAATAATTTGTGTCATCTCTCGGTTAAAATTGGTCTCCAAATAAATGCCTCTAAAACTAAAGCTATGAACTTTTCTAACGAGACATTTGATATCATCTTGAACGGGGAAAAACTACAGAAAGTTGAAAGTTTCAATTATTTAGGCAGTAAAATGACTCAGGATGGTGACACAACAAGAGAAATCCATACTAGAATTGCTTTGGCAGCTAGCGCCTTCAATAGATTATCTAACATTTGGAAATTACGATCATTGAATATACATACCAAGCTTCGTCTGTTTAATTCAAATGTTATCTCAGTGTTAACATACGGCTGTGAGAGTTGGAAAATAACAAAATCATTGGAGAACAAGCTGAATACATTCGAGAACAAATGTCTTAGAAAACTCAAGAACATCAGTTGGAAAGAATTCAAGACTAATCGACAAATAAGAGAAGACTCTAGGCAGAAATATGTCTCCGACTATATAAGGAAAAGACGATGGTCATATATCGGTCATGTCCTACGAATGCAAAACAACAGAATACCACTACAGGCGCTCACTTGGGTTCCTGAGGGTAAGCGGAAAAAAGGAAGACCAAAAGAAACACTCAGAAGAACAATAATAAGAGAAGGAAGAACGTTGGGCCTAAATAATGTGCAAGAGCTAAGAGGAGTGGCGTCACAACGAACAACCTGGAGAGCACTGGTTTCTGCCTTATGCGCCGTGTTTGGCGCTTAAAGAATGTATTATTATTATTATTATTTATTATATTATTTTAGTACATGTCATTGTATTTTATGGAGAAAAAAGATTGTGATATATTCTTCTTCTTCTTGTTGTTGGATCTTTAGTCCATGATTGACAAAGCAGTCAATGGCCATCACACCTAGTGGCAACAACAAATTGTCCCCACTTTGCTCGGTCGGTGGCCATCCGTCGTGCAGTGCCCCAACTCTGGTTAATGCTTTTCACCTCAGCCTCCAGTTTTCCGCCAGGTTATCTTTGGTCTGCTTCTCTTTCGCCTTCCTTCTGGGGTCCATAGCATAGCAGTTGTTGTGATGGTGTCAGGGTCTCTGTTGAGGACATAGTCAACCCAGTTCCAGCGTCTGCCCGCAATGATGGTGTGCATATCTTTTTGGCTGCAACGTGTAAACAGTTCCTAGTTGGAGATGGTATTCGGTCAAAAAATTCGAAACATTTTCCTTCGGCAGTATGTGTGCAAAGAGGAACATTTTGACATTTCCTTTACTGTTACTCTCCAGCACTCCACGTCATACAAAAGTACAGAAAGTACGCAGCTCTCGTATAATCTTAATTTGGTGTTTGTGCTGTATTGAGAAGATTATCAAATTTTGTTTTGGTTGGCGAAGGCTCTTCTGGCTTTATTCATTGTTTTTACGGCTTACTCCGACGTCTGGTGTTAATATACCTCCTAGATATGTCAAAGTATTTGTTTTTTTCCAACATTTGGTTCCTTATTTTAATGTGTCTCAGGATTTATTACATTTAGTGTCATGACCTCTGTCTTCTTCAGGTTGATGTTCAGTCCCACTTGTTGGCTATATTCATTCAGTCTGTCTGTTGTTTCTTGGATGTGCTGATGTGAATGTGAGAGTAGTGCAATGTCGTATTCATAAGCTACATCTTCCAGTGTAGTGAACGTTGTCCATCTTATTCCTCCATTAGTGTCCTCTGTTGTCTGGCGCATCACCCAGTCTACAACAGTTAAAAATAGAATGGTTGACAAGGGGCACCCCTATGAGCTTTCCCTGTGTATGCTGTCAAAAGCTTTTTCAAATCGACAAAGTTAATGTATAGTTGTCTCTCCCATTTTGAGCACTGCTCAATTATGTTCCTGAGGGTGAAGATATGATCTGCGCACCTTCTGTTTTTTCTGAATCCTGCTTGTTCTTTCCTCAGTTTATGATCTACTACTTTTGAGATTCTGTGGATAATTATCCTGCCCAATATGTAGCTGGGAACTGAGAGGAGCGTAATTCCTCTCCAGTTGTTGCAGTCTGTTAGGTCACAATGTTTTGGTAATTTGATAATTGTTCCTTTCTTAAATTCAAGTGGTGTTGTCTCCGTTTGCCAGATTTGTGCAAAGAGTGGTTCTAAGAGTTCTGCTGATAATTCAGGATCGATTTTAAACAGCTTTGCGCTTACGTTGTCGTGGCCAGGAGCTTTTCCATTCTTCAACCCTTTGATAGCTGTGATAATTTCTTCCTTTCGTTGAGCATCTGTACTGATGTCACAGGTCAGAAGTTCTCATACAACCAGCACATAGTAATCAACCGATCAACAAGATCAGACTAAGACGACCAAAGTTCTCAGACAAACAACACACAATGATCCACCAATCAACACCATCAGACGCAGACGACCAAAGTTCTCAGACAAACTGCACATAGTGGTCTTCCAATCAACAAGATTAGACGTAGACGACAAAAGTTCTCAGACAAACAACACACAATGATCCACCAATCAACACCATCAGACGCAGACGACCAAAGTTCTCAGACAAACAGCACACAGTGGTCCACCAATCAACAAGATCAGACGTAGACGACCAAAATTCTCACACAAACAGCACACAATGGTCCACCAATCAACAAGATTAGGCGTAGACGACCAAAATTCTCACATAAACAACACACAATGATCCACCAATCAACACCATCAGACGTAGACGACAAAAGTTCTCAGACAAACAACACACAATGATCCACCAATCAACACCATCAGACGCAGACGACCAAAGTTCTCAGACAAACAGCACACAGTGGTCCACCAATCAACAAGATTAGGCGTAGACGACCAAAATTCTCACACAAACAGCACACAGTAGTCCATCAATCAACAATATCAGACGTAGACGACCAAAATTCTCACACAAACAGCACACAGTGGTCCATCAATCAACAAGATCAGACGAAGACGACAAAAGTTCTCAGACATGTGGGCTCGTCACTGCGACTAAATTAGACCAGTAACATACAGGTATTTAATTTTACGTATTCGGTCTACATTTGTGGTGAAGTGTAGTGGGGAGATGACGTTTGCGTTCTTGAGCCACGTGTGTCACCTTGGCTGCTGTCAGCCCGTGTTGTGGGATTTCTGTGATGTTGTCTACTGTGGCAACATTTGGTACCACTTGCTTTGATTGTGAAAAAATGTGTAACGCGACACACATAACGATAAGAGTGCAGGGACAACGCGGTGGGTCTTGCTTTGAAGTTGACGCCTAAGCCGAACAGCATTATGAAAGTGTAGGAAAGAGAGAATATATGAAACATGGCCGACCTTAAAAATTTGCATTGGCAGGAAAGAAAATCTAAAGCCACAAGAGCAAGCCTGGTTGAAAGATATTTAAAATATAATAATTCACATGCGAAGGTAGAATATGAGTGATATCCAAAAGGATATTATTCAAATGTAAGTAGTTTTAAAAATAATTAATATTTTTCATCGTCATCATATCTGCTAAAAGTTAGCTCATGATCTTTAAAAATTTATTATAAATACATACCTAAATGGATTTCGATAAAACATGCATAGAATGAACGCTTCCTATTGGGAAAATGAAAGGAAATCTAGGAAGGAAGGAAAGATATAAGTGTGTAGTGAAAAGAAAAGAAATCAAGTACAGAAAAAGCACAGATCGCCTCAAACCAAGAGATTAAACGAAAATCTAAGCTGACTTCAGACGGTGCTTTCTCGTACGGGAGAGTCGCCCAAATATAAGGACAGAGCGGCCGTTTAAAAATCAAATCACACACACAAAATCCAGACGCCAGGATGAGAGACTGTAAGACATTATCTGCAAGAAACGTTTTTTTTACACTGCATGCAGGGCAGATATACTTCAGCAAATACAGCCTCACCGTGCGCTTATTAATCCTAGAGGGTATGTAAGTTTATTAAAGATATATGTATGACTAATATCATTTTATTTCAGATTTTGTTTACGATTTGATTGTATCAGACATAATAAAAAGGGTATACAGGAAGCCAATGTCGCCAACTAGAGATAACCTCCACCGGCATTGTCAGGAAGCATAACAATTAATTGGTTAACCAAATATATCATGGCTAGTTCTTGCCTGGAAGCTTACGACATACCAGCAAGTACATAAGTTACTTGGCATCCATAAGTGGAAGACAAAGGTTATATCACACCCATGTATCATAACATGTGATTTATTCATGTACTTTGTTATCTTCTGCACAGTAGACATTATCTTATCATGCTATCTCTGTAACATACTACCATGAATCATTCATTTATATACAAACACTGAATACATGGTCGCCCCATGAACATCAGTGGTTGGTGAGATTGTTGGAACATCATGGCCACCTATTACCTTTTGTTCCAGGTTTTATGATCGTTCCTGATCGAGCTCATGATCGAGTTCGTGATCAAGTATAAACTAAAGACTTGAGGACCTTTGATCCTGCTAACTGGAGCCTAGTGGTCAAACAATCTTCAACACCTTAGTCCCCCGTAGTTATAGGGCGGGCTGAAGGAAAGTCTTCCTGATCACCAGTGTGTCTCAGGAACCTCGAACAGACGTGACGTAATGCAAGATGAGTTTATGTGTATCCAATCCTACAAACACTGTGAGCGGTTTCAATAACGAGTGTCAATGATGATAAAAGCTAGAGACTAGATAGCAAGAGATACCAAAACTACTGTGACAGACGTTATAATTTCATTGGAACATACATCCAAGACTTTTTACTATTATTTATTTTAATTTGTAAATATAAATAATCATAAATTTTACCATCTTCCAACACCCATCTCTCATTACAAGGCTAGATAGTGTACCTCTCTGGCACTGGGACATAATTAAATTATGAAATTGTACTCGAGGCCTATATTTTCTTGACCATCGACACACTAGGGGTGATGTGGTCAGCATCACGTCGGCCGCCTTAACCTTCCTAGAGTTGCTCTGGTACCCTATTCATGAGGCTGGGTCGACCCCGGAGCCGTTTGCGGTATAAAACAATCCCAGCTCAGCTGAGGATCGAACCATGAACCGCCGAGCTAGGAAAAAGAACTGGTAAGAATATGGCATTTATCGGCTGTCGTTTAGTCTCTATACTGATATTCTGATGTTTGAGTATTGGCGCCACTTGACTAACTCATTGCACTGGGTTTTTGACATCTTGTACGTCCAAGGTACGCCTGACAAATGAAGCTGTTATTTTGTTTGTTTTGTTTTGTTTGTTCGGGTTTTTTAAGTCCTATCATTTGTTGGGTGTGTTGATTAAACCTTCACAACATATCCAGATGGAAGCGCTAAATCATAAAATTATGTCAAATGACCATATGGAGTACCATATATTTTCCTGCCTAGAAACCAAGAAATTGCACGTCGCCAGCTTCCATACACGGGTACCAAGCAAGTAATGAGAACGGCACAATTCGCCTAGAATCGCGCGCCAGTATTGATTGCTCGCAGACATGGCTAAAAATCGCTGGGTGAGCCAGAAATGAACCGTTAAATGGTGGAATAAAACAGAAATACACTATTCACAACTACATGTTTATATTTCTTCCTTTTTCTGATGTGCTTTGAGAAAAGTGGGAAGAGAGAGAAATAGGTCACCCTTCTGACGGAAAATATTAATCGATGAAGACTCAATGTGAACGATTGAGAGGAGGGCGGGCACATACAATAAGTGTGAGTAATGCTAGCAATTGTGTGCGCAATCATACTGGTAAATACTCAGAGCTTTTCATCGATTTATTGTGTGTTTTACGGTATTGATAACAGGCAAGATAACACGGGAAACAATGTGTCCTTCACAGAATGGGAAACTGAGCGATAAAAGATAAGGACATAGAGAGAACATGGCGTCTGATTATGGGCATTTCTGTTGGTTTAGGCATAATCACGTGATAAATAGATAGACAGACAGGCAGAATTCCGTTTAGGTACAGAGACGGGCAGATAGATATGTAGATGGTTCAGACTAATAGGCAACAGACTGAAAAACAGACAGACAGTCAGACAGAGAGATAGACAGACTGAAAGACAGACAGAAAGACTTACAGATGATAGACAGACAGGCAGACAGACAGGCAGACAGACAAATAAACATAGATAGATAGATAGATAGATAGATAGATAGATAGATAGATAGATAGATAGATAGATAGATAGATAGATAGGCAGGCAGGCAGGCAGGCAGGCAGGCAGGCAGGCAGGCAGACAGACAGACAGACAGACAGACAGACAGACAGACAGACAGACAGACAGACAGACAGACAGACAGACAGATAGATAGATAGATAGATAGATAGATAGATAGATAGATAGATAGATAGAGGACTGACTGGTATACAGGCAGAAAAAAAATAGATAGATGTTGCAGGATGGCTGTCATCGGTGCCAGAACTTTCCATAGACCCCCTATCACTGCTGCTGTAGTGCTGGCTGGCGGTGGAATTACCGCTGCTGCTATTACTGTAACTTGGTCCTCTGGTAAGTAGGTCAGGCACGTGACCATACATCTGTCTTGTCTTGACTTGTTCTTGTTGCCCGGCAATGACTGGGGACATAATATAGCAACATAATTAGATAAGAACTAAGGATATACTGAGATGATAACTAAGAATATGAGATAAGAACTAATGATACACTGAGATAATAGCTAAAGATATGCTGAGGTAAGAGCTAAGGATATACTGAGATAAGACCTAAGAATTTACTGAGATAAGAACACCAATATAATGAGATAAGAAGTAAGGATATGCTGACTAATGACATACTGAGATGAGAACTAAGGATCTACAATGGACATAACGAGATATCTGAAACATACGGCAGAAGAATTAAGGATATAATGATACAAGGTAACAAGAAGAGACCTGCTCCGCCACCAGACGATACGTCATGGCCTCAAAACCAAGCCACTGCAGACCCAAGTAGAACAGTTCCAACTACGTAAATTTGGCCATGTCTGCAGAATGGGAGAAGATTGACTACCGAGACAAATATGTGAAACTAAGAGCCTGGGATACAGACCTCCAGGATGACACAGTCTGCTGGGAGGACAACGTTAGACAATCTCTGAAGGACCGAGGACTAGACTGGAACCAGGCCAGGAGGAAGACAGCCGATAGGATAGTATGGCGCTCTCTCTGGTAAACCTCTACACCCCAGGGTAGAAGAGGAACTACTAAGTAAGTAAGTAAAGATATAAGAACTACAGATATAATGAGACAAGAACGGAAGATATTATGAGACGAAAATTAAAAATATAATGCGATAAGAACTAAGGATACACTTAGATAAGAACTGAGGATATACTGAGATAAGAACTGAGGACATAATTAGATATGAACCATTGATACACTGAGATAAGAACTAAGGATATAATTTGATAAAAACTAAGGATACACTGAGACCAGAACAAAGGATATAATTAAATTAGAACTGAGATAAGAACTAAGGATATAATTAGATAAGAACTAAGTACAGTATATACTGTTATAACAACTAAGGATGTACTGAGATAGGAACTTTTACTGAGATAACAACTGAATATATACTGAGATAACAACTGAGGACATAACGACATATCTGAAACATACGGCAGAAGTAGGAGGAGAAAAGTTTTTACTCTGAAAATCGGATCTGAAATGGTATGATGGGATGACCAATATGTCAATGATGGGATGACCAATATGTCAATGATGGGATGACCAATTTGTCAATGGTGGGATGACCAGTATGCCAATGATGGGATGACCAATATGTCAATGATGGGATGAACAATATGCCAATGATGGGATGACCAATATGCCAATGATGGGATGACCAATATGTCAATAATGGGATGACCACTATGTCAATGATGGGATGACCAATATGTCAATGATGGGATGACCAATATGTCAATAATGGGATGACCAATATGTCAATGATGGGATGACCAATATGTCAAAGATGGGATGACCAATATGTCAAAGATGGGATGACCAATATGTCAATGATGGGATGACCAATATGTCAATGAAGGGATGACCAATATGTCAATGATGGGATGACCAATATGTCAATGATGGGATGACCAATATGTCAATGATGGGATGACCAATATGTCAAAGATGGGATGACCAATATGTCAAAAATGGGATGACCAATATGCCAATGATGGGATGACCAATATGCCAATGAAGGGATGACCAATATGTCAATGAAGGGATGACCAATATGTCAATGATGGGATGACCAATATGTCAATGATGGGATGACCAATATGTCAATGATGGGATGACCAATATGTCAATAATGGGATGACCAATATGTCAATGATGAGATGACCAATATGTCAATGATGGGATGACCAATATGTCATTGATGGGATGACCAATATGTCAATGATGGGATGACCAATATGTCAATGATGGAAATAGCCAGATCAATAACAGTGTACCAAGACGTGATGAACAGACGGCAGCGATAGATAAGTACAGACAGAAGGTACAAGATAATAGCATCACAAGATAATCTCTTTTTTCTGGAATCCACAGGCAATAGAGCTAGGCCTAAAAAACCATACGACCATACTTACGACTCCCTCACCTAGTCAGTTATATTAGGGAGCATTTTCAAATATAAATTGTTGTAACATTAAATATTCTATTATATGATAATATAATAAATGTTAAAAGTTTGAAAGTTTAGAAAATTGCCAGAATATAGAGAGACGCTGAGCGTACAACTACTGTAAACAGGCTGAATTACTGACAGAAATGAATAACACACATAAATTGGTGTATGTTGTAGATGTGTATGTTGTAGATATGTTTGTTGCAGATGTGTACATTGCAGATATGTATGTTGTAGATATGTATGTTGTAGATATGTATGTTGCAGATATGTATGTTGCAGATATGTATGTTGCAGATATGTATGTTGCAGATATGTATGTTGCAGATATGTATGTTGCAGATATGTATGTTGTAGATATGTATGTTGTAGATTTGTATGTTGTAGATATGTATGTTGCAGATATGTATGTTGCAGATATGTATGTTGCAGATATGTATGTTGTAGATATGTATGTTGCAGATATGTATGTTGTATATATGTATGTTGTAGATATGTATGTTGTAGATATGTATGTTCTAGATATGTATGTTGCAGATATGTATGTTGCAGATATGTATGTTGCAGATATGTATGTTGCAGATATGTATGTTGTAGATATGTATGTTGTAGATATGTATGTTGTAGATATGTATGTTGTAGATATGTATGTTGTAGATACTCGTAAGAAACAAAGAAGTAGAAGAGTAGAAAAACAACAGAAGTGAGAGGCGTAACCGGGACTCGAGCTCAGGGCCATCCGAACAGAAACATCGCCTCGCTACGGGATCGAAGCCCCGGTAAGCCTATCACTTGTATTGTTTTTCTGTTGTCTAGTCTTTGTTACGTGCAAGTACTTTTTAGTGCTTAAGGAAAAGTCATTATTGAGTTACTTCCCTTGAAAGGAGTGTCGTCTCTTTCGTTCGAACTCCGCGGATGAATCCAGTTTTACTGCGATTTATTCTTTGTTTGGGTAGGAATAGATTGTTCTTGCTTCAGTGTATCTATGGCCTGAATTTATGTGTATTGTTTGTCTGGGTAGGACGAGTCTGTCTTATATCTGAATATCTTTGCATGTCTAAGTCGAACTATATGGTCTTTTGTCGATAGAAAGGTCAAAGGGCTGTTCGGCGGATGTGTCGCTAGAGAGGTGTGATTTGGCTTCGCCCTGATGGGGGGCTGTGTTTTTCTATAGCGGCTTGTCGCCGGAAAAAGTGATCTCAGTATTTATGGGGAAAGTGATAGTCGTCTAGACCTATCGTGTATGCTTTACCCCAGTGTTTATTCGTATTGCCAAGGAATGGCAGAATCATATTTCTGATACCAAGGTAACAAAAGATACTTATTATGAACTCTGGCTAAGCCACCGTTTCTCGATAGACACGATTTGTACGTCTGAGGAAATAATTATCTAGATGAAAACGACATTCATTCCTAGCAGCACTATATATATTGTATGATGAAATCAATTGTATTATGATAGAATCGACAGAGCAACGAGAACATTTAATGAATGATTAACTTTGATTCAGTTGTATCCAAACGTGAGTGACAGCTCACGAGAGAAGCCATCTTGTATCCAAATATTTTTGACTTTCAAGAAGAGAAAGGGATATCCCGTATTATCGCTTGATGAGTCCAGAGATCACTGCTACACATGAGAACCCAGTACTAGCGGTTCAATATGATTATATGAAAAAATATGTGCTGAATATTAGTTCAAGGAATCTTCGCTAGACGAGGTTAGGTCTAGAAGCCATCTTGAATATTGTTGATAATCTGACGTGCTTTGTCAGTAAACTCAGATGATATATATCTATGGGCAATACTGAGTGCTTGTCTACTGACAGTCCATTGTACTACTATTCTACATGAGTGCCCATGTATTATTGCAAGACCATTTATCCACTGTACTATGATGTATTATGCCAACCTGTGATTTGTCACTATTCGTGCTGTCGAGTGTGTACGTCCAATTAAACTGTAGCAAAGGTACACAGTCGTTGGTGTCGATGACTTCCAGCCATACATGAGTGTGAGAAAAAGACCATTTGTCAACACCACGAACTCTTCTTATCATTCGCATATTATACTCACAATCTATGTCTACACACCACTGCGTAGGTCGAGTTGACATTCCATACTCAAACCACAAGCAACACAACAACACAGATTGTAGCACTGGTTTGTGTACACTACAGTGGAGCAAACAACACCGTAGAGACTTTATCAGTCTTCTACTTCTTTATTCTGTGATCACTTCTGATCAAATTAATAACTTCCTTTTCACGATGTCCTCTTGGCATTTATGGTAAACCTAGTACATATTCGCTAATATTCTATACAATTTTTCTTGACCACCTGTTTCACTACCTTTATATTTTTGGTCTACCTCTACAAAACGCTGTGTTGACATCTGTAAAAAAAAAAAAAAAGATGAAAAGTGCAGCCCTTCTGTTGTGCTTCTACGGCGTTCTTAAGCCAAACTGCCTTTGACTTACATTATTGTTTTCACTTCATTTGTTTCTGTTTTCATGGTAAGATGATAGGAAACTCTATGCACAGCGATACAACAGGAGGCAATCTGATCATCAGAGGCGGTCCCCCATCGATCTAGTGTTTTGGCCCCTTGATCTCCTTTACACTCGGTCATGAATCCCAAGTGTCAGCCTCCTGTTGTCTTGTGCAGAGGATTTAACCCACTCCACCTTGGTTGCAGCTTACAGCTGGAGATAATTGTGAAAAATAACTCTTATGTTAAACATTAATTACTGTCCGGAATTCCATAGCCCGTTGCAGATGTTCTACAGCCAGCATGATGCCCTTTCTGCAGTTTCACTGAATCTCTTAAGTGCCCTTGTTCTTGACTGTCCTTTCAACTCAACAGTTTCAGTAGATCATACACTGAGGCTGCCACGAGACCTCTTGCACCCACCTCATCAGCCATTACCCTTGCAGTGAATCCGTCGTGTCTCAAGTCCGTGGCCAGATCATTAAACTTGGCCATTTTGAACGGGTTTTTCTCGTCAATCTGGATTCAAACGGCACGGTCAGCTAAATTATTATAATCTGGTGCGATGATGAGGTATGTAGCACTATATCTGGCCGCCTTCGAGATCTTTCTGGATATGTCCATCGCCCAGGTAGATCTACTGCAATCTCCCAGTCATTTGCACAGTCCAGAATAGATGGCAAACTGCTACTTGGTTTGGGGTGTGCTGACTTTCCTGGTCTCAAAAAGTATGTATTTCCGGTACTCAGTCGGACTTTGCTGTTCGCCTTCACCCTTTCAAGGTCTGTTGTAGCAGCCAGCTCATTTATTACTCTGTTGTGGTGCCACGTGTATCACCTTTGCCCTAATGACACCTTGGAAGCTGAGAGTACATGTTCAAGTGTCTGCATCCCATGGCACAGGGGCACTGAGCATCATCAGCCTTTTCCCATCTCACAAGGTTTGCGGACGATGGCAGGAGGTCATACATTGATCTGATAATGAAGCTGAGTCTAAGGGGTGTCATATGCCATATATCATCCCATGTCAAGAACTTTTGCAGGGCTCCTTCCCATGAAGTTCATTGGCCTAGTTGGGCTTGCTGCATCGTTTTTGCATCCTTTTATTCTCAGTTTCCCGAATTTCCAGAATTACCATGTCTCTGCGTTCTTTGTTTTATGCCTTGGACCACTAGCGTACGTCACCATGACCGAATTCCCGTCTATTAGTCTGTGTGTATCCGATTACCTCCCTTAGCTTGAGCGACTCTTGGGCAGCACCAACAGCTTCATCCAGTTTCCACTTCCATCCAGTTTTCAGTGTTGGCTGAATGGACTTTACTACATCATCTGCTGACTCGCACAGCATCATTGCGAGCCTTGCCTTTCCTGCTTTGTATTCTTCCACAATTGACTTGAAAGGAAGCACAAGATTTGCCTTCTTGCAGTGCAGTGCTACCCCTAGCAATTTCCTTATGAACTTGTTGAACTTTCTCTCTATAGCTTCCGATGTTTGTGTGCTTATTTCATATATAAGCAGTGGCCATTGCAATTTAGGTATCAACATGAACTGGAGGCACCACAGTCTCAACTTTCATAGGAGTCTGCTTTGATCTGTAGTCCTCTGTCTGTCAATTCTGTTGTCTGTTGAACTGCCTTTGGGTCTTTTAATGAGGCATCGTACACCCTGCCAAGGCTTTAACAGGTTCCTCAAGGACAGTAGGGATTCTTTGGTTTGAAACCATGAATGTGACTTCAGATTGCTTCCCTTTCCTGACTGACAGGCTTCTAGACTTCTTAGGTTTGAAGCTCATTCTTGACCAGCTTATTAGTTCATCCAGGCGTGCTAACATTTTCCGGGCCTGATGTTCATCTGATATCAGAATTTAGTGTCATCCATGAAGGCTTTAAGTGGTGGCATGTGACACCTTCCATTGAGCTTTGCACCTCTCGCAAATCCTTCAGCCGCTTTGAGGCTTACCAGCATAGCAAACACGAATCACATCGGAGAGATAGTACATCCCACTGCAATTCCAACTTGTAGGTCAATCTACTTCGTCGTGTACTCTCTGGTTGAAAACTTCGTTCCTTTTTCGACAGTGAAACGTTGACATATTTATTTCGTAAGAATGATCGTAAAATTATTACATTACATTACGGATGATGTAATGTCTCTAACCAAGCGGTGTAATGTAGCCAAATGTAACGTTAACAATTGTAAGTTCAGGAAATCAGTCGTCAGCACAAGAAACTATCACAACACTCACCTTTACGGTCAACTAAGACAACACTGCTTGCCGGAAACACGCCGGTTTTTCCCATCCTGCCTTCCTGATGAACACAACCCAGCCAGAGACCATCTGTACGCTGTTCCAACACCTGTGTGACAGAAGTAGCATGTGACATGTAAGCAAATGCTGGTGATATGCGTATGGCAGGACTGAAAGATGGGTTAATGAAAGTACGGGCTGACGAGACTGATGGGTTATTTAAACAATATGCTCATGGATAACGAAGAGTTACACATGTAAGTGGATACACAGACATGACGGTGGATTGCTGGATTATGAAAGTTTAATACGCATTGCACAGTTCAACTGGTCAAGGGGTTAGAGCGCTTCTCTCTCGCGGCACATTTACCGGGTTCCATGATCAAAATCTGGCAACGTAGCGCTCCAGTCTACCCAGCTGTAAATTGTTACCTGACTCTGCTCTTGAGCTAGGGAAGGCAAATGCTGCGAGGATGGAAACATGTCACCCCACCTCATAAAGATGGACTTTGTATAATGAAATATTTAACGTTTCTTTGCACTACGGCCGTGTATGCTCTGGTATTACCTTGACCTTTTTAACACGCAGGGGAACAGAAGAAATATTCGTGGCCGTTAGAACATCAAGCGCCAACCAGTATTAAGGAGAAATAATTCTACATACTACAAGACACATCAAAAGGTGAAAGCTGATAAGAAACCAAAAACGTAGAAAGCAATGAAAGGCAGGAAAGGAGAAATGTAGGAGACAAAAAAAAACGATGGTTAAATACACGGAACTTAGAAATGCACACCTGTACACTGTACCTGGGAAAAACAAGATGTCGGAAAAAGAGTTATTTACACAAACGACAGTATCAACACAGGTTCCTATACTTTACCATAGTTTGTTCTTTCTTCACGTGGAATTGTTTCATACCATTTCTACCACAATTTCTGCTTTTGTATCTTTCCTAACTAGTCTTTCCTTATCTGGTCTCTTTTAGTAATAACGTTAACTTATTCGCCCACTACTATGTCAATATCTCACTCCATTCAAACGCTTCAGTTCATTGTACATATCATTATAGTGTAATTAACATACAAAATTAAGAGTAAATCTATATTAAATAACCCAACTATAATCAACAATTATGTTGAATATGGTAGACACATTGCCAATATGGCGGATAACGAAGGCAAATAAAAATCATCTGATGCTAACGCATAAGGAAAGGAAACCCGAGGCCTGTAAACAGTAAATAAATATTAGACAAACATAAAGGTATGTTTTCAGGCACTCGTAAGAAATAAAGAAGTAGAACACTAGACAACAGAAAAACAACAGATGTGAGTGGCTTACCCAGGATTCGAACCAAGGACCTTCCGTGCAACAACCCCGCCTAGCTATGCAAGCGAATCACACTATCCTCCATGCCATCTAGGCATCACCAAAAATGATGCTTCGATGACGGGTCATTAGTGCGACCCGCAACACATAACACCGGAAATTTACCATGGGCAGTTCAGCCTGTTAATGACGCAATCACTTCTGTTGTTCCCCTATTATACAGTATAGGTCAGACTACACAAGACAAAGACCTTAATACTGTGTCTAGTAAATGATAGAAGACTAAGAACAGTAAGTACAAGACAGAGGGTAGGTTAATGTTCTACTTCTTTATTTCTTACGAGTGCCTGAAAACATACCTTTATGTTTGTCTAATATTTATCATCTGATGCTATTCTGATCTCGTCTAATTTCTTTAAAAATTAAAAACAAAAAGTGCCCACGAATGAAACAATTATCGCTGGTTTATAAAGGAATTTTCTTTTAAAATACATAACCTATTTACAACAATGATTGGTATTTAGTATTTTAATGTTCTTCCAAGTTCTGTTTGGACCTTTTCTCGTCATAACGTCAGGCTATCATCAACTTTTCCCTTTTCTCTACTTCTCTTTCCAACTATTTTTCCAGTTGTCACGATATCTTCAAGTTCTCTATTTCTCATCACATGTCCAATAATGTTGATTATCGTCTTATATGTGTTTTATATTTCTTTATTCATTAAATCCGCTCAAGCATTCTCGGTTAGTTATCTTCGCTGTCCATAAAATTCTTAACGTTAAGAATATTTATGTTGCCTTAAATGACTGATGCGCTTCTTTGCTCAAAGTCCAGGATTCATTTCCATACAATCATACCGTCTATCTCTCTCTCTTTCTCTCTCCCTTTCTCTCTCTCTCTCTCTCTCTAGACAGGCCTGCGTGCCCAATTCTAAACCATTTGAAGATAAAGTTCGTACGTTCGTTCCTTCGTTCTATCTGATTCTGCTCTTGAGTTACGGAGAGCAAAGAAAAACACGGAGTTTCTACTCACTCAATAGCAGACTGTTCAAATATTTCAGGAGTTTCGATTCTATACTACCCTAATGTGATCATACTCAAATTATTGTCTGATTTTCCGTATAGATGTTTTGGATTTGTTTGTTTGTTTGTTCGGGTTTTCTTTTTTTTCATTACGTTCTTGTTTGCTTAAAAAAATACTTTATTTTGATTATGATTGGGTAATGTCATTGTATGCTGTTATATAACCTTTATAATGTTGTATAACTTTAATGCTTAAAGTAACATGTGGGAATGAAAGGGTATAGTATGCAAGATAAGTGAGAATGGAAGGGCAGAATGTTAGACGGGCCTGCGCGCCCAATTCTTAACCCTTTGAAAATAAAGTTCGTTCGTTCTCTCTCTCTCTCTTTCTCTGTCCTTCCCTCTCTCGTGCTCTCTGTCTCCATACTGGCACCAGCCTGCTCTTCTTGTACGTCCCATTAGTAAATGACGACCACGCTCACTCCCTCGCGAATGTGACCAGGTCAACGTAAGTACATGCAAACAGATCGTTATTATAGTGCTATTATGGATTTACACCTGCCAATCGTTGGAGACGTGGCATATCTTTTAGGAGAGTGGTGGAAGAGGTAGTTGATAAGAATCTTTTTTCTTATTAATGATGTCCACCAAAAGATAAATATAAGTGGATGGAAGCAGACATCATCATCATCAGTTGATAAACTCTTAATACAAGACCCTTGCCCTGAGCAAGAGACATGCTGAGAAATCTGAAGCTCGCTCGAACATCACCAGAGTTAAATACTGTGTTGTTGTGTTGCTCGTGGTTCGAGTATGGAATGTCAACTTGACCTACGCAGTGGTGTGTAGACATAGATGGAGTGTATAATGTGCGAATGATAGGAAGAGTTCGTGGTGTTGACAAATGTTCTTTTCTCACACTCATGTATGGCTGGAAGTCATCGACACCAACGACTGTGTACCTTTACTAAAGTTTAATTGGACGTACACACTCGACAGCACAGATAGTGACAAATCACAGGTTGGCATAATACATCATGGTACAGTGGATAAATGGTCTTGCAATGTTATGTTACATGGGCACTCATGTAGAATAATAGTATAATGGACTGTCAGTAGCCAAGCACTCAGTATTGCCCATATATATATATATATATATATATATATATATATATATATATATATATATATATATATATATATATATATATATATCAACTGAGTTTACTGACAAAGCACGTCAGATTATAAACAATATCCAAGATGGCTTCTAGACCTAATCTCGTCTAGCGAAGATTCCTTAACATAATGTCCAGCACAGATTTTTCCATATAATTATATTGAACCGCTAGCAATGGGTTCTCATGTGTAGCAGTGATCTCTGGACTAATCAAGCGATAATACGGGCATCCCTTTTCTCTTCTTGAAAGTCACTACATGTTTGGTTCCAAGATGGCTTCACTCGTGAGCTGTCACTCACGTTTGGATACAGATAATGAATCTGTCCTAAAGTTAGTCATTCATTAAACATTTCATTGCTCTGTAGATTTGATCATGAACAATTGACTGCATTCTACAGGATATAGTGCTGCTAGGAATCAGAATCGTTTTTTTTTTTTTCATCTAGTTAGATGTATCCTCTCAGACGTACAAATCATCCCTATCGAAAAACGGTGGCTTCGTACGAGAGTTCAAAAGAGTATCTTTATTACCTTGGTTTTCAGAAATATGATTTTGCCATTCCTTGGCAATAAGAATGAACACTGGGGTAAAGCATACACGATAGGTCTAGACGACTATCACTTTCCCCAAAAACCACTGAGATCACTTTTTTTCCCGGCATCAAGCCGACATAGAAAAACACAGCCCATCATCAGGGCGAAGCCAAAACACACCTCTCTCGCGACACATCCGCCGAACAGCCTTTGACCTCTCTAGAGACAACAGAACATATAGTTCGACTTAGATATGTAAAGATATACAGATATAAGACAGATTCGTCCTACACAGACAAACAATACACATAAATTCAGGCCATAGATATTCTGAAGCAAGAACAATCTATTACTACCCAAACAAAGAATAAATCGCAGTAAAACTGGATTCATCCGCGGAGTTCGATCGAAAGAGACGGCACAACTTTCAAGGGAAGTAACTCAATAATGACTTTCCCTTAAGCACTAAAAAATATCTATTTTGTTTACAAAATATTTGCGAACATAACAAGTATACCAATGTATAATATTGTAAGATATCAAAGACTGCACGTAACAGTCTTACCACACCTCCCGGGAAAAAAAAAATGGAACATTTTTTTTCTTTTTGAAATACATCTAGGAGCAACGTACAATAGGCTCACAACGCATGAATAATGCGCAGATGAAAATATCAGGAATACATATAACGCCTAATATGAGGCTAAGTCGACTTATGGAGCGACTGGTGAGAATGTGTCTCATAAACTGAGAGAAATTATTTCTCTATAAGTATATTTTTCCAGGAAGGTGTCATCAAAGTATAATACAATTCTGGCAATTACACGATGCCTAAAAAATTCATACCATCATTTCGTATTAGATATCTTACATTTATGATTTATGAAGAAAAAAATCATCAAAGCACAGCGGTGAATAAACATCAATGAACCGCTATGTAGTGATACAATCATTATATTATTAAATTACAAATTTGTATCTATCATGATATAGAAAAGGAACTACTATAGAACTAGACATATCAAGAAGTCTAAGCCCTAATAGTTATGTGGAATCATGTGGGCATCTTGACAGAATGTCTGCCATCACATTATCTGATCCACGAATAGCTCGCACAGAGAAATGAAAAGGTTGAAGAGCAATTGCATATCGAGTAGACCTCGAGCTCTTCAAATTCTTACTCTGTATAGCAGTAAGAGCTTTTTGGTCGGTTTCTACTATGAAATGTGCGCCCAGAAGGAATCTCTGTAGTTTGAGGATCGACCAAACCATAGCTAATAGCTCACGGTCTAAAACCGAATAATTCCTTTCTGCCGCATTAAGTTTTCTGGAAATATACATTACAGGATGCAGAGTTCCAGAGTACTCTTGCATTAGTGCCGCTCCAATCCCAGTGGATGAAGCGTCACTACGAAGAACGAATGTTTTATCTTTAGTGGGTAGCACTAAAATAGGTGGTGTTGAAAACAATGTTTTAATCTTATCCAGAGAGCATTGGCATTCCTGAGACCATTGGACCACATTAGGCGAACCTTTCTTTAGAAGTGTTGAAAGAGGTGCCATGATAGAGGATAGATTCTGAATGAATCTGCCATAAAATTGAATAAGACCTAACAGACTTCTCACCTGTTTTTTAGTCTTAGGGATTGAGATGTTAAGTATCTTACTAGTATTATGGTCCTCTGTCTTTAGGAAACCATGACCAACTCGGTGGCCTAGGAAAGAAATTTCGCTAAAACCAATATAGGCTTTAGAGGGTTTCGCTGTCAGGTTGTGCTCGCGCAAAGTAGACAGCAATTCATCTAACCCTGAATAGTGATCTTCCCAAGTATCGCTGAAAAGACAGATGTCGTCTAGATATGCAATGACATCTGACCGATAAGATAGGATTCGGCGCATCATGCGTACGAATGTAGCTGGTGCGTTCATAAGACCGAAAGGCATAAAATTCCATTGGAACAAACCTCTAGGTGTTGAAAAAGCCGTGAGAGGTTTGGCGCGTTCAGATAAAGGAACTTGCCAATATCCTTTAGACAAATCAAGTTTAGTGAAAAAAATGAGATTTGGAGAGTCGAGTAAGTAGTTCTTCCAGTAAAGGCATAGGTTCAGCATCGAACTTCGTTACCTGATTCAATTTTCGATAGTCAACGCAAAGACGTATGTTATTGTCTTTTTTACGCACAATAACCATCGGCGAAGAATATGCAGAGGTGGATGGTTCGATTATTTTCAAATCTATCATCTCATCCAACTCTTTCTCGACCTGTGCTTGAAAATGTATAGGTATAGGATAAGGTCTAACCCTAATAGGAGTATGGTCAGTTAGAACAATGTCATGTTCAATGACATTCGTTTGTCCAGGGATGTCAGTGAGTACATCCTGAAATGTTTGCAACATAGTTGAAACTTGTCGCTGTTCTCCTAGAGACAAATCAGGAGAGACAGTAACGTTCTTCCATGATTCACTAGAATGAAGTGGGATCATTGGAAGAGGAAGATTTACATCTGAAAAACTTGTTTCCTCATCCTGTATCACGGACAGTGATGAGTAATGACCATGTTGTACTGGAGAATTGTCCGTTGCTTGGAAAATGGGTTGCAAATAATCCGGACGTTCATGGAATTCAGTAAGCATATTGATGTGGAAGGTTTTATGCTTCCCATCAATATCGACAATATAGTCGACATCGGAAATTTTCGATATTATATCGTACGGACCTTTCCAAGAAATAAGTAGTCTGTTTTCCCTACAAGGTAGTAATACAAATGCTTTGTCACCAGGACAAAGTTGTCGTAAGCATCTCTTCTTATTGGCAAATTGCCTTGCCTTCTGTTTCGCAAATTCAGAAGAAGAAGTTGCTAATTTGCATGCTTCGATAATCTTTTGTCTCAACGCGATGACATATTCGTAGGATGACTTTGTGTCATCGTCAATATTGTCAGATGTTATGAGATCGTGAAGCAACGACATAGGCCACGCGGACGCGCGCCAAAGACGAGTTCAAAGGGAGAAAATCCTGTATGTTCATTGGGTACCTCTCTGTAAGCGAAGAGGGCCGCAGGTAAAACTCTGTCCCAGTCTTGAGGATGATCCTCAGTTATCTTCCCTAGTAAGTTTTTAAGTGTTCTATTAAGGCGTTCGACCATACCATTAGACATTGGATGGTAGATACTACTTAAAGATCTATCTATCTGCAGAGTAGACATTACTTGAGACATGGTATCTGATATTAGTTGGGTGCCATGGTCTGACAATATCTCTCCGGGGAAACCCAAACGAGAAAATATAAGCCAAAGAGCATCTGCAATATCAGCAGTAGTAATGCTCTTCAGAGGAATAGCCTCTGGCCAACGTGTGCACATATCAACACATGTCAAGATAAACTGATGTCCTCTGGCAGACTTGATCTTAAATGGACCAATAATGTCTATGGCCATTTTTTGAAACGGCCGAATAGGAATGTCCGCCGCCTGAATGGGTGCAGCATACCGTGGACCTTTGGATTTAACTTCCTGACATACTTTACAAGATCGACAATAAATCCGTATGTCCTTGTTTACCAATGGCCAAAAGAAAGCCGCAAGGACTCTTGACTTAGTACGGGAAAAACCCATGTGTCCAGCACACTGAGAGTCGTGAGCGTGCTGCAAAATTTTAACTCTCAAATTCTTGGGAACCAGGATTTGAGAATGACTTGACGTAATGGAGTCTTGAACCATACGTACAAGTACGCCATTCTTCTTTGTAATCCATGATTTACGACTTGTGTCTTTATTCGGATCACCTTTAGTTGCAAGAATGAAGAATTTCTTCAGAGTGGGATCATCTTCTTGCTGTTTTATAAACGAGTCACGAGAAATTACCAAGGGATCATCTTGGTTATGCACTTCATTATCTTCAGTAGATGAAGTTTGAGGCATATTAAGAGCCTGAGCTCTAGTGACTACAGCGTTAGCAATCTGCATGTGTTTTGCCTTTCCCACGCGGAAATTTGTTGCGGAGTGCATTCTTTGACTCCATGAATGCGACCGATGATGAGGTCAGCGATCGGATTCGGGAGAAGACATGCGTGTACATCTCCTGTAAAGAAAGGAGTAGCAATCCTAATGATAGCAGTAGAGTATTTCTCTAATGTGCCGCCAAATGTTACACATTTGACTTCTTGTCCAGTGGCACGGGAAGGATCTACGAGTGACTGCCTAACACCAATTGTGGTGCATCCAGAATCAAATAGCACAGAGACTGGATTGTTATTCACTAAACCCTTATGTAAGACAAGAGAACCTCTTCCATCATGCGCGACTGATGCCGGAAGAGCAGGAAGAGGATGGCCACAGCTTAAAGTAGACACTGTGGTTGGCTCAAATAACGTTTTGCATTGGGGGCACTGAGATGCTCTCCCAAAATCAAAAGCGGCACATGCCATATTACTAGCATCATTATTATCTTTACTCTGTTTATAGGCTTCATGGGACTCTTGTTGTGCAGAGTTTGCCTGAAAATGTGGTTTATGTCTTTTGTTTTGAGATCTACCTCGGTTATTATCACCTCTGTAGTTATTGTTACCTCTATTGTAACCCCTATTTGGGTTTGAGTCATAGTTCCCTTGGTTACCATTATCATATTCATTATAATGAGTATCTCTGTAATTATGATCTTGTTGACTCCAAGACGGATAATCCTGATAGTTTCTATAATTACTTCCTCTACGGAAATTCCTATAATTATGACTACCCCTGTGTCGAGAGCTATCAGCTCGTCTCCAGTTCTTTGAAGAAGAACCCTGAAATGATTGGTTACCTTGGTTTTGATAACTATTATGGTTACCTTTTTTATCAAATCTGTTTTGAGGTCCCTGAAATCTGTGTGAATAATTGGGATTGTATGGTGTTGCTGAAGCAACTGGCATACTCTCCTTAATCTTAGTGTTGCCAAAAGTCACGTCGGGGTGTGCAGTGACATATTGGGAACAATATTCTTCCATTTCCTTTAGAGATTTGGGTTTACGCTCATGTATAAATTCAAGGAATGGTTTGTTACACATGACATAATCTTATCTCTGAGCAACAAATCCATAAGTCCTTCATACGTTTTTTCTGTTTTGGAAAGCTCAATCCAACGATCAACTGTGAGACGTGCCTTTGCAGTGAATTCTGAGAATTCTACACCTGTCTCAGGCACCATCGTCTTAAACAAAAGGCGATAGCCTTCCTCACTTAGCTGGTATTTTTTTATCAAAGCCGCCCTAATGACATCATAATTATCCTTATCTGCTTCTCCTACAAGGCATAATCTAGTCAAAGATTCACCTTTCAAGTTTTCTGCTAATTGATTAGCGTATTGTGATTTATCCACATTATGTGTACGACAAGAACGTTCAAATCTATCCAGCCAGAATGTAATATCGTCACTGGACTGATTGAACGGTGGAACCTTAACCTTGTAAGTAGAAGGTTTACCATTACCACTAGATGCCTGATTAACATTAATCATACTTGTCAATCTCAATTTCTCTAACTCAAATTCATGTTCTCTTATTGCTTTTTTTTCTTCAGCCTCTCTGTCTAATCTTTTTTGTTCAGCTTCCCTGTCTAATCTTTTTTGTTCAGCAGCAGCTTCTCTTTCTAATTTTTTTTGTTCAGCTTCACTGTCTAATCTTTTTTGTTCAGCAGCAGCTTCTCTTTCTAATTTCTTTTGTTCAGCTTCAAATCTCCTTTGCTCCACCTGCATCTGCAATTTCTTTTGTTCAGCAGCAGCCTCAGCTTCTCTTTCTAATCTTTTCTCTTCAGCCAGAGCTTTTCTCTCTTCTGCAGCTAATGCTTTGTCATATTGAGCAACTGCCCATTCTTCTAATTGTTGACCAGTCTTATTAAGGGCTTTCCCTTGTATAATGAAGTATTCTAATGTAGACATGGTGTCTAACAATAATACTAATCACCTGAAACAATAATAATACCACAAGTTCTTAATGACTTGATTAATCAGTATACTATCCCAATATCTGTGGGTCACAAGCCTTAATAAGGTCTTGTATAACAGTAATAATAATCAGGTACTGGTTTATACCATAATCCAAGTGCAGTGCACAGGCAATTGTGTCTTATGAAATATACCTATATAAAACATATGTCAACCAACAGAATACATAAAGTACAAATAGGACTGACAATACGAAAACGTTTGCAGAAATCAAAATAAATCAAATAGGGAAATCAATGAAAATAATCACTGAATCTGCAAAGAATAACAACACAAATGACGTCACAGTATATGAATATAAATTGTGAATAGAACTGAAAGATAGAAAAGGGTAGACCAACAAATTACAAACAATTCAAAACAAAACTAAAGAACAAAGAAATATTACAAAAATAACAATAATTACAGACTTCACAGCTAACACAAAAGCAACAGTTGTCGCAAGCAAATTTTCAATCAAGAAAATTGCACCTATAGAAAACGCCCACAACGGACCCTCTATGACGTAGGATATTCTGTTGTGAGGACGCCGCCCAACCTTAAACACAACCCGCTGACATATAAACTAACATACTATACAAACAAATAACATGTAACATATCATAAATACATATATCATGTGTGTAATGTGTTGCAAAATAGGCTCAGTTTTACAGTAATGGCAAAGTTATTCTTGTAAAATAAATAAACTGCCACTTTATTGAAATATATATTCTGGCCTTAAATATTAAAGTTCATATATAGAAAACAAGAAGATCCATCGATGAAAATAGGACTTCTTAGTTCAATAATACTGTCTTCCTGTTAACATTGACAAGAATTGATCCAACTGTTCTGTGAAACTCTGTAATGTCTAATGTAAAAATGTCAACAACGCTGACCTACATACTACATTCACTTGACAGGTCACGTGACGAAGTGTTGACAAAGAGCAAACCAATACTGCAAGTGTGTCGTATCAGCCACAGGAAACGGTCTGGTATCGGTAATCTGTTGACTTCTGAACTTCTGCGAGGTCAAACCCAGAAAGCTGGTCCACCAGTTGATAAGCTCTCTGGTGTTCTGATTACAACCTCTTGTAATGGGTGTGTGCTGGAAGACAGAGGTCAGCAACGACTGTGTACCTTTACTAAAGTTTAATTGGACGTACACACTCGACAGCACAGATAGTGACAAATCACAGGTTGGCATAATACATCATGGTACAGTGGATAAATGGTCTTGCAATGTTATGTTACATGGGCACTCATGTAGAATAATAGTATAATGGACTGTCAGTAGCCAAGCACTCAGTATTGCCCATATATATATATATATCAACTGAGTTTACTGACAAAGCACGTCAGATTATAAACAATATCCAAGATGGCTTCTAGACCTAATCTCGTCTAGCGAAGATTCCTTAACATAATGTCCAGCACAGATTTTTCCATATAATTATATTGAACCGCTAGCAATGGGTTCTCATGTGTAGCAGTGATCTCTGGACTAATCAAGCGATAATACGGGCATCCCTTTTCTCTTCTTGAAAGTCACTACATGTTTGGTTCCAAGATGGCTTCACTCGTGAGCTGTCACTCACGTTTGGATACAGATAATGAATCTGTCCTAAAGTTAGTCATTCATTAAACATTTCATTGCTCTGTAGATTCGATCATGAACAATTGACTGCATTCTACAGGATATAGTGCTGCTAGGAATCAGAATCGTTTTTTTCATCTAGTTAGATGTATCCTCTCAGACGTACAAATCATCCCTATCGAAAAACGGTGGCTTCGTACGAGAGTTCAAAAGAGTATCTTTATTACCTTGGTTTTCAGAAATATGATTTTGCCGTTCCTTGGCAATAAGAATGAACACTGGGGTAAAGCATACACGATAGGTCTAGACGACTATCACTTTCCCCAAAAACCACTGAGATCACTTTTTTCCCGGCATCAAGCCGACATAGAAAAACACAGCCCATCATCAGGGCGAAGCCAAAACACACCTCTCTCGCGACACATCCGCCGAACAGCCTTTGACCTCTCTAGAGACAACAGAACATATAGTTCGACTTAGATATGTAAAGATATACAGATATAAGACATATTCGTCCTACACAGACAAACAATACACATAAATTCAGGCCATAGATATTCTAAAGCAAGAACAATCTATTACTACCCAAACAAAGAATAAATCGCAGTAAAACTGGATTCATCCGCGGAGTTCGATCGAAAGAGACGGCACAACTTTCAAGGGAAGTAACTCAATAATGACTTTCCCTTAAGCACTAAAAAATATCTATTTTGTTTACAAAATATTTGCGAACATAACAAGTATACCAATGTATAATATTGTAAGATATCAAAGACTGCACGTAACAGTAGCACACTTCAGATGTGGTGTTGGTCTAATGAGTTAACGTGGGCCTGTCGGGTTCTTTCAGCTAAATCATTAGGTTAATGATTGCATCCATCAGGCAGGTCAGTTTGTGTCGTGCGTACAAGCGACCTATGCGTCTGCCTATCTATCTTACGACGTCTCAACACTAGGTACGACAACAAAGTCTTCATCAAGAAAAGGGCGGTCAGACAGTATAAAAAGGTTAAAGTTTACATGCGTATAGTACAATTTTTGATCGTGTGGTCCCAGGTGAAGAATATATGATTGCAATGCAAGTAGTGTTGTGACAGATGGCAAAAGAATAGTCAGGCCGACAGTAGCTGAGGGCGAAAAGCTCTGACAAGCAGAAGAGACAAAGAACTCGACGAAACGAACATCATCTGAGGGCTATCACCTCGAGGGAGCATCATTCCCATAGTCAGTTATGACTGAAGGAGGGTATTATTGTTAGGTGTTGTGACACAATACTGTTCTCAACTACCTGTTTACAGAAATAAATATCACTGCTTACAGCAGTTCCCCGCTCCTTTCAATTCTCATCCAGAGCTCTCTCTCTCTCTCTCTCTCTCTCTCTCTCTCTCTCTCTCTCTCTCTCTCTCTCTCTCTCTGTATATATATATATATATATATATATATATATATATATATATATATATATATATATATATATATATATATATATATATATATATATATATGTAAGGCAAAATCCTGTTGTTTCTATGTTCTTAATACAAATCCGCATGCCTTTTCATTACGTAATGAATTTTGGCAGAGTTTATCTGTAGGTACTGGGGGTTAACGCCGCGGGGTTTTCATAATTTAATATTGTAATTATGATAGAAAAAAATTATTTCAAGTTTTCCGATAAAATGTATAAATGCCTTACACATATCAGGGGCCATAATCAAGGGAAAGAGAAATTCAAGAGAAATCAAAGGACGTACACCAAATGTTTAAACTATTATTTTATATTTGTAATTAATAACCATACGTTTGCATGTTTTACAACATAACTGAAAATGTTTAATTGCACACTTTTAATTTAAGGGGAAATAGAAAACTGCAACATCCTGTGGGTCTTGCATTTGAAATGACAATAAACAAGGCCCAAGGGCAGTCACTTAAGGTAGCAGGCATTACCTTAGAAAATCCATGTTTTTCACACAGACAGCTATATGTTGCTTGCTCCACGGTGGGCACACCATGAAATTTATTCACTTTTGCCCCAGGTGGCAACAGCAAAAATATTGTTTATCATAAAGCTCTGGAATAATGTTGACAAATTAGTAAATAAATTAAAAAAAGGTAATTAACAGGTACTCGTTGGACATAAAGAATGACACTAGACAACAGAAAATAAAATATAAGTGATAGGCTTACCGGGAATCGAACCTAGGACCAACCAAACGGCGCCATCGACTTGCTGTGACAGTACATCGTGAAAGGACGCTCGGCCAATTTTGCACCCCAAAAAACGTACATTATTGACTGAGGTCATTCTCATGACACTCACACAACTATGGTATACAGGACCCGTGGTCGACCCAGACAGTTTAAAGACGCAATCACTAATATAACTTTCCTATCAGCAAGTATAGACCAAATAAAGGCCGAAATACTTGTGTCCAGTAATGTGTAGTGGAAGACGATAAACACAGAATAGACGGGTAGGTTAAAATCATGGGTGGGTGTACTCGTAAATAAATAATGGAGGAAACTTTGAGTCCTGTGAACAGTAAATAAATTAGTAAATAAATAAATAAAGGTAATTAACAGGTATAATTTGGAATAATGTTGCAATAACACAGCCCTAAAATAAAAAAAAAATTTGGTGCCAAACATTTTACTCCGGATTGTACATAAATGAGGCCTGCTCAATCCAAATATCACATTTACTTGTCTGTAGCAGCTCTAGTTTTTGAGATACAGACATTTTTGTATTTCATTAATACTGGGCGACCCAAAAAAAAAAAAACGGGCCCGCGCGCGCACTTTTTGTGCGCGCGCGGGTCCGTTTTTATTTTTGGGGTCACCCTGTATTATTACAATATTTTCTATATAAGGCTATGTAAAAAAAAACTATTGCTGTCTAGTCCTTTACATAAGAAAACTGCTTGTTTACTCTGAGTTTCAGTTTTCCAAGAATCTTCCCAGAATTGCCTTTTTTAGATTTTAAGCCACTGCATGCATGTTAGTATGCTACTTATTTTATTACACTTCTAACAGAGAATGGCATCATCTTCAAGAAGAGCATGTTTTCTTTCACCGCATTTATTTTGTTATATTTGTGGAGAGTACACTTTCAAAGAGGAACATAGAAAGCATATTACTGTTTTTGTGAAAAAGGCATACTTTGCTTACTTTAAAGTAAAACTAGGTGACCAGGACAAGTCTTGGGCTCCTCATATTGTTTGCAAAACATGTGTTGAACACCTGCGACAGTGGACTTGTGGGAAAAGAACATGTTTAAAATTTGGAATTCCAATGGTTTGGAGAGAGCCCAAGAACCACTATGATGACTGTTATTTCTGTGTTGTGAATATTAAGAGAATTAATGGAAAAAAATCACAAAAAGTGGAAATATCCAGATTTAGATTCTGCTAGGCGACCTGTTCCACACGGAGATGACATACCAATTCCAAATTTCAGTCAGATTTCGGATTCCCTGCTAGAAGATGAGACAGCAGTGGCATGTGGAACGACAAGTGACAGTGATAGTGATTTCGAAGATGATTTTTCAGATGCTCAACGCTTCGACCAGCTTGAACTAAATGATCTAATCCGAGATCTATATCTCTCCAAGGAATCTTCAGAACTTTTGGCTTCAAGATTGAAAGAAAAAAATTACTGACAGCTGAAACAAAGGTTACATTTTATCGCAGCAGAGAGCAAGGTTTTATTCCATTCTTTGTAAAGAAAACAACCTTATGTTTTATACTTATGTAGGAGGTCTTGTTAACAAAATGGGTGTAAGTTATACACCAGATGAGTGGCGACTTTTCATTGACAGCTCTAAAAGAAGTTTGAAGGGTGTTCTCTTACACAATAGTAACAAATATGGCTCAATTCCAATTGCTCATTCTACTACAATGAAGGAGGAGTATGCTACAATAAGCACAGTTCTGGAAAAATTGAAGTATTTAGAACATATCTGGATGGTTTGTGTAGATCTTAATATGATGAACTTCTTGCTTGGCCAGCAAATGGGATTCAATATCCATACTTTATATGTTTGTGGGATAGCAGGGCAAAAGATATGCACTGGACAAAGAAACAGTGGCCGTTGAGGGATGAATTTAAAGTTGGAGAAAAAAATATTGTCAATAAGCCTCTCATTGATCGAAAAAGAGTTCTACTGCCACCATAACATATAAAGCTTGGCTTGATGAAGCAATTTGTTGAGGCACTGAACAAAGATGGTACCTGTTTTAATTACTTATGCAGAAAGTTTCCAAAATTGAGCACAGACAAACTTAAAGCTGGAATTTTTGATGGACCTCAAATTAGAAAGTAAATAAAAGATACAAATTTTATTGATTTCATGAACAAAACAGAGTCCACAGCCTGGTCATCATTTGTTTTAGTTGTGCAAAACTTTCTGGGTAACTTTAAAGCAGACAATTATTCTGAAATAGTTGGAAACATGCTGTCGAGTTTTTGTGAACTTGGATGCAACATGAGCATAAAATTGCACTACCTCCATAACCATTTACATTTATTTCCGGAGAATCTTGGCGACTTTAGTGAGGAGCAAGGTGACAGATTTCACCAAGATATAAAAACAATGGAAGAGAGATACCAGGGACTTTGGGATGCCCACATGATGGCAGATTACTGTTGGACCCTTAAGCGTGACTGTCCGGGCATATAACATTCCAGGAAGTCCTCGAAAAGATCCTTTTTGCGTGTTGACTAAGCAAGTGCTAGTGATAAAGTGTTATTACATTTTTGATAATATATGCACAGTAATTACATATAATATGAATGCAGACTAAAGTCAACATGCCACTGATAGCACCTAACTCTAGGATTGTACATAACAATTGCCCTACTAATATGGTCCTTCTTAGTTATCTCAAAAATTAGAGCTGATAGAAAAAATCTGATTACATTTTTGGAATCAGCAACCCAAAATTACCCAAGAACAGCTATAAAATTTAAGGCACCAAAATGTGTGTATACCAGTGTAATAAATGTAGAAAATAACGATAAGTAAATATGACACGATGTAGTCAAATATATTAATTGTAACTTGTGTAACTTCCATGTGTGTAACTCATGTATGTAAGTTTCATAAACAGTTACTAGAAAAACCGGGCAACGCCGGGTATATATATATATATATCCAGGGTGAGAGAAAGAACACATGAAAATATGACAACTCTCAATGTATGCCCGGTGTTCCTTCGGCGTACTCTTTTCTCTTCTGCCTGTTGTGAGAGCTTCTGTTCACCCAATCTGAGGTGGTGCCGTAAGAAGCATCACCACTTGGTAACTGGATTTATGTCCAGTGCCTTCATTTCTCTCTTGTACACATCTGTGAACCTCAGCTGGTCATATCTCTCTTGTACACATCTGTGAACCTCAGCTGGTCATATCTCTCTTGTACACATCTGTGAACCTCAGCTGGTCATATCTCTCTTGTACACATCTGTGAACCTCAGCTGGTCATATCTCTCTTGCACACATCTGTGAACCTCAGCTGGTCATATCTCTCTTGCACACATCTTTGAACCTCAGCTGGTCATATCTCTCTTGCACACATCTGTGAACCTCAGCTGGTCATATCTCTCTTGCACACATCTTTGAACCTCAGCTGGTCATATCTCTCTTGCACACATCTTTGAACCTCAGCCGGTCATATCTCTCTTGCACACATCTGTGAACCTTAGCTGGTCATATCTCTCTTGCACACATCTGTGAACCTCAGCTGGTCTTATCTCTCTTGCACACATCTTTGAACCTCAGCTGCGGTCGCGCGACTGTTCTTTTGCTATTTGTCCGTAACAATATATTTCGGGATACTCGGCAGATATGGCCAAGTGTGACGGTATTGCCTCCCCTACTTTGCAGCAGTGGTCCAACAGTGGCCAAAACTCAAGAGTACCTAATATGGGCCTTCAAAGGTATCTACCTTCGCACAAGATAATCTCTTGGCAGATATTTAGATAGAAAGGTAATGACACTTCTATTACAAGGGTATGTTCACAAGATATTCAGATAAGCAAAAACAATGCTGCTTTGACTAAGCACGTTAATTCTGGAATCTGCCGACAACTTTTGTGAAGAATTAAGCAATGATTAATTTTAGCCGTTAAGCCCCCACCTCTGATATACTCAGTGAAATTCTTATTTTTCTGGTATAGTTCTCTTTAGAGTATGTTTAGTAAATTGACTGAGATAACATGCAGTGCATTTAAAAGGATTAAATCGAAGTCAAATTTGTAAAATTACAAATAACAAAATTGAATAATTAATTTTGTTTTAACAGTTTGAAAATAATTTGAATAGTTATGGATCAAGAAAAAGTTATCATCACGGTCGTGATGTGGTGTACAATTTTACAAGAAGTTCAAGTGTCAGCATATATACTGAACGTAGCTGCCAATGACGGTTCTGTTCCTTCTGATGGGTTGGTTCTTTTCACACTGCTCACGCTCGTCGCTGGTCAAGGTTAGCGGATGTAGCTCGTTTCCCAGAAATGTCAGCCCTCGTCTTAAACCGTAGGCCACTTGTCCCTTCTTGTTCAAGAGATAGTACTTTCAGCTGGTACCACCAATAAGCCAATCCTGGCTCACATACGTTTTTGCTCAGAGGAATAAAAGGCACTGGCAGATGCCTTATTTCACGTGTACTTGGGGTCGTTAATTTTAACTTTAATTCCCTCTCTGACTCCGTGTGTTTCCTTCAGTTTCCTCAGTCAGCAGCTTTCATTATTAAAATGATAGAGATTTCCTGGGCTGTTTTTGTTAGTCTGTCAAGATTCTCCGAATTCTAACTTCTGGCATGTCTGGTGTCTTGGCAAGCGATCTTCACAGTAGATTTGACTGACTGAAGTGTCAGGTTTTATTCACTGTCCTGTCCTCATCCATTTTTGTTAAGGTAAGTTACGTGTGACGTCGCGCGGCTGGCAACAACTGGAGTTTGCTTTTGCTGCAAAAGTTTCTTCATCTGAGGGCGCCTATACTCGCACTCACATGTGCTGCTATATAAGACAACCAAGTTCTGTGATCAGATAAAGTTACACAGTGCAGTCCACTTAACTCGGACTCGCTCAAGTCGATTTTCGCTTAATTCGAAGCCCTTAGCCAGGTCTTTTTTTACCCTTGGTTATTAAAAAAAAAAAACTCCGCTAATGTCGACTTTTGTTAACTAGAATTGTTGGATATTTTCCTGTCCCAGCTCCAATTTAGACTCGCTTAAGTAGAAGTTCTGCCTTCAGGAATAAGTTAATGCAGCCGTACACATGAACTTTGAGCGATAGAATTCCATCTGTTTGTAATGAAGCTAAGAAAGCGCCAATCGTTTCAAACCAAAAGGTGGGGGCGATTTCAAAATATTCCTGACCTGGACAAATTTTGAACATAATGTAAAGGTCAAGTCTTCCATATATGGCAATCGTGACATTCAAATATTCTCGTCAATGATTACATATAATTTCTTACAACTACCCGTAAATATCACAACATTTCCGCTCAGGTGTGTCTGTCATCCCACCACGTCGATACTTGACCTGCGCTGCTTGTGCAAATACAAACTTTTGTTTGACCATCTGTGCTGTATCTTATCACGACAATAATTAGTCGATCACACGAGCCATATCAGCGCTAAGTAAACTCGCTTGGCCATTTACGTGCGAAAACAGTCGCACCCTTGTGGTACAACATGATTTCTGTCGGTCAACCTTCCATCACCGTCTACTCTATCTGCAGGGATAGACAGGTAAACACACAGACATGGCGACTATCGCTGAGAGGAGTGTAAGAATATTTAAAAATGAGAAAATATCTGCTACACATAGCAGATAAAGAAAGAAAGAAAGTGCGGCAATTGAAAGCACGCAATAAAATAGTACCAAAATGTAACTGGTACCGCCGTAGTGAAACACAAATCGAGAGGGGTCGCCCCATTCTGCCACACCATGGCAGCGTAGTTTACTTGCTTTTAAGGCTAGCACATGAAAGCATATCGACATATGTCACTTTGTCCTTCCACGAAATACCATGGATGAGGCGTGGACACCATAAATGAAAGGTATTGAGCCTTCTTTCTTGCTTAGCATAAGTTGGCCATGTCTCACTGCCGTATAGAAGCGAAATAAATACAGAAAAAACAACAAGATTTAGGGACTACTTTTACTGCTGTTAGTTACCAAATGCGTTAAAAGAAAAAAGAAAGAAAAGAAAAATTCCATACATTTTACAGCACAGAAACAAAGTGGATGGCCAGGTATATTTTCCCCTGCATGAGTACACAACACCATTACAGTAATTTCCACTTAATCGTCCGCTTTAGAAAAAACAACGGTTACCTCTTAAAAAGTTGTCCCAAGTAATCTAAATATCGGGGCTGCAAATATTTACGAACAAAGATAAATATTATTCCGCGCTAAAATGTTTTCAAGCTACGGAAAGTTAGCTCACTAAAAATTCACATCAGGAAAAAAATTGTCTATATAAAAAAGTTTCCGCTAGTTAATAATACATTTACGGGAAGGATGGAGAAGCAAATGATGGCATATGCCAGAAGTCATCACTGCTGAAAGGTAACTGCAAATTGTCTGTCGGATGTTGTTTTTGTTAAGGTAAGTTACGTGTGACGTCGCGCGGCTGGCAACAACTCGAGTTTGCTTTTGCTGCAAACGTTTCTTCATCTGAGGGCGCCTATACTCGCACTCACATATGCTGCTATATAAGACAACCAAGTTCTGTGATCAGATAAAGTTACACAGTGCAGTCCACTTAACTCGGACTCGCTCAAGTCGATTTTCGCTTAATTCGAAGCCCCGGCCAAGTCTTTTTTTCTCCTTCTCTTCTTCCGTCCTTAGCCACCGACCGTCAAAGCAGTCAGTGGCCATTACGCCTAGTGGCGTCTTAGGGCAACAGCAGATAGGTTTTCTTTGCCATTGTTTCCCATCACGCCTATTGGCGTCTTTAGGGCAACGGCAAATCAATCCATTTGCTGTTGTTTCCGTAATCGAAGTGACTGGCAAACGGGTGATCAGCCCGTTGGTAAGTCTTTTTTTACCTTTGGTTATTTAAAAAAAAAAAAAAAAAAAACTCCGCTAATGTTGACTTTTGTTAACTAGAATTGTTGGATATTTTCCTGTCCCAGCTCCAATTTAGACTCGCTTAAGTAGAAGTTCTGCCTTCAGGAATAAGTTAATGCAGCCGTACACATGAACTTTGAGCGATAGAATTCCCATACTAACTTCGGCGCAATGCACGAGGGAGGATTTCTGAAGAAAAAAAAATTATCACACTGGAGTGCGAGAAAAGAAAGTTCGCGAAGATCAAACGGCCACAGGAGTACGCGGT